>OZ059789.1:12494315-12913592 GCA_964057025.1 Standfussiana lucernea
GTCTCACTGACACCGTAAGTACATATCTTGATCGTTGCAACTACAGGTGTCTCGAAATTTAACGTAATGAAATACCTACTTTACTGCCAAGAAAAATGAATGAGGCTAAAATCGACCATTTGTGATCTAATAAGTCTTGTCAAGAAAGGATCTAACTACTTAATCTCTACAGTTTAAAGAAAAATATAAAAGATAGCCCAAAAATAGTTGTAGTAGGTACTAACAATATTCCCGCTGCCGCTAGACTCGATTCAGTCTTTGTTGACCTAAAAAAAACGATAACAAATTCGTGTGTCACCTTCTGACTGTAAAAGTCGTTGTAATAGCGGCAAAATGAAAAGATTTGTGTTATCTAAGATTTGCTTACTATTCGACTACAACCTGGTCTCATCGTCCTCTGCCTAGCCTTTTCCTTGCTAAGTTGGGGTTGGTTGCTTCCACTCTAACCAGATGTAGTTAAATGCAAGTTTTTTTTTGCATGGAGGGACTGCCTATCTGACCGCCACAACCCAGTTAGTACTGGGTAATACGATCCCTCTTAGCAAGACTGGCTGTCAGACTTTCGGGCCACCAACTACCTGTACCGACTGTCAAAGATCTATAAATGTCAGCTAGGACCAAAGTTTAATGTGCTTCCCGAGACACGGAATAAACTCGATATGTAATAGATGGCCACCCATCCACACACCGACCATGGAAAGCGCTGCTTAACCTTAAAGATAGACGCGTGCGACTGTTATTATTTAGCCACGACCTTACTTCAACTTAGATCTCTAAACCTTAAAGTCAACCGTACTTGGTTATGTTGAAGGCCCTAAACTTGGCCAGTCCGGTATTCTTCCCGAGCATCCAGCTGTCCCAGTAAACAGTTCCAGTTAGTCGGCTACAAAATGCAAGGATCATACAATCGACTAACACTTAGGTCTCTAAACCATAAAGTTACTAGATGGTGTTTGGCGTTGGCGGAGGCGATACTTTCAACTTGGCCAGTTTTCAGTGCTTCATGGGCAGTCAGCATCAAAACGCAAAGATTAATGCTTACCTCATATTTGATTTCCACTTAAATATCTAAGCCACCTATTGCTAGTAGCAGTATTAGTCACCTATTATTATTTGGCGTTGGCGGAGGGGGTGCCTTCAACTTGGCCAGTCCGGTATGCTTCATGGGCAGTCCCAGCAGATCGAACAGCTCGTGCAGCATCGGTTGTTTCACCATCACGTCTGCCTCACAGTCTGATGCTAACGCTGGTGAGAGATTCACCTGGAATTGTACAACAAAAGTACTTCAGATTAGGTTGGATGTGGGAGGCCCAAGACTGGCTAACGGAACGTGGCGTGCAATGGACGAGAGCTACACTCAGCATTGGATGGATACAGGCAGAAGAAGAAGAAGAAAAAATAAAGTCTTGAACATTCAGTTTGGGCAGGTACTTGAGATTTAGATGTCTTTGGGTACGTGAATCGCTAAACATAAAAATTAGCCCATATTATGTATAGCATACAGCTGAGAAGTGCGGTATAGTGCGCTATGGGCTGCGAAACTCGGTGCGCATCATAGATTCAGGTTTCTTTACGTCTTATGAAACGTTCCAAATGTCAACATAGATCAAAACAAGAATATCAAATACGCAAAGAGAGCCGTTGTTAAAGCAGAACAGATCCTTAGGCTCCATCAATCCAGCAAGAAAATACTGAGTATCACACACAAATTGATACATAGTTTTCTCCGAGTTACCTCCAATAGCCAAGGCTTCAAACAATCATCCAGCAGGACATCGAACCCGTAGAACTCGAAGCAGTTTCTTGCAGGTGGAGTACCAGCCGCCTGTGCCAGCAGCGTCAACGTCACCAGAGCCCTGATACGTTGCCAGACTACCCACTCTGCCGCTCCCCAACGCCCTATGAGGGCTTTACGAACTTGTGTTAATGTCCATTTGCACCCTGCAATATTTGAAACGGGTCTTATGAAATGGGGTGCCGTATACGCAGAAGCTTCATGCTGTTTTTGAAATATGTGTTGTCTGTTTTGCAACGTGCTTATGTTGTGAGTTTACTATAATAGTAACAGTTTTGACAACCTAAAACACTATTTCTACTAATCGCGAGCTAAGCTAGATTACACAAACGTCTTCAAAAGCAACGCATGAACAAATCTGACTCTATAAGGCAAAATAATTGCACTGTTTCACTGATTCTACGAAATGTTTTGCGCGTTTGTATGCTTATTAAAAATTTGTTGGAATAAATCCGTGACTACAATTAAAAACAGGCTGTTTGGAAGTGAAATATGTTATTGATGAAGAAATTGGTCTAGTGTAGGAAAACATTAATTATTACTAAAAAAAAAACTACAGCACTCAGTTGTCTTCCATAGTAAAGCTAACTCAGCACTCTAGCTACCTCCTACACTACGGACGCCACTGTGCTTTTCAATCAAGATATTAGAAAAAATGAAAAAGAAAACCGTCAATACATACAACAGCAACATCGAACTTGCAAAGCATCACACGGTTGGCAAGACGCCCGGTGTAAAGGAGGCCGGGCGTCTTCAGTGACGTGGCAACACTCACCGCTACCGATTCGGTCCTTACATTCAGCGTATCGGGGGCCGCTCTTGTTGAGTGAAGAGTTCGTCAGGTGGCGGTACGGGTTGTGGATGTCCGAGAGGGTGTACTTGTCTGTGCCTGGAAGGTGATGATGGGAAGGGTTAGTTAATGGAGCTTGGTGCTGTGTTGACAATCATAGAACCTGGAACTGTTTTATTTATTTATGATACCTTAAACTATCATTTCATTTTATTGAATAATCGAGTCCTATACTAAGATCATGTTACGGTACAGGAGTTCTGAAACTATATTGCTTGGGATTTTATGTTTTGTTGTTTTTGTGTGGCTTTTTGTGCTGTGTTAAATTACCAAATACCTATGTCCTCTAGGATTGAATTTCGGTCACGTTGGCAAATCTCAAAAAAAAATCTAGTCACTTGGCTATCTTTCTTGTTATTCTTGCGTAAGTATGCAGTACATTGTGAACACGGATGAACCCTCTATTCCCTCATTTACACAGTTCTATAGCACGTCAATCTGACACGACCGGAGATAGACCAGGCGCTACATCGAAATAGATCAGGTCCGGGCTTCTACTTTGGGAATCGTCCATAGCGTGACTGCTTAGCGGTTCTCAACAGTCACGCTTGCTACCACGGGACCAAACTAGATACACACAAACCACCAAGGCTGCGACGGAAACCCTTGTTATTATTAGTAGAAGTAAATTAAAATTCAGTACCAAATCTCGCGAGTCCCTCAGCATACATGTAGGCGGTGAGAGGTCTGTAGCCTGGCACACACACGTACAGCCGGAGGTCAAACTTGTACCCAGCGATCAGCAGCGGCCGCTCTATGTACCGCTGCACCACCGCCGAAGTACCGCAGTTCATCTCGCAGAGGCTCTGGAATGCGTTTAAGGGTCTTTTCAGTATTTCAATAGCCTAAGTTGTCGGCAAAATCTTCTCATTATTCTTTGAGACTTGGCAGTGAAACGAATTCTTAGTATGATAGTGCAATGTTGTTATTGCTGAGGAGAAACCTGTTCATTCGACTTTGGCTTTGCTTGGTTTTCAAGTCGGTTCGGCTTTGCAATTAAAAGCACTTTCTGAGTTTTCGTTTTGAATAATTCCTCTACGGTCTTGGTGTCATTTACGCGTACAGTAAAAGCGATTATATCAGAAATTTTATCAAAAGAGTAGGCCTCTTCAGTGATCACAAATCCATTTGCAGAATCCGATGATAAGGGTAATATTACCTTCAGTAGGGGTTGATCATCGAACAAGCAGTTACAACATTGATTAGCCATAGATCTACAGACTATGAATAAACAATGGCACCACACGTTGTGAGAAAACATAATCTGATCTCTGAGGTCTACAATACTTTGTATTTTTAATTTATGTGGCTTCCATCATAAACCTTTATCAACTATTTAATACTACATACTCTAAACAAGAAGATCCCTCTCCCCTGGCTCTGAGCCACAGGCTTGTGTATCCACACGACGTTGGCCCCCGCCCCGTCCTCGTCTCTTCGCAATCGGGAACACTCTGACACCAGCTTTGCGTACTCCAGGGGCAGGTGGTAACATGGAGGGCTAAAAAATAAAAGATTATTCGATTAATTGAGGAATATACGTCAAAATTTCGAAGTCGCTAGACGTAGTCGTAGTAGAAGCACGTCACCAAAAGTCTGAGTAAGGGGTTTTTGACGTGTTACCCAGTATGGTATGGGAGGTCTGACAGGCATTCGCAGTTCAGAAGTCGGAAGACCGTTTGATCTCCCAAGCTATGCATTCCTTGATTATTGACTGTTTATACAGTCATGGTGAAGTCGATCTATTGCGGATTACGTAACAAAGTAAGGGTAACCAAATCAATGTTTGAAATATGAATGAGTACCTACACAGAAACTAGACATACCGTCACAATTATCTATTTATAGAAATCTACCAGCAATGACTATAAATAACTTTCCCAAAATAACATTCACCAAGAATAGTCTTAAAGAATTTCGGTAAACGATTTACCCTTTTACGTTCAGGTAAGAAGTAAAATTCCGTAATTTTACGACTGGCAAGCCAATCGAGGATATAAAAGTAACTGCCGGTATACATAGAAAATTTCGGACGTTTTCGGAACGTAAACTTTTGAGGCGTGCGGATAATAGCAGGCTAAATATATGGGCCGATGGTACCTACCTTCTACACCAGACCATAAAATTTCGCCAGCACTGATTGGCGATAAGAATTTACAAGTAAATATATGGATGTTCACAAGTTGGCAACACCCTGTATATCGTAAAACGCCGGCCGTATTTTTTCTCGTAAAATGCAAGCATAGTGAGACGACCCTGTGTGCACGCAATACTTGCTATCATAACAAATAGTCAAATACGTTTCTAGTACGAAATTTATAAATAAAAGTCGTAATGGTACATATTCAGTGCTTAACTGCGTAGTTTTTCAACCTCTTATGAATACTTGAAATTTACGATTATAGATGCGAGTAAAATACGAGTCCCATAACCTATTTTTATTCCGTAATCTTTTTTGAGTCGCTGATCGACATTCAGAAATCATTCAAGCTACAACCGCATCAAAATTCAAATTTCTGTTTGCATCGTACACGAGCATTACTTTTTCACTACCCCAAGGTATCATCCATTTAATTTTTACTACTTTCTCCTTCTCGCTCGCACACCCCTATCACAAATGTTTGGGGTGATCCAGCCAGTTTTGTGGTTCAACAATGAATACAGAATACTAATATCCAAAACAAAACAAAACTATGACATTGATTCCTTTTTCTTTGTCCAATCGTCACGCGATCTTGCCGGTACCACTTGGGGGTAATTGCTGGAAATAAGTTCATTAATATTCTAAACAATAATTTGGTATTACCCTGAACTTTCACCTTAAAACACGATGCAGGAATTTTTAATACGACCTTTAAAAACTTGGCAGGGAAACTATAAGTGTCCGATGCTAACCATGAAAGAATTAAACCGAAGGTTTTTTCAATTACGCTCTTTGAAGCAGTACCTATTTCAGTATTTAGTTCTTAACAGAAATTAATTGCCCTAGCATTTAGCGTGACCGTAATTGAATGCAATAAATTTTAAGTTTCTACTTTTTGTAAGTTGACAAGGCATACAGAGTCAAGTTGAATGTCAAGTCTACCCTTAGAAATTATTAACTGCAGTAAATTCTGTGAAACAAATATTGCGCTGGCATGGCATTGCATTCTGGAAAGAATTGTACGGAGTTTGATCATTATTAATGTCGTTTCCTTATTATGAAAATAGTTACGAAGGGTTTAGTTAAGGACAGAAGTACCTACGTATATATCATCATTCTCCAGCCTTTATCCAATTTATACTTCTCTATTACTCGTCATCTCAGCAGACACTATCTTTGTAGCCATATCATCCTTCACACAGGCCATCCATCGTATTTTTTGTCTTCCTATACTCTTATAGCCATCTACATTCATACTGAACATTTTCCTCACAATCCGTACCACGATAACCGATTTCCACACAACTTTTCAGTCACCGGCGCCACTTTCAGACTTACCAATATGACTTCATTTATCAACAATGCATCAAATCCCTAAACCCAATCAACATTCATTGTCACTTTAAACTCATCTGCCCATTACATCGCATTAAATTACACACACCAAACGTTCGGGCGCAAATTCTTTTTTCTTACCGCAGCAAGAATAGGTAATGCAAGGTACTGCCGTGAGACACGCGAACCAACGCGTGGGTTCATTCAAATACCCGGTGACGTGAACGATTGACTCGTGACCCGGACCTCGGTACACGACAATGGAGAACGACCTTTATATACGTACTGAGTACGCACAGGCTCTATAGATTTATTAAGTACAGATGTGTAGGTTACGTTTGGTGCCTATGTCTGTGCCTTTCAGGTTTGCATGCGGTCAATGTGAGGCCAAATTAAAAATAGTAACAAAATAGCTCATTGACAGTCTTCATAAAAAAAAAAAAACAGAATTTATGTACCATGTAGCAGAGCTCACCCCTACCGAATTGATAACTGATGCTATGAAACATGCTGTACTGCAGTTAGCTATACTTACCTAATCTAGAATACTTTTAGATTAAGTACTAAAGGCTGCTTTGCATGAATCAAAAAAATCGCCACACAAGCTACTACCGAAATAGCAGTATAATACTAAACAGTCGCATAAGAACATGTCTGACAAAAACAACTAAAGTCCTTACCAGTAGGGAATCGCATGTATCATAAGAATGTAAAGTTCCAACCGTCTGGCCGTATTAACTCTATGATTGAAGGTAACTTTTATGATTGATGGATAGACTTCGATAATTTATTTTACGTTCCCGACATTATATGAGTTCCCAAACAACGTTGTATTTGTCAAAATTCTTTCTACGCTAAACGGGAACCGGTTCGGCTATAAATCAAAATTGTATGTAAGGTAATTTTGTCAAAACGTACTTTTTTATGATGAATAAGAATGCGGTATTATCCTGAAACGGCGACATTATAAAAATAAATAACCTTTTGTTGGTATCGTGTGTTTTTCCGGAATTTCGTAAAACGTTACGCAATAAACCGAATTTCCTCGACAATCGTGCAACTTTTACTTTATACTGATTTACAATTCCCAAGCGTTCTCGAAAATAAAAAGATAAACAAAATAATAGCTTCTGAATTTTACGACAATTTTAAATCAATTTTATTAATCTTTGTAAAACAATTCGCTTCCCCGGTTGTTAATTCCCATCAGGCTAAAATTACAATTTACAACATCGCCGATTTGGTGGGCTGCGTGTACAAAAAACTTTTTTGCAAAAAAAAAAAACCGACTTCCAAAAAAAAACCTTAAAAAAGTGAAAAATAACATTACTTTCGGAAGTCGGTGACTATGGTTTGTTTCATTGACTTTTTTGGCACCGACTTCCGAAAGTAATGTTATTTTTCACTTTTTTAAGGTTTTTTTTTGGAAGTCGGTTTTTTTTTTTTGCAAAAAAGTTTTTATTTTACCCTTTTTAGTTACATTATCACACACAAATCCTTGTCAAGTATCAATTTCGCAATTTGTTTTACTTGGATGAAATTTTTTCCAGCTATTTTGATTTCAAAACCAAACTGCTGAACCGATTTTAATGAAATTTCTATGGGACCAATCGGGAAGTAGATCCATTCAGATAAAAGAAGAATTTTTCAAATCGGTTCATAAATGACGGAGATATGAGGTAACAAACACAAAAAAAAAAAAAAAAAAAAAAAACATACAACCGAATTGAGAACCTCCTCCTTTTTTAGAAGTCGGTTAAAAATGGTTTCTGCCCGTTTTTATTGCTTTAAATTTGTAAAAATGACCCGATATTAATCCGTTTTCATTATTTTCGTGAGCAATGAAATGAGGTTTACATTACAGGTTTGTTTTCCAAACATTTATTTATGGTGAAAACAAATAGATACTTAACGTTGTTTTCCGTATTTTAACGGCCAAACAAGTCTATAAAAACACACGAAACCATATTAAATTACATTCGTACATAATGGCAAAGCTACAATAACAATTTCCTTCCCTCGTTTAAAGAGATATTTTAAACCCTTTACCGATCTTAATTCAGCCCCCGAAATCAAATTAAACCTTCGAAATTATGCCTATTAACTAGTCTAAAGATAGGATAGGTAATGAAAATAAATTAAGTATGATAATATTTCACGTCACTCCTAACACGCAATGTTAGAAATTAAATGATAACATCTATGGTGATTTGCTATGGACGGGTACGTGAAATATCATTATTTTTATTGTCGTCGACAAGCATTCATTCATCACAAATGTATGTAATTATTTAATTGACCTTTGTTGGTCCTATCTCGGAACCTCAGCAATTAGTGGGATTTTAATGACATTCTCTACGAAACCATTAAAAGATTAGGTATATACCTACTCTACTGTGTAAATCTCATAGATTATACTTAAACACAGAGTCTATTTCTGGGGCAGAGCCAGGAAAGAAAAATGTCCCCAAGGGTGCCTTAGCAACAAAATGAAATATTCGGGTACCCCCTTTTTTTTCCGGGTGGGAAATCATCAAATGACTTCTCCCGCTCTGGGCTGAGCGGGAGGGAGTGTCAGCAGACTTTTACCCCCCTTAAACCCCCTTTTACCCCCTTTAGTACCCCTACGACAAGCTTTTATCCTGGGAAAATGGCGTACCCCTGCAATACCTACTCTCAATATCTAAGGTCTTTCTGACGTTTTTCCGCCTGACCTAGAAACAGACTACCCATAAAGATAATTAATTATCTGCCCATAAAAGCATTGCATCTGTTTGTCAATTGATACATGAAAAGTGGAAAGACATGCAAAAATGTTAATTGCAACTGTTTGTAATGCGGCTGTCAAGAACGTAATCAAACCAGGTAAGGATAGGCATCTTGTAGCTGATACTCAAGTCATTTTATCGCATCGATTAATCTATACTAATAGTAGCGAACCACGCCTGCTTCTCATGGCGCCTCTTATCGGTTCCAAAACCATTCTATCTTTCAAGCTTGGAACCTACCATACACAATTAGCTGGGCCACCAAGATAATACAGGTTTTGCCTAGTTTAGGACCCACGGCTTCTTCTACTTTTGTATGGTAACCTAACTGGTGTCTGTCAATAAAAAATATAATATTATCTTACTGAAATCGGTAAGAAGGTTTCGCAGATTAGCGTGTACAATCATATGATTTTTATATATTTTTTAAGTAACTGAAGTTTGTTTTTAACCGACTTCAAAAAAAGGACGAGGTTCTCAATTCGGTTGTATTTTTTTTTTTTTTGTGTTTGTTACCTCATATCGTCGTCATTTATGAACCGATTTGAAAAATTCTTCTTTTATCTGAATGGATCTGCTTCCCGATTGGTCCCATAGAAATTTCATCAAAATCGGTTCAGCAGTTTGGTTTTTAAATCAAAATAGCTGTAAAAAATATGTCATCCAAGTAAAACAAATTGTGAAATTGATACTTGACAAGGATTTGTGTGTGATGCGATAACTAAAAAGGGTAAAATAAAAACGTTTTTGCAAAAAAAATAACCTACTTCCAAAAAAAAACACAAAAAAACTTTTTTGCAAAAAAGAACCGACTTCCAAAAAAAACACAAAAAAAGTGGAAAATAACATTACTTTCGGAAGTCGGTGACTATGGTTTGTTTCATTGACTTTTTTTGGCACCGACTTCCGAAAGTAATGTTATTTTCCACTTTTTTTGTGTTTTTTTTGGAAGTCGGTTATATTTTATTTGAATGCGCTGGAAACTAGTGGGCTAACAAAAACAAAACTTTTTTGTTTTTGTTAGCCCAATTCTTGCTTCCTCAGGTTGTAGGATAATTAACACCATGTTAAATTAAACCGCAGCGCAGGGCTAATGAACCAATAATCATCTTAATTGATAACGACTGTCATAAAAAAAAAAACTTTGAAAATCCTTGTTGTCAAGTCGATGAGAGAAAAAATATTCTTGACTGTCACAAAAAATCGAAACTGTTGTGTTGACATAACACTATTAATACTGTAATATCTCTTAACAATCAAGATAGAAAAAACTATTATTTGATTCATTAACGTGTATCATTCTGTCACAGTGTTTGACAGCAATCGAGACCTTTACGTAATAAAATCTTATGAAAATACAATACCTAATGATATCGAAGACTCCTCATCATCTGCCTAGCCTTTTTCAAACTATGTTGGGGTCGGCTTCCAGCCTAACCAGATGCAGCTGAATACCAGTATTTTACATGGAGCGACTACCTATCTGACCTCCACAACCAAGTTAATACTGGGTAATACGATATCATTGGTAAGACTGCATGGTTATTAGACTTTCGGGCCACTTTTGACGACTGTCAAAGATCTACAAATAAAAGCCGGAATGGCATAACGTACTTTCCGACGCACGGTGGATAATGGTTGGGCACCCATCCACGGACCGTCCTTGGCAAACGTGGCTTAACATTGAAGTTCGACCCTTGCGGCTGTTATTATTTACCTACAACCTTCTCACCTACATATGTATATCGAAAACCATTACACAAGTTTTTTTTTTATTTTCCCCGTATTTCTCCAGGTACGTATGGGGGAAGGAAGATTAGTAGCCTGCCAATTTTATGTAACGTATGCCCTCCGAATACTCCCCTAAGGGATATACCCTAAATTACACCAGGCGGTATCATAAACTCACAATTTACGTTATATTAGGAAGAAAAACTATTTAGTGGTTAAATACACAGCCAACATACGAATTTTGGGGTGTGAGGAACACTCTGGCAAGTTCCTCATCTTGCTTAGATAAGGGAGTATCTTTCGGTCAGACGGGTGTTCTGTCTGATGAACTGCTAACCAGTGGTTTTTGTCGAGTTTCTGTATATGTACTTATAACTTTACTTTCGGAAGTCGGTGACAAAAAAGTCAATGAAACAAATAATAGTCACCAATTCTTCATTTATCCTTTCAGATAAATGAAGAATTTTTCAAATCAGTTCATAAATGACGAAGATATGAGGTAACAAACAAAAAAAAAACAATACAACCGAATTGAGAACCTCCTTCTTTTGGAGTCGATTAAAAAGTTTATCGCGCGGTTAACTGAAATATATATTTATGTTGGATCTTTTTATATTTTGGATACGTCAGTGTAGTTTCCATGTGATCTAGACGTCGTCACAATTAATAACAACAAGTAGGGGTTATCCTCGATGTAACTTACTTATACATTTTGATTTATAGTTTTACAATGAATATCTTTTATTCAAACTCACTTTTAATGATTAATTTTAACTATAGCATTACTTCATAATATGTGTTATTATACAGACTGTTTACTGTTCTTAATGGTAGTGTTCTAATGTTGGTAATTACTCTACAATTTTACTCAATCACATAATGAATACTGTGTAAAGTGCAAAGTTAATTTTCAATTTTTTTTTTGCGAAAAAATACTGACTGAGAACTGAGAAGGCGACTGCTTTTTTATTATCTGAAGACTCAATCAGAGCCAAGTTCATATAAAGAAGTTGACATTGAGCAGAAAGTGCCTGAAACGGATTATTTTCAACATGAGTTGTCAAAACCACTTAACCCTACTACGTGCTAACAAGTGCACCAAAGTTCACGGCACGCCAGTACGTAACGCCAGTACGTAACGTCTTGTTAGACGTCTTTACACGTCAGCGATAATACCGAGACGTCAAATAAGTAAATACTGGCGTGAATACTTCCATGATACACCAGTTTCCTCGGTCAAGGTTGGGCAATTAGGAAAAACAAGTTGCAATTATTATTATAACGTCTCACGTAGACAGTTGGAGACAGTAAATGAATAACAGAATAATTAACATCAAGGAAATTTTTTAGACGCACGTTGACAGTTAAAAATAAAAAATATTATTAGTAAAAATAAATAAACACGTATGATGCAAGATTAATTAAAACAAATCCCACAGTTTCATATACAAGTCTGAAGACTCACATTTTAAAACGACAAACAGCGCAAATCCACGAAATAATAATCTTCTAGCTTAACTAACCTTAGATAGAGCAATGTAGAATAATATGATGTATTAAAGACTTTATTTACCTGAAATCATACACAGCTCCGTAAATCCTCTTCATACAGCGAAGAAGACGCGACAGATTGTCTTTTCTGCATATCGATCCACCTTTTGGTATGTGGTTCATGAACTGAAAACGAAAATATTATGTCAAACAACATTGTCATTAAAATATCTATAGAATGTCGAAATATAATTTATATTTAAAAAATATATCGATGGGTCGTTAAAACGTTTGACATCATTTTCGACCTTTAAAATGAAAGGGTAGCATTTGGAAGGTTAAGATTTTTTTTGTGCCAAATGTGTTTTCAGAATATATTGCATTAGTCTATACTTATTATTTTCCAATAATGGTTTACTATATGATTGAATTTATTAACCCAAAGGCACGTAATGATACCTAAAATCTGTAAGTAATACTAAGTTACCAACCCTTTTTTCAAATATAAGAATAAATGACATCAGTTACTTATAATGTGGCATCGTAGAGTAAAACATTAGGGTAGCCAACGTTATCCATTTTATGTCTAGACAAATATTTTAACATTAGTACCACGATATTTTGTGTCTTTTTTGTTTTAGTCAGTGGTAAATCAAATAAGTTTTCCCTCAAAGTACAATAAAAACGAAGGTTCGATTAAATCGTGACTTGGCGACTGTTAATCACGGAAATTGTGATTGAAACTTAAATTAATGTCACATGATACGCCTCTGATCCGTAAAGGGTTAGGCAGACGTGTGCTTGACGTACACCCACATTTCGTTACTTCAGTTTAGTCCCATTTAATAAGGGGTGAGCCTATTACCACTAACCACTTTTTGAACGAGAAACCTCAAAAACATTGCTTCCTAATCGCCCATCCTTCATCACTTATAATTCAGGTGACAAGAAATGACTTACTTACCAAATTTTAGTGCTCAAATCCTCAAATTTTAGTGCTCATGTTTAGTTCTTTTTATAGTCAGAAAGGAAAGTTTGAATCATTTCAATATTTTATTTCTCCATATTTTTTATATCGTTCTTTCATGCAAGTCAGCGAATCGAAGAGATAGAGACCATAAGCATAGCTGATGGACCGAAAAGTGACGTACGGCAACATACTTTTACCCGAAAATGTATGCATGATTCTTCTGTGTGTCAGAATTAAAGCGGGGTAAAAGCTATGGTAAGTATAAATAAGAACTGCTAACCTGCCAGTCACCTAAGGTCTTGTAGCTGGCTGCAGGGAAGGCGCTGGTTTTCCACCACAGATTCCAGCGCTCTTCCAAGCCGCTATGGTAGCCGGGGTACATTCGCCATCCACGCTCTGCACATACCTGACAAACGAGACCTTACAATAAAAGTTGTGTTACTAAAACACCATCCAATTCAGAAAGGAAACCATCCAATTCAGAAAGGAAACCATCCAATTCAGAAAAGAAACCGTCCAATTCAGAAAGGAATCTGTATTTAGTCCTTCGTAACATAACATCACGCCTGTATTTCCCCGAAAGGAAGGTAGGTAAGCAGAGGGGTACATATGTACATAATGGGTGTAAAACTACCCTTAACGAAGCCGAAAGGGATTTTTTCTTCCCATCATTGTCATAATTTTTTGGTTCTGGACCAAAATCAGCTGTTACCTTCAAAAGTGCAATACCTACACGGTCAAAATATATGGAACAGCTGATCTTTTTTTAACCGACGACAAATTTCTATGTGGTTTCCGTTTTCGCGTCGGTGTCCCTTCCACCCCCTATACCGAGTGAGTTACACCGTTCACCACCCGTAAAACGTGATTTTTCTCCCCAAAAAAAAAAATTATGTTTCGTCGAGTTACTTTGATGTGCATAATAGCTTCGTAAAGGGTCCATGTATAGTAGTATAGTACCTACATAGGTACATTCCCATCTTGCCTGTAATAGGGGGCGAGTCTATTAAGCTGCCACTAATCTAGATACACTCAGCGACAGAATTCGTAATACCACAATACGCTCAAAAACTGGAATCGCTGATGTGGGCCATAAGACTGCTAGGTTGAAGTGGGATTGGGCGGGCCAAGTCTGTAGAATGCATCAGGACCGATGGACCAGAGTCGTCACGCAGTGGGCGCCAGAAGACGGGCGTCGTCGCCGAGGAAGGCTTAGAAAACGCTGGCGTGACGACTTAGAGGCCGGAGAAAACTACACGGAGAGGAGACAACATAGGCTAAGAAAAAAAATCTAGATACCGGGCTGCTACTGACAAATTCCTGATGGAAAATCCAATAACACTTTGCCCGACCTTGGAATCGAATTTAGGATCTCTTGCTGAGCAGCAGCGAATACGTCCACCACACCAATGAGGTAAAGGCGCAGTAGTTTTTCAGAGATAGCTTCAAGCTCAATATCTCCCTTTTAAGAGCACCAAAGCATTTAGGTTAACAGTAGCACTAGCCTAGCGTTCTTTGTTTCCCTGAATCAGTTAACATTGAAACGGAAAAACTTAGTCGAGTAAGAGCCGTTCTCAGTCGATGACTCTGAATGACTGTCATCATTTATCCTTTTATAAGCTTAGTTTTTACCCTTAAACCTCCTCAACCATTCGGGCATTCAATTTGTATGTTTTTACCTGTTGAAGTTCTTTGTCAGTCACTGTATCAACGTACCCCATGCCTTATAGTCGCTAATAGGAATTATAAAGCGAGTAGCAATAACAAATACCTACACACTATTGACAACGTTTTCAGACCATTTTAACCCCTGTTTACAGTACGTTTTACTTACATAATATGCGAAGATGGTCTTGGTAACTTAATTACTAGTTCCGTTAAATCAAGTGGTTGGGCTGGATTTTTTTTTTCTGACTGAAAATTCCCACTGCAGGTAAAGGCCTCTTCCTCAGTCTTCCACAACGGTGACTGCCTGATGTCAATAGGTTTCAATAATTATATAAATATTGTGTACGATATGATAATATTATGTAGTGTGTAAGTGAAGGGGTGTGTGTTGTCGAAGTTAATTCTGTCGGAGTAATGCTAGTCGAATATTGTATGTTCTGTCGAAGCAATGAGTTGTCGAACTATTGTTTTTCGAAATTGGGACGGTGTCGAAATAATTAACTGTCGAAGTTCAGTGTCACACTCCTCCCGTCTGTCGGGTCAAAGCTAATTTTGCAAGATGGTACCTATCCTACCCAAACGGACCACTTGCCTAGATTTCACCCTGACAGTAAAGTCGTGATTTGTTGTTATTTGTGAGTTGTGATTTTTTTTTATTTGTTTTAAATTGATGCAATTTCTCTTCTTCGTTCCACCTCTTGAGTATTTTTTGGCTAATTGCACTCGACTATAATATAAATTAATAACTCATAAATAACGTTGTTAATAAACTGTTCTCAACCCACCAGTAAATACAAATAAAATAAATATGTCCAAATTTGCTGTCAGAAGCACACGCATGCAACACGTGCAGACACTATTTCATTTGTCATTAATTACAATTAAATACTTAAACGTTACCGATTTGTCTCTTATGTAATTATCATAAATCAATCTATATACATATAATAAAATTGTAACAGGCCGATGTCTGTACATTGAAGAAATTAAAAAAAAAAATAAAAAAACAATGTGGGGTCTTGATTACAGCAACAGAAGCCAAAACCACACTTTTTAGAATTTTTGTCTGTCTGTATGTTTGCACGCGCATCACGCAAAAAATACTATATATATGTATTTGAATGCAATTTTCACCGCTCTACTGCTAGATGCCTAACTTAAAATATAGGCTACATTTTACCACAGAAATGATCTTTTTTTATTCTAAGTACCACACGTACGAAGTCGCGGGTAAAGGCTAGTAAATAATATAGACGCAATTATCGCTAATAAATATTGTATAAATAATGTTACAGCGTTCAATAAAACTATCTACTGACATAAAAATAAAATATAGTAACAATTCAACTTCATAAAAAAGTATCAACTGTTTTATATAAAACTATAGGACTTATGGTCCAGTTTACAACTAAACAACTAATAATAGTGTCAATGAAATAATAGCATATAATTATAGCTCATATACTATACTGCACATAACCTTACATAAAGGTTTATATGTTTATATACCTAGCTAAGACCTCGGGTGAAACTATTCATTACAAGCGTAAAATGTACAGCTTACGTCAACTTTTATTTGCAATCTATTGATAAATACCACACGAGAATTATATAAAACTAATTATTATGGATGCTCCTTGAATTGTCAATTTACTACTCATTCTATTTAATGACTAGTTATTTACTGTATAACAACTTAAAGTTGAATCATAACTGCCATACCTATTGTACGGAAGTCTTCTAAGAAACTACATGTATCCTTAAAAGTTTTATGTGATACCTTGACCAGCAGGCCGGGTCCTGATCCACTGTCATTGAGTCTGAATATAAAAGGCTCGTCATCATCAAAGCTGCTGTCCATTCTTCAGCACAGCCCTAGAAACATGCCTTTTTATTTTTCAAAATTGAAAACGATCCATCGGGAATATTTCCAACTTTATTCATATCAGCCGCGATAGATCTGCGACTTCAATGGAATATACTCGTGTATGTGAACGCGTGAATCGCATGTCAGCTTATCATCACTATCGTAATACTGGCTGGAGTCGTGATATCGTTCAAGACACGTTTACGTTCCGTTAGTTCGACGAGCGAGCGGTTCGACGCGGGTCGACTGGCGCACTCCACCGCCCACCCTATACTGTCTCCGATTCTCCAAGTTTGTTAGGTTGCAAGCTGATGCCCAACCCCCAGTGATTTATTAACCCCCGTTCGTGACACAAGCCTCCTGTAAAAAGCAACGTAACAACGATAATGCATTTTGTTTAGTCTAATGACGCGTCGCTTTTTATATTTAACCGAACAAGTTCGGTAAAGTTGAATAACATTTTTGATGAATGCGGCACGGCGGTTATATTTTTATACGGTTGCGAACGACTGGATTTCATGAGAGATTTTGATTGAATTACGTTTATGGGGGTGTTTTTTACCCGAACCCTGAATAAATATAATAAAAAAAATCCTTGTAGTATTGTTATTCTGTAAGTAAAGGATACATAATGAAGTCGTCATCAATGTTATGTGATATGTCAATAAAATAATGTTTGTAAATAAATCATTTAACGCCTTTGAACTTTTCCTTTTCCTGACAAGTTCAACACAGACAACTTCGCTGCGACTAGAAATGCCCGTTTTAATTTCATGCATTAACTTAATGCCCTAATTACGTTTCGAACGCTAAATGTGTCCAATAACACAACATTCCGCCTGTAATCTCCGAAGGGTTAAATAAACAGAGGTGTACAGGTACACCCACATTTCGCCAGTTATGCCACATTGCCATCAACCGGGAACAAATCCAGCCACCGTGGCTGCTACTGAGAAATTCCTGATAGAAAAACCCAATAACATATTGCCCGACCCAGGACCTCATGCTCAGCAACCGCGTTTGCGACCTTTTGACCAACAAGGCAGTCTAATATCGGCTATAAAATACCACGTACTCTATAATTAAATTCTATAAAACTTGAAATTGAAATCCCCGCGGCTTCCTGTAACCCAGTTTTAATAGCAAAATGCTTGCGTGATAAACGTTGTTACAGTATAAAATGCCCTCTTTAAAAACCTACGGGCCGTTGTCAGTTGTCATTCACTTCTGCCTTTGCATAAAAAGGGCAAAATATTTCATTAGCCGAGTTACTTAGCCTACGGTTGCGTGTCGCTACACAACTTCAACAAACTTCTTTATCTATAAAACATTACAGAACAAAAAATAACAAGAGACGTGTTGATTGAACCATTTAAATTAATTCATCTCGATAACATTGTCAGTATAATTACTTGTACTATTATGTGTTCTGTGGTATAATGTGTCGTTGCAAAAATTTTAAACGTGCAAAAAGTATGTGTGAATACAATGATCTAGCTACTTCCCGATCATTACAATAGAATGGACTATCTATAATGATCGTGTATATCATCTTACTGATTAAATAACATAAATTTGATTAAATAATTACATTTTCACGCGGAAATATCTAAAATTAAATCATGTAGGTGTAATCGGGATCTTTTCATTTATTTTGTTGCACCGTAGAGCTGTATAGATGTAGATTAAGAGATTACCTGTATGGCTTCTAGACACGAAACTGATAAGCACAAGTCATACTTATTATTGTACTGGTATTGTATCCGTAACAGATCATTTATAGCTCCCGGCGAAGGCCCGCTGTGTTGTGTTCGGTACGAGAAACAAACCAATATCATCTTCCTACGCTTGTCCCTTATTACTTTGGGTCGGCACAACACCTTTTTTTTCTACCATTCTACTCAGCCAACCATCACGCTATCATTTACTCCTTTTTCTTTCATTTCATGCCTCACACCTCTACCTCTCTCTCTCCATCCATCAAGATTTATATTCAGCACTCTTGTAGTCACATGCGAGTCTTCCCTCCTCATCACATGTCCATACCAAGACAGTCATTTCCCTTTCAACTTTTCTGTAACTGATGCAACTTTCAGACTTCCTCTAATATACCAATTCCTTAATTTATAAGCACTAAATTAAAAGAAATGATATTAATAAGATTGTTTAAATGTCACAAGTTTAGGAATCTAAGTACCTGCAATGTTGACTCAGACTCAACGCAAAAACCTTCCCACACTATACTACCATATCATTCACACACAGCTAAATTTAACATAAAGTACCTTATAATGTTGACACCTCTTGGAAATCTGCCCATCATGTTAAGCATAACTGCCATAAAAAATAATCATAAAACCTACCATGACCTACTTACTCTACTGGTACATCCCTCATAATAGCCAAGAGCAAGGATGTCAGTGAAGTTAAATTCAAAATTGAATGCAGGTTATCATCATCATCATCCGCCTTCAGCAGTCCACTGCTGGACATAGACCTCCTCAATCGCACGCCACTCAACTCGATTTTAATATAAGATCTGTTCATTGATGAATCTGAATCAAAATCTCTTCAATATAATCTGTTTAAATGATAACAAGAAAATCTAACATCTCCGAGGTGAGGTTCACAAAAATTTTCGAGCTCGTTTCGCTCGCTTCGCTCGCTCATGCTATGTAGGGCGGTGGCATACAGTCTGTTGATTGATCAATCAAACATGTCATGCATAATTTGACAAAATCACTTCAATATAATCTGTTGCTGCTGCTGCGACCATAGATAAACAAAGTGTAACATAATAAACGCAAGACCTCTCGAGTGATGTCTTAGACCATGATACAGAACTACTTTTGTTCTATGACTTTTGGAAATTAATAACTTTTTTTTTTTTTTGTAAACTAAACATTCACGATGACGATGACGATCACAATCACGTTGACGATCACAATCACGATCACGATCACGATCACAATCACGATCACGATGACGCTCACGATGACGATCACAATCACGATGACGATCACGATCACGATCACGATCACGATCACGATCACGATGACGATGACGATCACTATCACGATCAAGATCACGATCACTATCACGATCACGATCACGATCACGATCACGATCACGATGACGATGACGATCACTATCACGATCAAGATCACGATCACTATCACGATCACGATCACGATCACGATCACGATCACGATGACGATGACGATGACGATGACGATCACAATCACGATCACGATGACGATCACAATCACGATCACGATCACGATGACGATGACGATGACGATGACGATCACAATCACGATCACGATCAAGATCACTATCACGATCACGATGATGATGACGATCACGATGACGATGACGATCACAATCACGATCACGATCACGATGACGATGACGATCACAATCACGATCACAATCACGATCACGATCACTATCACGATCACGATGACGATGACGATGACGATCACAATCACGATCACGATGACGATGACGATCACAATCACGTTGATGATCACAATCACGATCACGATCACGATCACGATCACGATGACGATGACGATCACAATCACGATCACGATCACGATGATGATGACGCTCACGATCACGATGACGATCACTATCACGATCAAGATCACTGTCACGATCAAGATCACTGTCACGATCAAGATCACTATCACGATCACGATGAAGATCACAATCACGATCACTATCACGATCAAGATCACTATCACGATCACGATTCATCACATTATTGTATCAACTATTTTTTTTTGCGAATTTCAAGGACAAAAGTTGTTTAGTTTCATGGTCCAAGAGATCACACGGGAGGTCTTGCGATTATTGTGTTACACCTTCTTTGTCTATGGTCGTAGCAGCTAGGATAACTTCCAAAATGAAGTAAAACTATTGATGTGGTAGACTAGACTAGATTTCTTAGATCTTCAAATAACAGAACGCTTTTAAGGCTCCAATAACAATAACTAAACGTTACCGAAGTTCATTGACTCGAAGTGTAGATATCTAAATAAAGTACAGTAAGTATGTAATAGACAAGATTGAAGATACTGATCTAGACTAATAAATGTTGAAATTTGAATTGTTTGTCTGGATTTTTATTGCACTTAAAACAAACTGAATCAATAACATTCTTTTGTGTGTCCAGGAAATTAAAAAAATGTCGTAGAGATTTTAGAAACTTATTTTTGGCAGATCTGGAAGCAGATACCAGCTTTGTTCGCATTTACGTCAAACTTTACAAGGAAACAACGCGACAGTAGTTTAGTTGAAGAATTGGCAAGAAACTCCATCGTTACTCCTTTAAAATATTTCTTACAACATAAAATAACATCATGACCGTTATCCCCAAAGTATAAGGCAGAGGTGTACCTAATAGTACACCCACATTTCGCCAGTTATATTGAAATCCCTTGTAATAGAAGTCGAGCCTATTGCCATCAACTGAGCGCAAATCCATACCCTGTGGCTGCTACTGAGAAATTCATGATGGAATAACCCAATACCACTGCCCGACCCCAGGACCCTGAAGGAAGAAAATCGAACACAGGACCTCATAATCAGCTCTAGGGTTTACGACATATAAACCAACGAGGCCGTCCAGTATCCGTAATAAAAATAACTAAGTCCATTACAATTGGAATGTTCAATATTTACATACCATGTTTTATAGCAAAATTAATTAGTTTTGATTTAAAGCCGTAACTACAACCCATCATAAATAAACTACAGTTACGAGTTAGCATTAAACTGATTCTAATGGCTTGGAATTCTATGTAGGATAGTGCAATTACTAATCGAGCAATGGATTTTTGTCATTAAAATAAATGGTTGTGAAAGTTCGAAGGTCGGGGAAAATTGTCGAACACAGTAGTGTAACGTTAGGGTGAGCTTACATTATCTACTCCTGCCTCAGATGTTTTGCCATTTCTGTGCTATATTTTCTGTCCATAGGAATAAAGAGTATTAAAGAACGATACAAGAGCTATAAGCTATAAGATATCGTTCAAGTAGTAGCTGTAGAGGAGCTCGTGGCTCAGGTTAAGCCACGCTTGTCTAGGTTAGTCCGTGGATGGGTGACCACCGATTACATACAGAGTTTCCTCATGCCTCAAAAAACGTGTTAAGCCGTTGGCCCCGGCTGTCATTAATAGACATTTGACGGTCGTTACAGGTAGTCAATGGCCCGAAAGTCTGACAACCAGCTTTACAAAGGGGTACCGTGTTACTCAGTACTAACTGGGTTGTGGAGGTTAGATAGGCAGTCGCTCTATGTAAAATACTGGTATTCAGCTTATTCGGTTAGACAGGAAGCCAACCCTATCATAGTTGGGAAAAGGCTAGGCAGATGAAAAGGTATCAAAAGACGATACGATCTTTGCTAGTATTATAAAAAGGTTTAGTTTGTAAGTTTTGATGTAGGTGGATCACTGAAACTACTCATCCGATTTCAAAACTTATGCCATAGACTTTGTTTTTCACGTGGGCGGGTCAGTGGGTCATCTTAGGGGCGGATTTATAGTTTGACAACAAACGTCGACATATTATTGTGAATGTTCATAATTGTGGTGTATTTTCATCATCAGACTATACTCTCTCAACTCTTTTGCACTCCACTAAAGGATCTGATCCTCTTTTACCGCAAGCCATTTCACTCGATCTTCGGCTTTTCTTAACAAACTGCTGCCAGCTACCTTGTGAAGATTATCGCTCCACCTAGCCAGAAAGATACAGGGACAGTTCTTATGGTTCATTTTCATTGGTCGATAACTCGGTCGTCGACGACGGTCGTTTAACCGCATGCGGGACTTCCCGTTTTATTGATTCAAAATGCTAAAACTTGGCCCTAACATGCGTTCGGTTATAAAAATCTCCCGCAACCCGCATACGAGCCATATCAACGAATGAATTACTAAAAACTTAAATTCCCACTGGTTTAAAACTTTATCTGTGAAATGTTATTTAGGACACCGCGCCTCTAGCCTTTCAAACAGTACCAATATGAAAACACCCTTCTTTGCTGTTAAAAATAACGAACCACATAATTTAACAAGGAAATAGCTAAGGTAATAGATGCTAGGGACGCACGATTATCGGGAAAGTGCAAGGCCGTACTAGCATAGGTAATTGTTCAACTATACCACAATGTAAACAAGTTCAGCTTGCCTTACCAGTAATCACTCAAGTATCTTGCAAAATCCAAGTAGATTTGTGGACGTTTGAAGGCGAAAATCTTTTTGACGTCTTGAGCAATCTTCTGTCAGTCAGCAACTAATCACTAGTCAGCATCAATTTATACAGACAGCGTAGTAAAAAATGTTAGGAATTTACTTTATGGATAGTAAAAGACTGCATCTGTCTGCATACAAGAAACTTCTTGCATAAATTATTGTTTATGATTTGCGCGTTCGCCTTGGCATTAAAATACTTTCAGCAAGTATCAAGTCATGGAAACTATTTAGGACAATTCAGAAGTCTAAAATAGTTTGAAAACTTTCATCATGAATAGTTACGTAAAAATAAAAAAACAACTAAAATTTTACAATTATTTTAATCTAAAATAATACTTCCATATTAACCTGGCTGTATATACTAGAACGCAATACAAATATAAAATAAATAAATATTTCCTAAATTGCTGGCAGGTACAAAAAAAAAAGTCAAGCTGTCATTTTTCTCGCGCTTTTTAGTGACTTCACGTTGGAACTTTGTCTCTTCTTTCCAATGCCACTTGATAGCCGTCCACAGCCTTCATCATTATATCGATTTTGACCCTAATTTTAGGTACAGGACCATCTTCTCTGTCATCTACCACTTTATAATGTCGCAGGATCGTTGACAACGCTGTTTTGACTGACATCAACGCGTATTGGTAGCCTGTGGACAAGGAAATTCAAATTAAGAGTACTTATTAGAACTAGATAATTCATCTCGCTATCATTCACTCCCCTATCATTCATATCATCCCTAACATTATCCATCTATGTATTGTGGCCCACTTTCCCTCGACATCTTTTAACATTTTGGTATATTCTCTCTTTCTGTCTATTATCTACCTAAGTCAAAACTTACACTGTCACTGTCACGGGATATCTTCCGTGATTGTTTAACATTGTCATCCCGCGATCACGGCGCTTGCAACAACTTGCGTCGAAATGTCGGGAGCTCACAATAATTAATAATGACGGAAGATATCCCGTAAGTGACAGACTAAGTTTAATTATAAACCGTGAAAGCTTAAAACAGTGTTTAAAGTTAAGTCAGTCTATATTTTATAATGCAATAACTGATACCTTCGTCCGCGTGAAATTATTAGAAAAACATTATGTTTGAATCTGATTTTGTCAACAATTTCATTAGTTTTAATAATTTTGCACGGAACCCTAATCCTCTTTCTAAAATACAAAAAGCCTAAGTTACTCCTTAAAACATCAGCTATCTGCCAGTGAAATGTGGTCTTGTCAAAATCAGTCATGCCTTTTCGAAGATTGGCTGGAATAAACATACAGACGGACCAAATTAAAACAAAAAAGGTTTTTTATAAGTAGAATTCAAATGCATTTTGAAGCCACAACAGACACTTCAATTTTATTTATTTGTATAGATATGACTAATTCACTTTGTTTAATATGAAATCACTCTTCCGTGTCATCAATGTTAAATCAATCTACAACAGATTACAGGCAGGTATTTCCGGATCTATCTAAACGGTGCAAAATCGCGGACATAAAGCAAGGGAAATCCCTTTTACGGTTGATAAAATGCAGGCACGTGCACTTACAGATACATAAATTTAAATACATAACTAACAACAATAAGTACCTAGTTACTGTAAGTGATTATCATTTGTTTTTATTCTTTTACGCATCTCGGCTTTATTGCCGGATTTATGGAATAGTACGGGCCGAAGCAAAGAACTACCCCGGGAAAGTAGTGATGTGATGAGATGATGATATGATTGGATTTTGCGATGGTGAGTTTCTGTGTCTATTAAACTGTGTGTGCGGTGACTCGAAGTTTTGTGTGTGTGGTGGTAACTATACTATTGAGAGCTATATATTGATCAGTGGTGCTCAACATTCAAGCCGGCAGCGGCAACCAGTCTGGTTGCTGGTTTCCGGCCATAGGAGTTGAACCGGTACAATTGACTGATAACTAGAGATCGGAATAGGTATAGTATATTTGCCTCAACTTCGAGGAAGTAAGTAACATGTGGAAAATAGCTGCGTATAAGATCTCGGAATGTATTTAGTTTCGAAATAAAGCTACAACGCAGTAAGTAACATGTAGATGTTACTTACTTCCTTGAAGTTTAGGCTAATACAGGGTGGCACCGACAATACGACAATAAATTAAACTGTGTATACCTCATGACGTTCCCAGTCTACATACAAAATTTCAATCGAATATATCCAGAAGTTTAGTCACAGGACATTATTTTTCATTTTCTGAATTTCGAAAATAGCCTTTTTTTAATTGAAGAAAACACGTTAATTTTACTGCCAACCTATACTTTCTAGCACGTAGACAGTAAGCTACACTTTAGGGGAAGTCTGCATAATTATGTTTTACCGCGTTCACTGCCGGTCGACCTCTTTTCAACCTTATTAGGGCATAAGGTTGAAAAGTGGTTGACCGTCAGTGAGCGCGGTTGTCCAGTAGCTACAGTGACCAATATGTTTTCAGATGACGAATAAAGTTTGACAATCTCTGACAAATACATACCCAGCAATATGCCACTTTTTATGTCAATCTGTTCAACAAAAAGATGCACGTGTGCAAACAAGTATTTAATTGTTTCTCAGTACTAACATAATTAAATGTTTTATTATAAGCATGATTTTAATTTGCAGATAAATGTTATCGTTAGTAGAGTGAAACATAAACATAAAAGAGGAGCTCGTGGTTAGTTAATAACAGCCGCTCAGGTCGATCTTTAGGTTAAGCCACGCTTGCCTCGGTTGGTTCCTGGATGGGTGACCAGCCAATACCTGCCGTGTTTTCTCCGAGCCTTGGAAAGCACGTTAAGCCGCAACGGCTTTCATTCGGAGGTCTTCGACGTCGTTATAGGTAGTCAGTGGCCAGAAAGTCCGACAATCAGTCAGTTGGGACAAGGCTAGGCAGATGACGAGTGTAATAAAAGTAATAGAATAACCGTGCAACCTTAGACACCTCAATGTAAAGCTCAAACCTTCAAATTTTTCGAGATGCTCTTAGTTGTTATCCTCATCTATTTATCTAACTTTAGACAAACAAAACAACGATGGCTACCGAATACTAAAGTAGTCTCTAAAGCACAAAAGTCCCTCGTGTTCAAATTCCGATTTCCTTATTAAATGAATCACTTTAAGCAAATTCTAGGTTTTCGGCACATACTTTTTCGGGCATCTCCTATACTACATCTACCATAATATATTACCATTGAAGGCGATGTCGTAGTCTATAGAATGATAAAGGATGCTTAATTTGGACCCTTTACGTGTGTAAAGGGTCCAAATAAAAAAAAAACGTATTACCTAATCTTCACCACGATTTTATCCAGAACAGAGCCAATACTTCAACTGTGACTTCAACTAAGTTACTTACCAAGGCAGTTCCTAGGGCCATTGCTGAAAGGTATGTAACTGCAAGCGTGTTTCAGGTTGAATCTTTCGGGCAAGAATCGGTCGGGGTCGAATTCTTCGGCGTCTGGGCCCCAGTACTTGGGGTCTCGATGGACCCCCCATATTGAGCAGACCACGCCCGAACCAGCGGGCAGCACGCGACCCGACGCTGTAAAAAATATGTGATGTTAGTACCGTGCATAATCTTTTCGTATTGTTACATTCTTTTTAGGGCCCGAAACAATCGTCCAATGTTCGAAGAAACTTAACGGTCGATTCAAGTAAGTTTCCCAACTTTCAAAGTTAACAGGAAACGAAAAAGCACCTCAGTGAAAGCTGGTGGCTATTACTCCAAGATAGCTTTTTGAGAATAAAACCTAATCCCTCCTGAGAGAGAACTAGGTAAGCTGTTTTTTTCAAAAAGCTCTGAAGAGAACTCCAGCATTAATTCAGACCAAACAACTTAAAAGTCCTCATTGAATTTTATATTACAATTTTTGCAATTGTTATTTGTGTGTCTATACAAAATACTTACGCAGTGTAATATCTTCTAAGACCTTTCTAATAATAAGCGGCACGGGCGGGAACAATCGTATAGTCTCCTTGACTACTCTGTCCAAATACTTCAACTTTAATAAATCTTCTTTTACTAACATACGATCGTCATCGAATACCTCGCAGAGTCTGATAAAAAAGACAAAATATTAATGATTAATTCATTTACTAAAATACTACCTTGTCAGGAATTACCGTTGTTTTCTGGTCATTCAGATGCTAAAAGTGGGCAGTGTGGCTCCATTTAAGAAAGCTTATAAAACAAGAACGTCGATCCTGTAATTTCCAGGACAAGTGTTTTACATTTATTTAGAGAAAACTGATTAGAAAAACTAGGGAAGCTTTAAAAAATTCAGTACATGACGTTTATAGCGCGTAATTTCCAAAGGCAGATGTAATTTTTTGACAAATGGGTTTTCGAGAGATTCATTCGTTCATGAGCTATCAAAAGTCTCAGTTTAACATCCTGAACAGCGAAGATTTCTCACAATCAGAAGGTTATGGTGGAGAGGTGGAAAAATTCCAAAAAAAGTTTAAAAGTTCGATTACTGCAAAGCAAGCCAGTTTGGAACTTTGGACCCCAAGTTATCGGGTCAAAATTGTTGCAAATTACGTCTAGTATTACCCATTTGAAGAAATGAACCCAATTCCCAATCACCCTGTATAAATTTTTTATTTATTTAAGGAAGACATATTTTTTCCTTGAAAGCTTCAATAAATTCTTCTAAACAATTCAACCTGTTGCGAACGTGTGGTAGGATATACTGCAATAAACTACACATAATAACTGTTGACAGTTCTTGTCCTTATATCATTTTAAATTGCACGACATTGATTGTCTTATCTTATCTCAATTAATCCAAGTTAAATACGTACAAGAAAAACGTAAACAATAAGTCTAAGATTATTCATAAACGTCAATCTATCAATCAAGTCGTTTTATGCTACATGTTAATGAACAAAGAAATCAACATGAAATACGGAAGAAGTTTTACGTATGTCGATTTATAAACATAACGTCATGCCTGGAATCCCCGAAGGGCTAAAAATCAAATCAAATCATTTATTTCTTTGCAAACATGGGTAATTGGTACATAGATGTTTTCTTATACATATTGTGTTGTCCTCCATATCTACCGCGTCGCATGGGCATGCAAATAATATCAAATTCCAAAATTAGTTTGTTTAGAATTGGTTATAGTTGTATTGGTTGGTAGTAAGCCAGAGGTGTACCTAATAATACACCCACATTTCGCCCATGTAATATGGGGCGAGCCTATTGCAATCAACCGTGCATAAATCCAGACTTTGTGGCTGTTACTGAAAAATTCCTGATGGGAAAACTCAAAACACTTTGCCCGACCCGGGAATGGAACCCAGGACCTCATCGTCAGTAGTCGCGCTTGCCACCATTCGACCAACGAGCCATGTCGGTTTATAGTATTCATAATCATAACACATAACCCTTCGTAACCTCATGGTTGGTTACTCAGAGTAATAACTGCGGTACTAAACTCCTCTAATGGCTTCTTACTACAATGATTTGTTTGTGTCATCATAACGACAGTGGAATGGTAAAATGGCTAAAGCGCAATTTTGGTCGATATTGCAAACCTACACCTTGTATATACACATATAATTGAATTGGATTTTTTTTCCTGCATCGAATGAAAGATATCTTATTAAGATATCTTTTTCGTTCCAGTTCCGGTTCTCTCGCGATGTTTTAAGAGCAGTTGTGGTGAAATTTTACACCACTATTCCAGCAAAGACATAATTATTAATCCAATAAAAAGGCCACTTACTCTTCATACACTTTCTGCTGAATTTCCGGGTATTTAGCCATCAGCTGCAGTGTGTACCCCAGGGCTATGGCAGAGGTGTCCGTCCCAGCTATGGTCAAGGTCAACACTTCTTCTCTTAACTCCACATTAGTATACCCATTCTCACCTCCGGACAAATGGATTAACAAGTCTAGGAAGGACTGTTTCTTGTATGATCCTAAATCTGCAATGGCAATTTATAAGTTGATTATAAAACAATTTTGGATGGAAGCTCATAATAATTAAGTAGTAGATTCTTCCTTACCAAATTCATGATCAACCTCTGTTCTAGATGATTTTTCAAGTTTTAATTCTTCTCTCTTCTTTTCAATGACCTGTATGTTAATAAATTCGTTAACATTTGGGGGGTAGCACCTTAATTAATGTAGCTGAAGAGGAGCTATGCCCAGCAGTCAACAGTATAGCCTGATGATGACCAACTCTTATACAGAAAGATTTTTTAAGGCTAATTATTTTCCAGGCGACTAACAACTTAAAGGGCGACTAAGTATTTGCTACTAAACAAAATAATTTGGCAGATAAAAAACAAATAGCTTGGCATAATTTATAGTTGCATAAATTGTCTTGCCAAGCCAAATAGCAGCACATAGGGCACAGAGAGCTTAGGGCACCCCGACACCAGTGCCGGATTAGCCCATAAGCAAATAAAGCAATTACTGAGGGCATGACGTATTGGGGGGCACAAGAAACAACACAAAAAAGAATTGTTATTATTTTTCCTTAGCCATTCATTTATTTATATCTTTATTGTCCCATTGCTGGGCAAACGCCTACCCCAAAGTCTTCCACTCTTCTCTCTTCTTGTTGTATATATAAAGGGAGGCGCCGACAATACGACGATAAATGAAACTGCATATACCTCATGACGTTCCCAATCTCCATACAAAAATTCAATCGAATTTATCCTGTACTTTAGTCACACGACATTATTTTTCATTTTCAGCATTTTCTACATGATGTAGATTATTAGGCTCCCGAAAGGTTAACGACCCTCACATCGGTATAAACACTAAACACATGTTACCAACTCGCTATTTCAAAAACCTTTGGAAAATTCGTTCCTTAAATTTTATTTCTAGATATGAATTAGTGTAAATTATACCTAAGATTAGTAAACCAATCATTATAAATGGTGTTCTATTTTTTTTTCACAGTTTTATGCTTATTAGATTTTAGAAAAAAAAACGATGTTACGATTTCTTTGATAGTTTCAAAATATTCCTATGAACTAGTATGACCAGTGTTTTCATTTATTGTCGTATTGTCGGCGCCACCTTGTATGCGTAATTTTTTTTTAAAGACCGATACTAAATAATTTACTTTATGGCCCCCCCACAGGCGTGGATTGTTAGGGCATCAAGTGGTCTTAATTCGGCACTGCCCAATACGGATAGGTTAGGTTCGTTTTCCTGTAAACAGAAATAGGAGCCTAACCCAGCGGGGCTCCGTTTTCGAGGCCAAAAAATTCAGTTACCAAAAAAAAAAAACTCAATGCCAGTTTAAATTAAAACAAAGCTAACAACTGATTATAAAGCTGCAACTTTCTACTTAAAATTACAGTTTACGGACGTTAATATGGCACCACGACTTCAAGAAAGAGACTGGCAGTAAGTATCCATAAATAATAAAAATGCGAAAGCTTTTATAATCTTCGGAGGTACGGGGGACTGGTAGACCAAGACCATACCTCGACTGCCTCGTTTATGAGGTCCTCGGTTCGGTTCCCGGGTCGGGCAAAGTTATCGGGTTTATTAATCAAGAATTTTCTCAGCAGCAGTCGCGGAGTCTGGATTTGGGCACGGTTGATGGCAATAGGCTCGCCACCTGTTACATGGGACATAAACATAACTGACGAAATATGGGTGTACTGTATTTGGGTACAACTCCGCCTAGGCATTCCGGTATGACGGTGTGATGTTATGTTATGGGACTTCGTCCTACACAAACGCTATAAAAGCATTCTCATTTTTTTAAATTGGAGCTATATGAACGTCTAAGTAGTGTACGATATAATTACCTTATCAGTAAAGCCATGCATGAGTGCTATACACTCCTCATGTTTCTTAAACTGCGGGAACCACTGGTACAGCCAGTCAGGCTGCAGCCACAAGTGGAAGATCCTCTCACACACCAGGTTGAGGATGCGGCACATCGCGTTTAGGAACGGTTGGTCAGGATTCCCTTGTGCGTTGATTTTTAGTCCTATTGTTGTTTCTGTTAATAAAAAGTTGGATGAGTGAACTCTTTGGGACTAATTTCTAGTAAAGAATACCACCTGACCCTTGTATTAGATAGGTAGAAGTTTTCCTAATGCACCAATATCCCATGAATGCCAAGCCTACGTCATTTTATAAAAGCGTGTTTTTTTTTCATATTACATCAGGGCTAAGTATGATGATTCACCTTCTCCACTGCCAGACACTGTGTGGTGGAAACCTTCCACCAGACACCTTTAAAGTAAAGCTTTAATAAAATGAAGTCCGTCTGGCGATCACGGCATCTCCCTCTATAAGCAATCGTCGCATGTATGTCATGTACGCGATTGTTGTGCGTATGCGCAAGCATCGTGTTCATTTGTTACAATTTTTGAACACGAAATTTTCTATGAGAAAACCTGAACAAATAAGCGACCAACGAACGCAATGCCTCCTTATAATTTATATTTTGCGTTTGACAAAACTAAATCCTGAAAACATCATCTAAGGCTTTAGCCGCGGGTGGTAAATAATGATGTTTCCACAGAATTATCACTCAATTCCTTCTAGACAAAATTAGGCACAGAGCTCATGTGTAGGCACTTTCTCCTATCTGAAACACATAACAGTCTATACAACAAACAATAAATAGATAAACAAAACGTATAATTCACAAACTTCGCACAAATTAAGTTAAATTGCCTAAACAATGGCCATGTTTGCGTGTAGAAATAATTATCATGACAAATGGATCTAGACTGAGCCGCAGTATGATAAACCACGGTAATTTAAACTATCATCAATCTTAATCACATAAGCACAAAGTTCAACGATTTACTTGCCAAAATTAGCAAATAACTGACGGTGAATTTGCGTTCGGTTTTGACCTTTAGGTTTAAAAATAGATGTTAGCTTCTTTATGCTGAATCTAAAAGAAGACATACTAAATGATAGTAATCCATTCAGCAATTTGACAAACATTTTTTTATAAAGCAGATGAGAAACTTATTTAAACAGATCCAGTTTTTCTTGCTTCGCACGGTTTGTGCATGAACCCAGTGTCATGTTAAGATGTTAGATTTTAGCGTAGGAGATCACTGGATCTCCTATGCTAAAATCTAACATCAATCTCCGTCCATCATTTAGGAAAACTACTGACATTTCATATCAATATCATGTTCATCAATAGAAAAGTGAAGTGGACTGGATTTTCTATTTATCAAAAGAAAAGTACCTTTAATTACTTTTACCATACTTACCTAAGTACATGGTAAAAGTACCTATCAACTCTAGCTGCAATACAATTTAACACCGAATTCAAGTTTTGATATTATTCTGGGAATTAGACTTTCAAGTTAATAAAGGTTCTTTCTGTTTCTAAATCAAACTTTGTAAAAGTGAACGACCAGTGCTAACGTTCAAGGTATGTCGTGCTATACAGAATAAATTTTACTTACCACACACAGAATCCAGGGTGTAAGTGCTAAGAAAAGGCCAGATGCTGAACTTCCCTTTGCCGGCAGACATCGTCAGTTGCTTGACCAGTTTTTGACTCTGTTCAGCGAAGACGTGCACAAAGTTCTCGACTATCCTAGGACTGAAGGCGGGCACTAGGATTTTCCGTCGACGTCGCCAGATTGCAACTGTTTAGAGAAGAAAATATTATTTCAGTAAACGCAGTGTAACCCAAAGGTATATGTGTCAGGTACTTTGTTCAAGGGGAAGTCCCAGCGTAGCCCGCGAACTTCAAATATTCTTACATTTTTGCAATTTGCAGGTTGTTTATTGCTTATATAAATTTAAAAAATAAGGAGAAAGCGTCAGAGTTGGCTACTCTGACGCTTCCTCCGTAATTTATTTTATCACCACTGCTCTCAAAAAATGGTAAAAAAACATGGTGATCATTGTCTAAGAACCAAAAATTCGAAAACATGACATGTGGTATTTACTGATCTGGTGGCCTACCATGACCTCTTAATGCATTAATGTTTTACTTCAATTTCGAGAGTCGGAAAGAGAAGGCGCTGTAGCCCTACTAGACTTAGCCCACTTGGTGAATTACGGCCCGCTCCCTTTAAGAAAGAGGCCTATAAAGCAAAGCATAATTATGCAAAATCATACAAGTCTTTAAACTGACACCATTGTCAGTTCACTAACACAAAAAAACGGGATATTTACAATGTTTAATATCTACACACATCAAAAGTATCTAGGGATCAACATATATTTTTGCAATAACTTTTCTCCTGATTGATATTAATTAAAATTTTCTTTAAGGATTCATCAAATAAAGTGTTTTCGTTTGTCACAGTAACGATAAACCAAGTCACCTTTGCATTAATAAAGAAATTTGCCATTTTCCTAATAAAGGGATTTTTGACATTTGAACCACTAACATTAAAGTTCGAAAAAAAGACTGAAATAACAGTTTTCTTTAAAATTTTATTGGGTAACTTAAACAATTAATAATCCGTGTTTCTACCGCGAACACTAACAACACAAGAACATCGGTTTGGCATACTCAAAATGAGTTCATCCAAATCACGCTGTGGAATGGCCGCCCATGTTCGTTGCAACAACAAAAAAAGGTCTTCTTGCGACTGGATACCCTCCATATTCGGCAGAGCTCTTCTCTGTAGCATATCCCATGCATGCTCAATCGGGTTCAAGTCTGGCGACTGAGCAGGCCAGGGCAGGACATTGATGTTAGCTGCGGCGAGAGTCTGTCTTACAACTCTTGCGGTGTGCGGTCGTGCATTATCATGCATTAACTGAAATAAGGGACCGATTTGCACTTGTAGAGGAACGATGACGTCTGATACAATCGTCTCAGCATAAATTTGAGCGTTGAGGTTGCCTCTGATCCAAATCAACTCAGTTCTTCCGCCGATCCAAATACCCGCCCATACCATGATGGTTCCACCACTATAAGGATGGACTTCCTGGCAGGATTTTAATCGCTGTTGGCGTCCAGGGGTTCTCCAGTGTCGTATACGTCTTGTATCCGGTCTCATACCAAAACGAGACTCATCAGAAAAGCACACGAAACGCCATTGTTCTTCTGCCCAATTTCTGTGTTCAAGAGCCCATTGATATCGAATCCTACGATTGTGCATTGCTATAGGTGGTACCCGTAGCGGTCTTCGGGAATGAAGGTTCACTTCATGTAAGCGGTTTCTGACTGTTTGGTCGCTAATGAAGTTCCCTGAAGAGTGATGAAGCCTCACGGCTAACATCATGGCGGTTATTGTTGGAGCTCTTCGAGTTAAGATTTGAATGTATCGGTCTTGTCTCCGTGTGGTGCAGCGATACCGTCCTCCATGGCGCTCAGCCACGGTACCAGTGCTTCGGTAACGTGTCCAAAGTCGACTGATAACACTCTGACTTGTATTCAGAGCTAAAGCCACAGTACGTTGCCGGGAACCAGCTTCTATCATTCCCACGGCTCTGAGCATTTCTTCCCTGCTTAAATGACGTCGCCGCTCCATAATAACGTTGGTTTTAATCAGTAGTAGGGAAACAGTAGCACTAATAATGTCTTCAATGCGTTGTATGTTTTTATAGGGAAAATATTGACAGCTTATTTTCATCTTTTACTCGAATTTGATTGAGAGTTCCTGATTCAAATTATGAAATGCACCAAAAAGGATCCATATAAATTTATAAAATCATAAATTTATTACAAAGCCACATCTCAATCTCAAGAAATCCGCATAAAAATGCTTGATCCCTAGACACTTTTGATGTGTGTATTTTGATTTCCCGATATTTCGGCACGGTTGCAAGCATCATGATCACGGATAAAGATAGAAGTTAGCTGAAGCAAAATAAACAGTAAATATTCCTTTTGAAGGATTTTTGAAAATGCAAAATCAGCCTAAAATATAACCATGGCTGAGACAAAGGCCACATCTCTGTGGAGAGAGAGGTGAACCAAAAACCACCAAGAGGGCCCAGAGTGGGTTGGTACAATCATGTCTTTGAAGATGCGTCAACCATACGGCTCACACCGACGCGACGCAACGCGTTCACATGTCTTGTCAAGTGAGATATTGCATCAGTGGTATAGAGATGTAGAAAGGGAGAGGTGAACATTATACCACCTACGTGCATTAATATAGGTCCTTATTAATATTTATATTGATTGTGTAAATTATTTCACTTGTTTTATATTTTATGTTTTTGTATCTTGTGACTTATAGCATCGTATTGGACTAGTCTGTTCTGTTATCTATCTATACTAATATTATAAAGCTAAAGAGTTTGTTTGTTTGGTTGAACGCGCTAATCTCAAGAACTACTGGTTCAAATTGAAAAATTCTTTAAGTGTTGGATAGCCCATTTATCGAGAAAGGCTATAGGCTCTAAAACATCACGCTGCGACCAATAGGAGCGGAGCATTAATCAAAAATGTTACGCAAACGCCTTGCCGAGCCAGCTACAAAACAAAAGCACGTACCTAACGAAAAACCTTAGCCCGTACCTATACGTCATACCCATCAAACATTTTGAAGGATGAGGTCAATGATGGGATGATAATAACTTGCACTGCATTGTGTTACATAACACTATTTATGATTCATCGTGCCGATTCTATTTCAGGTAAAAGTTCATGTTTAATCAGACATAACTTGCTTGTTTGGCTGTCAGTACAAGGTGTTATTGCTAGATGGGAATTCATTTAACAAATTTTAATTGTGATTTTAGAACCGGCTTGCCACGAATACGATGAGTGCCAATGGCAGCTGCTACACAAATATACAAGATAATTGGTACAATACAATTATTGGTAAAATTTCCAAAACAACCCAATTTAGACCCTAAGTTATCGGGGGTAAAAGTGTTGTAATTGAGTGCACTCAATTACTAATCACCCTGTTTAAATTGCAAGGTGTAAACGCACCCTTCACAAAACCGTCAACCAAGCATTCTGTACTCTACGCAAAAATAATTGCTGAAAAACGATTTTTTTTTTGGGTGAAATGTTACTTTTTACGGCAGGATGCCATGTTACGCACTTAAAACATTGTGCTATTATATACATCGAATAGTACATGGGTCATGGAAGTATTTAAAGTAAATACATAGCATTAAAAAAAAATTAAAGAAAAAAAAAATTGTGTAAAAGTTGGAACTTTGACTCCCAATATCTAGGTAACTGGAAGGTCCAGATCAAAAAAAATATCGCAATCGGATAGAAAAAGTGCCTTTTGGCTTCGTAAAGGGTCTCTTACACCCATGAGATAGTTAGTATTAGATAATTATGTAGCAACGTTCTAAATTGACACGCTAAGGAAAGGAAGCTTTGCCACAGTTGTGTCACCAACATTTGCGAATTTGCGTCATATAACACATCACACGTTTACAACACATTCCACTTTACCTTGTTGTTGGCATTTTTTATGTCCTATACGGCTCAGTTGCGAAATGTTCTATTGCTGTTACTGCATGCGTGTCACAGCTAATATTATTTTCCTCATCGTTGTACCACCGAATTATTAGGAATTCGCTCGCATTTGTTTGTTCTTTAGGTGGCACATTTGTGTACAGACGTGACTCGAAGATGTATGGGCTCATTAACATTGATGATGTTACTATTGTGGCTTTTGATATTTCACTCAGGTTTCATAAATACCTATTATGTACAAAGCCACTTTCACACACTATAAAGATAAACTATGTAGCAGTAAGTATAACGAAGGTCAAAGCCTAGATCCAGGCGATAAACGACTTGAACCAAGTGTATATCCAAGCGTAAATCTAACATGGCAACTGCAGAAATGAGACCTTTATTAGTCACTAAAGTAAGTTTTTGTTTTGATTATAATAAAATTTGTAAGGTGTACGCTTTTTCAAACTAGGCCCTACAGGCCTCTTAGTACATTTCTCTCAGTAAATCAAATCTAACTGGTTCTTTCTTAAAAAATCCATCTGAGATCCACCATCCATCCATCCACTTTAATTTCATCAATTATCATCAATTAATTAAAGCTTAGACACTAATCTGAATGGTACTAACATGATCGAATCTAGAAAATGTCTAGACTATATCAGAGACCTCTAAGTTTGTTTCGTTTTTTTTTCTTCTCAAAATAGACAGATCCATCTAATCCGAGAAGCATCAAGATACAAAAAAATGATCGTAAAAATTACAGAAATAAATTTAATTTTGCGTCTGTTTCTGGTCAGCTCGTCTCAGCGTCCATGGAAATGGTTATATTATTAACCTGGTATTGCCCGCTACAGGGAAAAGGTCTTTCTTCCACTTCTCTCTTTGTAAGCCTATTTAGGACTGGTTTTTATCGAAGAATTGTACTTGAACCTGCCGCAATGTCGCTTATTAGTGACTCATTAATCGTCTGATTAGTTGTCAGTGACAAGAAAAAACAGTGTTCTTACCTGGAGCAAATATTCCACCATTCCCTAAAACTTTTTTGATGAATCTGTGGAGGTCATCCTTTTCCAAGCACGTCTTCAAAACCATCTCGAGATCAACAGGATCTACTACGACTGCACAAAATAACATTTTCATTAGTAATGATCAGAGATCGGAATAGGTTGAGTATATTAGGCTAAACTTCAAGGAAGTAAGTAATACTTATATGGATAATATCTCCCTCTAATTTAACAGCTTTATTTCGAAACTTAAAAAACATTCCAAAATTTTATAGTCAAAGTCAAAATTATTTATTTGCATTAAATGTGGTACAAAAGATGGTAAATATAACATGTAGTGCAGTGACACATTTCGCCATAAAAATAGCATGCAAATATTAATAAACACTCACATTAAATTAGGTAGGTAACCAAATAAATACAGACATTAAATTAGGTACCTGAGTAACCAAATAAATACAAACATAAAATTAGGTACCTGGGTAACCAAATAAAACACATTATATTACGTAGGTAAACAAATAAACACAAACATTAGATTAGGTAGGAACTAAATAAAGTAGGATATTTTAAGTTTAATACGAAGTTATTATCCACATGTTACCTGCTTGAATTTTAGGCAAACATATTCTACCCATTCCGATCTCTGGTTATGATATGACGCCTGCCCTTACAAGTTACCCTGTGACAGATACCTATCAAAGCTACTACTATCTCTGTATACTCTTACCTCTCTATCAGATTTTCCAAAAAACAATGATACAACCAACCATTACGAATAAACAGACGTCTAATGACGAACTTCCACGTTTCTCACTTCAAAAATAACGAACTTTCATCCAAACTTTCAACCCTTGTTTAACTCCTTTAGGGATGAATTATAAAAAAAAAATCCTTATGTTCATTATCGTTACCAAAGGAACTCAAGTACAAAATGATGCTTATAAACCCCACCATTCAGGCTGTGGGCTATCTGTCAATGAATTTAATATTTTTGATAAGTAGTTGTCTAAATATCTGTTTTCTACATCTTCTCTGGTAGAAATAAATGGATAATTATCTCTGGAGGAGAATGATACGCGACAGTATTACTGTACGGTTGTACCTTACATTGTGGAAAGAAATTAATAAAGTTTTTATTTATTTATTATTGTACATAATATAACAATAAATACTTACTGAAGAAAAGTATATGTCCCATCCAACCTCTAACAATCCCTTCATTTTGCATGCTCTCATAGCTTAATTTTTGCAGTTGTTTCATAATAACTGAAAGCCGTAATAACAAAGATTAGGTCGTGTCTTAATGTTAGCGATCGACGCGTTCATTTTTTGTCCGACGAACCCGAACGCGTAGTCCGGTTATAAGGACACGGGGTTAGACATTACACCTGTCATCACACCTGTGTAGGCAGGGATACATATTAAATCTTCTTTTCACCCATCATGTCTATGTCCCGTGTAATACTGACCAATTCCTAACCGGAAAACCAACAACATTTTCGTTCCTGAATTGGGGATCAAACGTTGCACCCCATGGTAAGCTCTTGCAACCTCCAGACCAAAGGAATAGTCCTAACAGAGAAGGGGACATATACTGCTTGCCAGTTCTGTACGTCCCTCATCCAGGTATTTTCCGCGATTCTAACAATATCGATCGATATATCTTATTGTTTATTAAAATGAAAAGTCTTTTTTTAATCAATTTAGGTCTATAGTCAGCACTTTTTAAACGTCAAAAGTTACAAGGGACAGTCTACCAAAACGCTCGCCCTGAGGCCCTAGTACGAGGGCGCGGTTTAAACGTAACGTAAATACATACATCGAATTTTTAATCGAATATACAATTATCCTATAGCATTTTAGTTAAATTGTTGAAAGGGAATCAACTGTCATGGTATGGGCATGTGATGAGGAGGCACGAATCGCATGTGACTACAAGAGTGATGAATATAAATGTTGATGGATGGAGAGGGAGAGGAAGACCAAGGAAACGATGGATGGATTGTGTGAGGAATGATATGAAAGAAAAAGGATTAAATGCTAGTATGACGGTTGACAGAGAAGAATGGAAGAAAATATCGTGTTGCGCCGACCCCAAGTAACATGGGACAAGGGCAAGAAAATGATGATTTTTGTTAAATTGTTTAAACGAGCACAATCAGTATCATCCACAAGTATATGAATCAATTCGTAAAATTATTGTAAGTGAAACGAGTATTTTTAATTTTAAAGTCGACGTATTATGTATGTACATTACGTTTACACTGCGCGCTCGTACTAGGGCCTCTGATGGCAACAGGCTCTCTCCCTAGTTGCGACTTAAAAATAACTGGCGAAATGTGGGTATGTTGAAGTGATTTTATGTTAAATATTTTGAAACTTCGTTGATATTGGCCGTTGTGGCTGAAAATCGGTCGGAAGGATATTATTAAACAGGGCTAAATAATAATAAAAAAGTCAGTCACCTAAGTCGTTTAAACGACTTGACTGACTTTCTTTTAAACATGAAATATATGCAACTATACATCGAATACTAAATTCTGACCCAATTATTGGTCGACAGTTTTTCAAATAGTAAATAAAAGTAAAAATCATGAAATATGATTATACTGTTAACAAAGGGTTTCATCTTGTCAGCTTAGTCGTTTCATAATGTCACATCTATAACTGTGTACTAATTGAAACTCACCCTCAGTATTCCCGAACAGCGTGTGCGCGATTCCAATCAAAGGCAGCTCATCCGTTGGCGGAGATAAAGCCGAGGCCAGCTTAACCATGTGCCTTCGTCTACACCAAAACCTCACCGACCACAACACTATAACCAGAAGCAATAGCCACACAAACATTTTGTCACTTTTAATAGGAAACTTGTAACAAAAGTACGTGTGGAAAAACAATAAGTTAGTAAAGGAACAGGGTGTGCGCGCGCGCCTCCTCGCGTGTCAGCCCGCAGAAGCTGTGCGACGATTTATATTACATTTTCCTCAGGTCGGCCGTCGTTGCCCGCACTAATTCTACTCTGGTAAACAGCAGGGTCGCAAAGTTCATGGTGTGGTTAACATATAACCTTCAGGCACGAGGAAGCGACAACTATTATTATATTTAACAGTTTAATGTGTAACATCTGTCGCAAATGCAATGGAGTGGGAAATACCATCTCATATGTATTTTACGTGTAGGTATTTGTTTAATGTGGTGTCGTATGCTCTACTGCGTACTGTCTATCAGTAAGCGGCTAATCAGACAGTTTCGGCCTCCGGGACCCTGGGCCATTCAAGCTTTTTGTGTGCCAAGCTTGCGACACTGAAGTTCCTATCTCTGTAGGGCTGAAGAGAAGGCCCGCACGACCCGCAGCCTGAAAGGCACTAACCTGAATAAAGAACAGAACAGTCTACTTAAGTACCTATTAAAGAAAGCAGAGCTCTTTATCCCGTAACCTAATCTTTAATAAGTGAATAAGCACATGGACTGATCGCACGTCTAAAGTTAAAGCCCCGAGCAGATAAGGGTCTGCCCCGCGAGCTATTCTATTCAAGGGGTAAGGGGTAAGTAAGGGACGCGGAAACTTTATCATGAATTCAACATCAATCATGATTCTAGACTCACAAACAAGAATATTTTCATAAGTTTAAAAAAAAATCAGTAAATTGTTCCATACTGCTGGCGTGATGACTTAGACGCGTTTGTGAGAGACTGCCCGGAGAAAACTCCACGGTCAATAAAGGGTTTGGAAAAAAAAAAACTGTTACATACATTTTGAGTGCTGAATTCGTGCCTAACACTTTGTGTGACGATGTCCCATACACCCCTGTAAGTATACCTTCGGAAAATATACATAAGTTATCGTATTTTAAGGACATAAAAGTACTCCGCAGGAGTGTGGAGTAAGCTGGGCTTAGAATCACTGATCTACATGTCTAATAGATCTATATATACGTACATAAAATAAAATTGTAACAGGCCGATGTTTGTACATTGAAGATATTGAAAAAAATATATAATATGCAGGGTCTTTATTAGAGCAACAGAAGTCAAAACAACAGTTTTTAGAATTTTTGTCTGTCTTTCTGTCTGTATGTTTGTACGCGCATCACGCAAAAACTACTGCATGGATTTGAATGCAGTTTTCACCAATCTACTGCTCGATGCCTAACTTAAAATATAGGCTACATTTTACCACAGAAATGATCTTTTTTTTATTCTAAGTACCACACGTACGAAGTCGCGGGCAAAGGCTAGTTCTAAATAAAACAGATGCCTTGTTGATGTAGTGGTCGCAATCGCGATTGCTGACCGCGAGATCCTGGGTGCGACACCCGGGTCGGCCAAACTGTTATTGGGTTTTTCCATCAGGAATTTCTCAATAGGTAACAGCCACGGAGTCTGAAAATGTTCGCCGCCCCCTATTACATGTGACTTTAACATAACTGGCGAAATGTGGGTGTAGTATTAGGTATACCTCTGCCTCACCCTTCGGGGATTACAGGCGCGATGTTATGTTATGTAAAACAGATGCTTTAGGCCAGTTTTCTTTTTGGTTTCAGGAATTCTTAAGTCTGCCCAGTGATGATTACCTTCACAGTAGCGGTCACATGTGGGTCAACTAAATTTAGTTCACTAGAGGTCATTTGTGAAGCCTCTAATGATAGTAGATAGTTGTAACAAAGTTAGGTAGGTATTACCCCTTATAGTATTAGTTATTAACTTAATTGTTTAGTTTCGCACGGGGTTAAAACGTGATATACATAATAAGATGTAGTAATCAAATAGGTAACATCATCATCTTGCTGCCCTTGTCCCATGTTAGGCTTGGGATCGGCGCAACACGTTTTGTCCTTCCTCCACTGCCATCCGCCACGCTACCGTTTAGGTACTTCTTTTTCTTGAATATCCTCACCTCACAGTCAATTTATTTATTTATTCAATTCATCCATCCATCAACTCATCATTTCTTAACATGTCACATGTGAATATCTGGGAGAATTGTTCGAAGTTGTACCAAAATGTATACATATATGGCGTCATGGCGACATAAACGGGCACATACCTAATCAAGTTGCTGTCGTCGTCGCGTGCCTGTTCAAATTATGATCTAAGTGTTTACACTTGTTTAGGTGTTTGACTCCAATCGGTTAGGAAAGCCTTCATGCTATGCTATGTTATAGATTTCAAGGAAATCTATAGTTCTCGCAGGTACAGTATTATTGGTGGAAGGGACAGCACATTGACCCACAAACTGTTATTCAATACATCGTTCCATACATTTTGACTGAGTATCGTGAATCGTGATCCACTATCAAAATTTTGTGTACAAAATTGTTGTGTTTTGTTTAAGCCTGACTAATCATCAAATTTTGTAGGTACCCGATAATCATCAAAGCTATTTATTATATCTGTGAACCTCTCATGGGCGCCCGGCAGGATTAGTCCCAGGGGGTGCATTTGAGTTCCAAGAAAACAGCTCGATTTTTTTACAATTCCTACAAGGAGTAACTTTGTCGATTTATAAAAAAAAATAGCATAAGAAAACAGAATTTTAGCCCCCTTCTCGAATTTGATAGGTGTTTTCTTTGGCCTTTATTATGCAAATGGGCTAATTCTACCAATTTATAAAGAGAAGCCTATGAACGCAAAGTACACTTAACATGTCTGAGCGAGCGAAGCGAGCCTATTCTTAAATTTTTTCTATGCATTTTCTTTCCCGACAGGCCGGTGCAAGTGCACCCCTTTACGCCCTGTAGCCGGCGCCCATGGAATCTCTAGTTCTATATAAAACTAAATAATTAATGTAGAAAGGATGCCTTTTGCACGTCGTTTTTTGTTCAATTAAGACCAAAAGTTACCAGAGACACTGTGTAGACGCTTTCAGAATTGTACTAAACAGTATAAGAGCGCGCTAAGGTCTCAAGACACAAGTGAAAAGCGGAAATAGAGTAGTTTTAATAAAATTCCTATTTTATTAAAACTATAAATAAAACATATTAAGCGTATAAATAAAACACCTGATTGCAAAGACATACATACATTTATTCATATTTAATAATTTTATGACAGTGAACATACAAGAACATTAACGACTAAGCAAAGACTTAGGTTCACTGTAGTATGTTTTTTTTTATTTGTTCATAGGACAAAGCTGCGAGTAGGCGTCGTTTTACATTTAATTGTTCAGCTATGTAATTTAAAATAATTTATGTTTGCGTAGATGTAATTATTTAAGTAATACCAATTACGACATTACCAGGAACAAATTTAAATGCCTTAGAGGATCGTAAATGCCAATCTAGCACTAATACGCTAACGAGTAACTTAGAAGTTGTTCCTTGTAATTTTCATAACTTTGTCCTTATTAACTTAAATAGCTAAGTGTTCATAGTAATCAATGGCTTGTTTTTATGGTTTTGTCAATTAGACGTGCTTTGATAAAATTAATTGTTTACTACCAATTTGTGTCTGACCATAACCAATAAATGTGTTTTGTCTATTAAGCGAATCTACGTTCAAACGTATCACAAGCTACTGCTGAGCTTGAGAGGTCCTGGGTCCGATTTCCAGGTTGGGCAAAGTATTATTCGGTTTTTCCATCAGGAATTTCAAATTTTTTGGAACAGTCGTTTTTAGACTGTAGGTGTATCAAGATCTTTGTGGTTGTCAGTAAACCAGATCAAATGATATTACCGAGCATACATCTCTACGCATAAGTACCTTAAGCCAAATAACGAAGATTTTCCACTTACGCTGACTTTTAAAATTCAAACTTGCCGAAAGAAAGCATGGTGAGGACACATCTAAACACTTGTACATTTATAAAATCTTAAGTAGCTGTCGTAGTTGACTGTGCATTTAAATAAGCATTCGTGAGATCAACCTGCGCTCCGTCGACGAACTGCAGAAGTATAATCAGGGATGTATACACTGCTTGTAACAACTGAAACAAGGAATATTACATTACACACATCGACAACTTTACGGTACCTTAATTAAAATACATTCTTACTATTAATAAAAACGGGAAAGTTTGTATGCATGTATGGATGTTTGTTACTCTTTCACGCAAAAACTACTAAACGGATTTGTATGAAACTTGGCATACAGATAGTTCATAACCTGCATTGACACATAGGCTACTTTTTATCCAGGTAGTACGATCCCGTGGGACAATAACCGAAATCCACGCGGGCGAAGCCGCGGACATAAGCTAGTACATACATAAAAACACACCTCGTCACGGCACCAGTGTGCGTGTATGACCAGATTTGTATGAACGTGGACAAAGCAAAAGGAGGCGGCTGTCTATATAGTATCTGCCTACCCCCATGGCAAAAGGCGTGGCTTAATGTATTTATGTATGTATAAAGAGACCAGGTTTATCCTTACAGAAGTTTCAAACTCGTGAAAAGCGACACATATTTAAAGATCTAAACATTTCTAAGTATTAAAATAGTCGATGGATTAAGACTGCTTCGCATCAGTGACAAACTGCAGCAGTATGATCAGGTAAGTAGACACTGAACGCGACAGCTGAAACAAAAAAAACCCTATAAATATTACCTACGAACTATAATTTTGTAGGTACCTTACCTAACTTACTACTTAGATAATTTGCTTTGTGAACTTAACGCGTTGAATTCCCCGTATGTTCGACAGCGGGATGGCCAACACAAGTACATCAAACTCACTGCGAAGAAGCCTATGAGAAACACTGAGTTTTTTTATTTTTACAGGTGCAAATTAAATTAGTTTCTTCACAAGGGTGAATAACATGATAAAACATACTTAACACATAAAACGAAAAATAAAAACTTTTTTTTGAAATAAATAAAAAAAGTAAAGAAATACGTTCTGTTCGCTTTGTCATGTTTAGACTAGATATACCCACCACATTTGTGGAGTTTCGTTACTTAGTTTAATTTGACCTTTAAATAAAGTGACAAGTGATCTAAGAGTAGTCTCTGATGAATGTTGTTGATACAACGTGGAGTTTTGCGCTTCTTGGTTCTACATATAACAAAAAGATACCTCTGCAAGACAGACTCACCTGGTGCAATAAAGGATAGTTGAGTTCGTAGAGTCCATGTGCGGTAAATATTGGCTTCTGATGTACAGTTTGTATTGAAAGCTGCATCGCCTGAAAAAGAAGAACCTCGTAGCATTATCGATGAATAGAAAAGTATGTAAGTATATTCCTCAGAAAGAAAAGAATGAAAAGATGAAGAAAAGAGAATGTTGCGAGAACAATTTGGAGCATTCTTCTTGTACGTTGCTCATAAATAGCTGGAACTTATGACATATACCAACTTAATTAGACATGTAGATAACTTTGAACCTGACTCTTATAAGATTGGTAATTTACCTCTGCATTAACTGCTGGACTAAAATCGCTGTTCATGATTTCATGTAAAATAAACGACGTATTTTCGGCCTGGAATATATAACTTATATTAAATTAAAATGTTACACAATATTCATATGCATTTTAGATATCTAAAATTAGGTTTTACTACGTTTTGAACTTACCGCGTACACGGCGCGTTCAGAAACAAGCACTATCAAAAATATAATGACGACTCCATAGCCGATTTGCCATCCAACATAAATGAGAAATACAATGTACTTCTCAACATCGTGGAACAAGCCAGCTGCTGTCGCCTCCATGAAGTAAAACATGTAGATGACAATGTAACTTAGGCTCACAAATATGGTCAACATCAATATGGCCCCGAACATTCTGTTGGTAGCGTCACACACTTTGTAAAGCATACCGTACATCTTCGCACATGCTTTTATTTTCTCGCATACATACTTGTCTTGAAGACCAACTGGCTTTTGAACGTTACCCAGTTTGTCACCTCGAGCAAACAGCTTATATTCCCAAGATTTTTGACTTTTGATCTCTTCAAGAACTTTATTTATTTGCTCATATCTGCCTCTCACGACTTTGAGGAAGAAACAATAATGAGCTGTTAAAATGAACGCGATAGCATCGGAGTAAATGACTTGATACAGTCGCTCTGCTGGTATAGCCACGTTCAAACGGGTTAGCGACGTCCAAATGGTTAGCACCCGAAATAAGTAGACTACCAGCTGAAAAATCGACATATTGAGGGCCAGATGTGCGTCTTTAGTATAATCTACATTTTCGCCGAGGTCCTCTAAAGTCTTATCCACGTTTACTATGATCTCCATAAAGCGATGGTCGGTATTTAGACTGAATGGTATCTTCCACAAGCAGATGATAACGTACACTGTTGAAGATATCCTCTCGTAGTCATCGCCATATCGTTGCACTTTTGTATTGTATAAAATACGCAGCACAGTCTGATCTTCGACGTGAGCACTGTAAGTGCAGTAAATATACAAAGCATACCAAAGCAGAAAACTCGTCAATCCGAACCAACTAAACTTCCTGGTCATGTGGTTGTCCGGGCTGACTTTTAAAACAAATATTGATATCCCGCTTAGCTTCCGTATGATATTCGATAGATCTAATGCTTCGATAATGTTTTTGTATTGACGGGGTTTCATGTTTGTCTTGAAATATTTATTCATGTTCACGGGTCTCACTTTCATTTTGAAGTCGTTTTCGGCAATAAATCCTTTAAACATTTGAATTCTCACTTTCACGTGTGACTCAAGTTAAACCGCCCGCAAGCCTAACGAAATTCATATAGTTTTAATCAACTTAGGTAGTTACACCAATTACAGTTTATTACCAGTTGTCGAAATAAGTAAATTATAGATATTTACTTAAAGGCTTAAAGTACATGCCATCGTAACTTTGATGTAAGTACAGGATGAGGGCGAGAAAAGTATTAGATCATTTCATGTTTTTTTAATTACTTCTTAAAAAGGATATCTTGAAAGTGGCCTCCGTCCTGGTCAATACATTGAGAAAGTCGAAATCGGAAGTTTCTACTTTGTCCAGCATGTGTGCGCGGTTGTTGACAACAGCAATAGCGGCACTATGGTATTGTTCAGCTCATCCAGGGTTTTTGGACGATCGGTATACACTAAGGATTTAAGATATCCGCGGGGTGCTAAATCTGGCTCACACGGTAGTCCCCCTCCCCCTTTGTCTCTTCGAGGGGTGATCTTGAGTGGCCATACGCTCGCCAAAATGAACACTCTGTGTGTGACCAGAAAGGAGGCTACTTTCTTAATTACAAGAATTAATTTAAAAAAAAAATGTCAACATCTCATCATTACTAATATGATCTACGCCCACATCTAATAACGTTAAGGGTTATGAAATTGGAAAGTAGGTAAATAAAACAAAATGTTGGTATTCGCTGTACCTATACGTATCTACAGGATTTCTTAGTAGGCATCTAATTTATTTCTTTTGAACATTAACGAAACAAACTTTGGGGGGTGGTGCACTTATTGCAGAGCGACGGGAAATTGTCAGTGATTTCCGCAGTGAGTGGTTCTCGTCTGCCGAATACTTGTGGATCACTCTCACCCCTTACAGGAAGATACCGCGAGTATACAAATTAAATACAAATTTAAATTTACATGAAAGAAAACATTTCATATCGGGTGACACAATGGGCGGACTTGTCGCTAAAAGCAATCTTTTCAAGACAACCTTTGCATCGATTAGAGGAAGAGGGAGAAACAATACGTACGTAGTAAGTATTTGTGTAGTGTAGGTACATCTGAAATCAAAATCATGACCACTCCCAAGCAAACTTTTTTTTCTAATAGCCTAACAGATATTGTTCAGAAGCATCCCGATGATAAATTTTTAGTTCTAGACGACTTGAACCTTCCCTAACAAAAATTAACTGGGAACTAGATGATGGTAGTCAGACTGTTCTGCCCTAGTAATACAAGGTCATTTTCAGGTTTTCGGTGAACAAATTCTAACCTAATTCTGATAACTCATAGAATAACTTTACTAATATGATCAACGCCCACAACCCACACGTAATAACACGAAGTGTTATGGAATTGGAAAGTAAATAAAACAAAATATTGGTATTCGCAGTATATCCACCGGATATTTAGTAATTTATTTCTCCTGAACGTTCACATAATTACAGTGATAATCTACATTATGAACATCATAGGCATTATATTGTCTTAATAAACAATAAAGGAATATAGGCATGTTATGTACAAAGGATAAAGGTTGACGAAAATTATTTGTTGGAACTATTTATAAGCACTATACAATTTTACATGAGAAATTACAAGCACATTGGTATACTAATAATATAGTATAGTAGCTTCGCTGCGTCGGCGATAATAGAACTATGTCATAGCTATATTTTGATAAATAGCTAACTAAAAAATGTACACAAAAAATAAATTGTGCTCTATCGTAACCCTTAGAACGAATATAATATAGGGAATATTGAGAGCTTACTTTATCCTCCGTTCCTATCTTACAAAGCCGTTGATCTTCGATAGCCATTTCTTGAGAAGCATTCTAAAACAAATCTTCATTTCTAGCAACTAAACTATCGTAAAGATTATGGAGATATTCAAAGTGTAACAGAAAAAGCGCAATACATCTTAGCCGTTGAGGAGTTCATTCGTGAGGCGGTGATCCTGGCTGCAGGATCAAGTCATGTCTGTCATAAAAATGTACTGTCACCAGAAAAAAAGATGTGTGCAAAATTTTAGCTCAATCGGTTGGGGGAAACTGGTTTAAAATTCAGTTGCAAGAGTTGACCAATACATCCTAGCTAACTAACAAGGCAAGTTAAATAAAATCTTATAAAAATGACTTCCCATACAAAATATCGCATCGGCTGACGTAGTATTAGTATGAAGAGCCCATTATTTTTCGAGCCATGTGCTTTAGAGAAAGTTGGCTAGTTTAAAGGCCTGAATCCTGAAACCTAGAGGTATTACGTATTTTCTGTTACGTCCTGTAGATAGAGTCTACAATAAAGTCACTGTGTCAGTAACTAGTTATTGTTAGGCATAGTTATCTTTCTTATATGGCACTAAAATAGGTTTCTTTACGGTAACATTTGATTGATGTACAAATATATTTCTATTATTTGCGTCCCGTTATAATTGAAAGCTTACTTTCTGGTACATTAAAATTCTTCGTATTGGGGTACTTTATAGACACGAGCGGTGGTTTTATAATTATTCTAGTTCAGTTTACAAAATCACTGAACTTTTTGAAGCTATTATATATTATATTTTATCGTCAGTACCGCCAAACGTAAGCAGACATAATATTTTGCTCTTACTTGTATGATTATGCCAATATTCCATAATACACACACAGATTTCACATAGGGAGAACATTATCATTTTCAGACATTCATACCTCAGAAAAGAATACCAATAAAATAGAAACTTTGATTTGAGATCAAGAGATAAGTTAGTAATGTTAGTCAGAAGGTACCACTCGCGGCCTTAATGCATGCTTAAAAATAGTGAATTATTGTAAAAAAAAAAAACATCGTAACAAAATATAAAGCTGCCTCTGTCAACTTAAGTGAACTGTAATTTAATACTTATTATACATTGTGACCCTTAAGGAAGTCCAAAATACTCTCTCTATTTTTACCTTGGCCAGGCCTGAACATGCACATTCAACATCTAAAGTAATATAATTCTTATAAAACACATTTACACACAAAAGAGTCGCATGTTCCAGATCGTCTGGACAAGGTCTCTGGATATTGCTACACTGGCATTGAAGATTGCTGCCAGCACTCTTAATAGTTTATAAAAATAATATCCTACGGAACTTACGCTTGCTATTATTTAAAAGTCTATATAGATCTTTATATGTATTGCAACTTTGTACCTACTCCATACGCAAAAAAGACTGGCATTTTCACGGTAGCCACTTCATAAAAACTATAAATTATAAAAAAGTGTAATAGCCGATAGCATTTAGAATAGGAACGCGTCAGCTTGATTTCATTTCCCGAGCTGAAAAACGAAGCTTGGGTCATAAGCCCCGCCCACTTTACTCTTGCGCACGATTGGTCTACGAAAACGCTAGGGTTAACTGTATGTATGGAGTCAGATATAGATTGACGGTGGTAAAAGTATTCGATACAGTATTATTTATCATAGAGTAGTCTTGCATTAGAACTTTAATTAAAATTTCCCTTAGACAAAGTACTGCATAAAGCTATAATAATTAACTTTCTACGAACTGGGATTGGACTAACTATTCTTGCGTAGCAGAATATGAAACTTTAGGTAGGTTTAATAAGTTCATTAAATTCAATTATTTTAAAACTACGGACAATCTATTAAAATGTCTAGGCATTTTAAACATTAGTGTCAAGTAACAATAATTTATTGGTTATAATAAAATTGCGGTGACATAACAGGATTAATAGTGAAGAATGGGTTTCTGTTTTCAATCGAATTTTGGATATCCAGACAATCCTTAGTGACGTGAAAAAGTAAAAGTGATGACGTCGATGACGAACTTTCATATTACTTTATCAATTAAATTATTGTAAAAAAAAATGCATGGCTTTTCATAAAGGTTGAATAAAATTATAGAGATAATCACAAATCGTGCCATTAGGAATCTTTTATAATATAAATCCTTTAAGCTTTTCTAATTTAAAGCTGCCCTTTAAATTCACCTATTCTATAATAGTAACTCTTTACTTGACATATTATACTTTTGTTAGAGAAGGAAAGTAACTCTACTGCCTAGGTGGAGATACTTCACAATTCTTCACTCATGGTATTTTAGGTAACTGCTAAACGAATGCCTATTCAGTTACTCTGCCTAGGTGAGTAGAGTACCTTCAGTAAATAATATTTGAGACTCTGCACCAACTTATACTACATTTTAAACTTACATAGTGAAAAAATAAATGCGTATCGTGGTCGTAATTTGGTAATGTAAATTATACTTCAACAAATGTTTATTAACTTAATTAAATTAGACGGTGATGTTTGTGATGTAACTTCTATTCGCCTAATAATACCACTAAAATATTTCATAATAAGGTATTTCAATCGATGTTACATAATGGAACTGGTATTACACTAGTTGCGTGATGTAATTAGGGATGCGAAACACGTTTCCGGTCCCATAGAAATACCCGGTTTTTCTTGGGTATTACACTATGGGACCGAAACCGGGTTTCGATGCCCTTAGACGTAATGTTTAATAAATAACGTGTCTAAGCGTTCATGCGAAGTGCTTTCTGAACCAGTTATTTTAAACTATTCTATTCGATTAATTGAGATGTGTTAGGTTCTTTTCACAAACCTTGTGTTCACTACCACGCTTTATAAATATTTCCCTCTAATATATTTTAATTATTTAATTGCCGTAATATATTTAATATATTTTTTATTATTGTAAAATGTTTCGAGTAAATATCACTTTTGGTTATACTTTTATTTCTTAATTTCCTTTACATCGAATAAAGCACACGTCTAAACTGGCACTGTCCAGTCAATAGGCAGTGTAAGTATAATATTTGTGGGTAGTGAACACACTGTTCGTGGTTTTATTATTAGCGGCGCTTCTCCTAGTTTTCAGAGCACCATAATATTTAGATACACTTCAAAGTAGTTCATCAACATCTTGCAAATGATACAAAAGTAACCGTTCACTCTCCCACACAAAACAATACTCCTAATTCGTAACTAATAAAACAATCACGCAGCCGCACCAACAACAAATTCTTTCAAAACACATTGCAAATACATTTGTGTAAAGCTCAAGTCTAATATAATTAAAATCACATCTCATTAAATATCTTTGGGTACAACCAAATAAAATTATTCATTTATAGCGTACAAAAATACAAAAAATATACAAGAATGTCAAATATACGTAATCATAAGGGAAGTTGTGGAGCGTACCACATAAGAGTCCACCGATGGGTTGATAACTCGATAGAATGCACAGACTAGACACATTGTTATGAAGGGATATGGTACACAAAGAGGTCCTTTGATATGGGAACGTCACATTCCTCAGCTGCCTGGATAGTTCTCGAAAGTTCTCGTCCCCTAGAAGTCCGTCAGCCTCTCGGAAGCGACGTTGTTGTTGCAGTAGCTGAGATTCATAGGTCACAGAAGATCTTGGACGTGAGATGTGTCGAGGTTGGTGATAAGGGTCTTGAGGAAGGTCATTTCTTTGCGCGCGTTCTCGAGTATGACGCGCGGGTCCTGTGACGTGCAGCGCAGGCAGTTGGGCGCGAACACCATGGCGAGGTTGGCCGAGTCCATTTTCGTTTGACTTACCACTTCCGGCGCGGTGAATTGTTGGAGGAAACTTATGAGATAGGTGAGTACCTGCAATAAATAAGACAAATAAAAATTAAATTCTTATATTTTAACATTTTGTTCATCAATTACTATCTGGTACTAGTTTAAGGTTGAGTAAAAACGAACATTATTATGCTGGATACATTGCCACTAGCTACAATCAAGTAAAAGAATTCCAGAACAGTCAGACACAGCGGGTATACTTATAGACAAACATTGAGTCACAGGACATTAATTTACTAATTTAAAAATAGGTACTCCAACAGTACACACATTTTACGACCATCAATAAAAGTATATAGGTTAAGTATACATTCAACGGACATCTTCTCGAATGAGATCTTCAGTTAGGTTAGGCTTGGCAGGTCACGCTCCAGTCATATTGCAGAATCGGTAAGAAAGTTCTTTGTGTCAATGTAGTATAACGAATAGTTCAACCGAAACGAGGCGAATGACATAAGTTTTTAATCTGACATGGTCACTTACACTATAATTAACAATGAAAACGGGATATTTACAAAGTTTTTTTTTTTGTTTAAAAACCGAAAAAGTGTCTAAAAAAAGTTCGCGAGCGGACAGTGGTAGCGATACCGAGCGCAAAAAATCGAACAAGAAAGAGGGTAGACCGGTCTGTCTGCTCATAAACACCTAACTTCAGTTTATCCGTGATCTTGATACTTGCAACAGCGCTAAAATATCGGGAAGTCAAAACATTAATAAACATGGTAAATATCCCGTTTTCAGTGTTAATGATTGAGGCGAATGAGTTCGCTTTTATCGCATGTAGATAAAATTCTTTCTGAACTGCTCAAGCCGGTTCGATAGGTGTGGTCACTTCATGAATGTTATGAATACTGACCAGTCTATTGATGGGCGGCAGTCGGTGCAGCGCGCGCGTGCAGGCCGCGAAGTCCGAGCCGGCCGCCACGCAGGCCGCGTACAGCGCGTCGGGGATCAGCGGCTCGTACAGCTCGCGGTACCACAGCTTCAGCAGGCTGGCGGGCGCGTGGGCGTCTGGGGGAATAACAACACTCTCAATATTGCATTACCTTACAAAATATTTGATGGTGCATCTTTAGGTCTATTTTTACTTACACCTTATTATTTTTCTGACGACGTATTGAATGAAAACGACAGTTCGAGATGTACCCGCTATGTGGGAAAGAAATACGTTTCAAAGTCGCTTAAAATTTTCGCTGCTTGACCGTTATCGAACGAATTCACGGACATGATAACAATTTAATATTGGCAGGACCTTCGTACCAGTAAGGGTTGTTTTCATAGTTAGTGCTAATGTGTGGTTAACTGAAGTGCTGGCTGTTTACAGCTATTAATGCAATTTGGTAACACAATACGACATAAGTCAGTGAAAACAAAACGTGTCGAGCTCAATGTTAAATAAAAGATCGATTACTAATTATTTCAAAATGTCAACACGATCAGATGAAAATTAAAATAATGCCAATGCTACGTAAAACACAATTTCATGTTCAACACTCACCAGTCAACGTAGAAGCATCAGGCAATTCCCAGTTATCAATCTTCGCCTTGAGCGCATTAACCTCGTCCACATCAGCCGAGACGCGGAAGATCCCCTCGGTGTCGCGTCCGCTGAGCGCCAGCACCTGCTGCGACAGCGCCGTCTGCACCCACGGCAGCTGCCGCGCCGGGAAGCGCTCCTTCTGTAGCGTCATCACCTCCGACAACGTGTTGCCGAACATCGACTGACGGAATATTTGTATCTGTGGGAGACAATATTGTGGTTTATGTCTTTTGTGCGTGACTTTGTGCTGAGACCTTGACAGAGTTTCAATGGTTTGAAGTTCAGTGGAGTACGTAAAAACTGGCACGTGGAAAGTTAAAACATTCTCAAGGACGTTTCCTTTAAAGAAAACCCGACAAATTTGACATTTCACCTGCTTAGAGTTGAATTTACATTCTGTTCAACAAAAAGGGAACCTAATACACACTACTATTGATCGATGTAGGTATAGTTACATCTTTGTCTGGTGTCTGCCGAAACAGATCCAGTGCCGAGTCACATATATTCTGAATGAACATAACCAAACTGTGCTATGGCAGTTCGGTAAGCAGGTCTGTTCTTAGTGCTGCAAGAAACCATTGATTTGTACTTTGATGAGTGAGCCGTTTTTGGTCTGTTACTAATATTAACTCGTTATAATTTTCAGCACTTTTTAGCAAAACGAGTTGTATTAGCATGACTCACCCGAGCCTGGTCGATGTCATCAGTGGTAGGTTTCCTGGGCTGCCTCTTGCCTCCGAAGCCGATCCTCTCCAGCCGCTTGCAGGCCACGCCCGCGTAGTGTGACACTTGCACGTGAATAGGCCACTTGCCCACCTATAAAATAGCGTATTTTATAAGCTGCAATAACAGGTTCTAGAGGACCTACGAAATTATCTAGTATAGACATATTTTAGGAATCCTCAATTTCTATCACAAAAACTCGCAATAATAAAATACTACCAACATCTGAATCGCCAATCTTTGTAAGACAAGTTTAACCTTGACAAAATGAGACGTTATTTTGGCCCTTTAGTCTTTTACATCATTCTAGCAAAATGACTTTATTCTCAACAACATCAAAGCAGTGTTTTGGATGTGCCTATGTCAAGCTGTACACGGGGTTTGGCTGAAATGATGATGAGCCAATACACCATGACTAAGAACAGTGCTTACCTCAGGGAAAGCATCAGCGAACGCAGGGTCTCGATGCCTGTTCACATAGTTCGTCAAGGCCGGCTGGAAGGCAGAGGAAGGCGGCACGAACGCTAAGCACACGGCAAGCAGCTCCCAGCCGCGGAGCAATGAGTCGCGCAGTGGGTTCTCTGTCGTTTGTCTGCATAACTGCACGTACAGCTCGTCACGTAGTCTGGGAATACAACAAAAGTTGGTATAAATGACGCAATAGTTAGTTGAGCAAAACGCACTATGGTTCGTCTAGAACATGCCAGCTAGATATTTTTTTGCGATTTTTGTTTCCCATGGGCTTTCTTATAACCTGTTATGACTACCCAATTACGACTGCAATTTTTTGAGGATCAAAAAAAAATATCCACAGCCGTCCCAAGCAAAATTTACGATTTGAAAGAAGAGGGTTCAAACTACCATATATGTAACTTTTAAGGTGAGTGACAAGCGCTTGCAATACCTTTCGGGTCCGAAATAGATAAGAAATTGAAAGAAAAAATATGGTAAAATTAGAATTGAAAATTGGAATAAAAAAATAGCTTTAGCTTAAAATAACTTAAAATATTGGGAAGGTTCCGCACCAGTCAGCACTTTCTAATTTACTTTGAGCTATATAAATGAGACTTCCACATAAAAAAGTTGCAGCCATGGTACAAGAAGGTACATGTAGTTTATGGTCCAACAAGAAACACAAAATTCGCACTAAAAATATAATCCATCACATTGGACTGCATTTTTTTCGGCAACCGTAAAGGTATTTGCAATATGAATAATTAAAGGTTAGTAGTACATGCTATCATCTTCCCGATCCATCACTAAATATAGAAAGAAATCTAGACGCACTCTCATGGAGACGGTATTTTTGTTTGATTTATGTAGTAATGTACATATATGAATGTATTGATATTCGTAATAAAATAAGTTACATAGTTCCTAGAATTATTCCGTGAAAAATGTTGTTCGTAAAACTTTTTTTTTTAAATATTTATATAAATGTAATATGTCACTGTTTGTTTTCCCCAATAAAAAATTAAAAAATAACAACTAATTTTATACCGACTTTGAAATATCGACACATTAAGCGCAGAAAATTAATGATTTGATTATGCATTCCACTCGTAATAACACTTTAAATTTATTTATTAATTGATTGGAGGGTTTTTACACAAAATAACTACCGGAATAGTGACCTCGGGAGTATCTGTTATCACTTTTGCTAGTATTATTATAGAATTTCATTAACCCTTTTTGTCTTGCTAAGTCGGGCTTTTGAACCATAGTGAAACGTTCGCAAACAGGGAATCGTGAGTCGTCTCACCCACTACCTACTACTCTTACGGCAGACTGCAAACGTCTGAGCGCCGCTGCGGTTTTAACTTCGAATTCACCGTCTCAATTTCGACGGCAACGACATTTCTCTACTTCCATTTCGCGAAAGTCATTTATCAAACAAAACGTCTTGTCGTCTAATTTTATAGGTGAACGGGTACCAATGTTACTTACTTCTCATTAGCAAAGGTAGCGTGCAAGATATCCTGCGCGACGGAGTTGAGCGTCATGCCGGGCCTGGCCTTGCGGTCGCCCATGTAGATCTGCACCAGCCGGAACAGATCTATGGCCGCCTTCTTGTGCGCCTTGTCCCACTCCGCGCCCACCATTGGCGCGCTGATGGACGATGATGTCCACGAGAGTAAGTCGCGGACTGATGCCTGGAAGAAATCATTTTGTTTATTGATTGCTTCATATTTTAAGCACACAAATGGACAGAGGCGAATTGAAAGCTATAGGCATTTCCTACCAGTCAACCTGATATCGAGAGTTTATGTTGTGTCTGATTGCATAACCTGCCCAACCTTTTGTCAACTGACAAACTTTTGTCAATGTTGTTGTTGTTGTTTTTGTTTTTTTGATGTTGTTTTGTTGTTAAACTTGGGGTCGACATTGTCGCTATTACAGCAACTGCCAATTTAACCTTCACAACTCAGTTACGCCATACCAAAAAGTGTTCGTTTTGGTATGACGTAAGGTTAGGGGTAAGACAGAGAGATCTACAGCGACAGCCGGCACCAACGGTTTAACGTGCTTTCCGACGCACGGAAAAAACTCGGTATGTAATGGGTGGTCACCCATCCACAGACCAACCTAGGCAAGCGTGGCGTAACTGAAGATCGACCCGAGCGGCCGTTGTTATTTAGCCACGAGCTTCACAAATCTTGTGGAGAGGTATCGGTATGAAACTACTAACCTTTCTCCGGAAGATGCCCTTGTTAAAGTTGAGGTTGTCCTTGGCAAAGATCTCAATGTCCTGCTCCAGCAGCGGGCGCGGCGCGTGCGAGCGCACGGGGCTGTAGAGCGCGCCCGCGCCTTCCGGCTCGGTGCCCGCCCCGCCCGCCGCAGCACCGCCGCCGCCCAGGGATGATGTCTTGATGCCAGAAAAGTTGAATTAATTAATTGAAGTTGAATTCATTACTAAAACATAAATGAAATAACACTGTTATCAGCTTTCATGGTTTATAACTAAACTTACTCTGTCACATACGGGATATCTTTCGTGATTATTAATTATTGTGAGCTCCCGATATTTCGACGCAAGCTGTTGCAAGCGCCATGATCGCGGGATGACAATAATTAATAATCACGGAAGATGTCCAGTAAGTGGCAGTGTAAGTTTATAAATAACATAAGCGAAATATCCCCAAGCATAACTAGCTTTCTCTTCAGGGCTTCCTCGTAGTGAGTACGAATTGAAATCGCCAATCGTACTTCAAATTATAACCCACATTTTGGTGAATTTTGTTGCTGATTTAAAAAATTAACTTCGATAACATATAAAAATGTTGCATTGACACGTCAAGCTGAATTTTAATGTTTTTAAATTAAAACCGGTGCGACCTTCGTTTTTAAACTGCTTGATAACTACAATTTTAATTTCACTGTCCACGACGTCAGTTGTTTGTATAAGTGCCTGTAATGGTCAAATTGAAATAAATGCTTTGAGTTTGAGTAAGTTTTACTCCTCGGTAAAATGAAAGAAAAATATGGGTGGAATAATTTTTCACTACAAGAAAAATCATCATAAAATATTGTATACTCACTCTATGAATCCCAGGCGACGGCTGCCTATCCCGGTCGAATCCAACAAACGTGTTATAATACGACACTCCATGGTTCATATACTCCACATCGACCGGCCTATGCGCGTACGCATGCGGCAAGTACACGCCGGAGCCGTCGTCATCGTCCGGAGTGCGCGCGCCGCCGTCCGACGACTCGTTGTCCGGCTCGTGTCCGGATAAAGAGCGAGATTCCGAGCCGGATCGGGAGTGGGAGCGCGATGACCCCGACTCGCCGTCGGAGCCGGAACCGCCGCCGTAACGGGAGCGACCTGGTGATAAGGGATAGTATTGTGAAAACGTAAGGCGGACTTAAAGCTATCGTTAATGCGACCGCGGTGCTCCTAACCACACCATGTCCCATAATATGTAAGAGTGTCCAATGTGTACTCCTGTTTTTCTGAGTAGTCATGTACATTTACCGTCTGCCTAGCCTTTTCCTAACTTCTGTTGAAGTCGGCTTTCAGTCTAATCGGATGCAGCTGAATGCCAATATTTTGTAAGGAGCGGTTGTCTATCTGACGTCCACAATCCAGTTAGTACTGGGCAATTTGCCATAAGCATACAAAATTAATAGAACTGAAGAAAAACAATCAAGGGACCGAAATTATTGCTACAAACGTAAATCTTTATTGCTACAAATAGGTACGATCGACGAATACGTCATCGTATCAATCTTGAGCTTCTTTCTCTTTTTCGTATCACTCGCCTATTTAAGTAAGTAAGGCGTCTAACTTACTGGATAATTTAGCCTGCTGTATGATATAGTCCTGCAGCGGCAGCAGATGCTGCATGCCGCGTAGATCCCAGTTGCAGTACAGTGGAGAGCTTCCACCTTCGTCCTCCTCTTCTTCGCCGTCGATAGGACCGTCTTCTGGTTCCACGGGCCTCTTGTGTCCTGGAAAATACATACTCGATGAGAAAGGTGTAAGTAGGTGTGCACAGTGTTCAGTTTCCAGTCCATCTGAATCTTGTCAGAAATCACAACTGTTTCTGAGTGCTTTAACGATGTCCTTGTAAAGTAAATATATCCAGTAACGCAAAATAGCTAGATATAAATCAAGATATTTTTATAGACCAAAGAGGCAGTCTATGAAAAATATCTACCACTAGTGGTCGCAAGCGCGACTGCTGAGCATGAAGTCCTGGGTTCGATTCCCGGGTCGGACAAAGTGTTATTGGGTTTTTCCATCAGGAATTTCTTAGTAGCAGCCACGGTGTTTGGATTTGTGCCCGATTTATGGTTATAGGCTCGCTCCCCATTACATGGGACTTAAACATAACTGAGGATATGTGGGAAAATTATTAGGTGCCTGTGCCTAACCCTTCGGGGATTACAGGCGTGATGTTATGTAATTTTTCGTTTACAAAAAAAAAACACGTAAATGTCAGAAGACACTTATAGTACAATTGCGTATTTTAACTTCACACAATGCTAGTTACAACAAAAATCAACTCACGTCTAGATTTGGTACGATCTCGTGGTCCAGTTGACCTTTCTAATCTCTGGTTGTGTTTCTGTACATTGGGCTCAGTTAGGGGTGGCTCCACCAAGTTCACGCATTTTAACTTGTAGTTAACTGTAAAACAAAAGATAAGTTGATTATTTTTATTGAGTGTGGAGAGAAACTATTTTTAAGAAATACAATGAAACAAAATGGAGTGAAATACGTGTATTCTATGTAGATTGGTTTGGAAGTGGCCATATAGAAAAGTGTTAAATTCAAAATTGTTCGAGAAAGAGACAGTTCAACCTCTGCAAGGAGGAATACCAGTACCCATATTCCCGACAGAAACGTGATCCAGAAAAGTTTTCTTATACGGCCCAGGAATTTAAAAGAGTAAGAAGTATCAGGGACAGTTTAAATTTTTTGATGTTACATAGGTTAATGTGAAACTAGCTATTGCCCACGGCTTCGCTCGCCTTATGGCCGTAAATTGTCCCACGGAATCGTTTAAAATATAGCCTATGACAATAATAATTTAACTTCTCATTATTGAAAGAATTTTCGGAATCGGATCAGTAGTTCCGACGATTATACCCTACATACAAACTTACTATGAAATTTTATAATATCAATCCTATAGGTAAAATATTTTGAATTTTAAAAATTAACTTGGTAAAAGAAACTTACCTGCTGCAATATTGTCCTGTTCATTAGCTGAAGAAAGCCTCATAAAGTTATGGTGTGGTTCATGTGGCGGTGTCCGGTGCTTGCTACTGCCTGAAGACACAGATGTCTTGCTTGAAGTATAGCGTTCCGGTTCCGCTTGTTGACGTCTGCAAAAATTGTTATTAGTAGCAATTTATATTGGATCCATACAAGTGTACCCTGTGCATTAAACATTGCAAACACAGTTGTGAAAGGTTTACTTTCTTTTCTCATGTTGGGCGCCAATAATTACATATACGGTGGTAAGAGGTGTCTATTTATAATGTGCAATAAGGCTTTAGGCATTATTAACATTATTTTTTAAGTCCCACGCTGGGCGCCAAATTCAACATTTATAGATAGTTCAGGTGTTAATCGGGACTGGTTTATTTACAAACATCTTCGACCCTAAGAGTCATCAATTCTCGGTTTTATCGGATTGATTACTATTAAAATCAAAATTTTTGAGTCCCATGCTGGGCGCCAAATCGCTTATATCGCTAATCGTTTTATTGCTTCTAACGTAAGATTCTTCACGATCAATATCTGTTTCGATCCGAATCCGATTATATATGCCTTGCAAAAACGCCTTCATTACCATTTTTTAATGTTTAAAATCTTACCTAGTAAAGTCCCGCGTTGGGTGCCAATTAGCCGAGACAGCGTTGTGACGAAGATCGAGGCTAGTCTGTCTGAAGGGCTTGTCGACGCTGTACACGGCTTGCTTCTCCGGGTACCTGTCCATGCGCTCCAGTTCCGCTAATCTGTCTTTGTCTAAATGCCTGGAAATAATAATAACTGTCGTCATTTTTCATATTTTGCAGGCACTCTATATTAAATTAATTTAATAATATTCTTTTTCGCATCGGTAGCACGATGTAATTAGATTATTTAATATTACAAGCCATCCTTCGGTAAAAATAACGAACACCCTTAAAAATATTCATCTCCCATTCCCATTCTCATTCTTCTAGGGGTGAATTTTCAAAAATCCTTTATTAGTGCTCAACTTCACTATAGAGATAATAACTCTATGGCAAAATTTTGCGCTTCTAGACCCAGCGGTTAAACTGTGCGTTGTTTGTCAATGAATTGTTAAATTAATTTAAAAATTTAATTTCAGGGTCAAGGTAATTTTATACAGTGTCTAGGCATCTTTACTCGTTAGGCACTACTGCTGTAGCCAATTCTCCGATGTGATTCACCACCTCTCAAAGGGTAAAGTATTAAAAGCTCACCTATCAGAGAAGCGTTCCCTCGCATGCCTGGACAGCTGGTGCGGTCTCTCCAAGCTGTGCATGACTCGCGACGTGACGCCCGCCGCCGCATCCGTTGCCAATGATATGGAAGATACTAGCGACGGTCGAGCGGCTGTTGTCTGTTGAGACATGGGTTTATTAAATACATAACATAGTATCACACCGGTAAACCCCAAATGGTTAAGCAGAAGTGTAAGTGTAGTGCAACTAAATTTCACCAGTTTAAGTCCTATGTAAAAAGGCGAGCCTATTGCCACCAACAGGACATCCCAACACCGGGCTCCTCCTGAGAAATTCCTAATGTAAAAACCCAATAACACTTTGCCTGACCTAGGAATCAATCCCCACTTGCAACGAGAGAGTACATAACATACATAATCAGCTTATAATGTTCCCACTGCTGGGTTTCCTCACGATGTTTTCCTTCACCGTTTTGAGAGCAGTGGTGATGAAAGAGATTACACAAAACACAACCGAATTCCAAAACAAAAAGATAATAGTACTTTCGGAAGTCGGTGGGTTTGTCTGTTTTATTGGCTTTTTGCCACCGAATTCCGAAAGTAAAGTTATTTTTCACTTTTTTTTTTTGGTTTATTTTGGAAGTCGGTTTTTTTTGTAAGTAGTTTTTTTTTGCTTTCAACAAATTCTTGCCAATCATAAATTTACATTGTAACTAGAACTTATTATACATCATATTATCAAAATACGCAAACAATGAAAAATACGTATTAAAAGTGCTAACTCATTAACTAATCAAGCAAAGTGAACAAAATATATGGGACCACCACGCGCGATTCCTCTACCAAATAAAAAAATAATTACATAAATCGGCCCAGTAATCACGGAGAAAAAGGCGACATACATGAAAAAATTAAAAATGCTTGTGGAATACATAACCTCCTTCTATTTTAGAAGTAAAGCTTGCTTGGCTTCGAACCCGGCGACCTATAACTAATAAATCAGGGCACCATGAATCCTAATCAAATATGCACAGGGGGATGTCAGTATTAAGGGTCGTTTATTTTTAAACTAAGGGGTTGCTAAATCCAACGATCTATTTATAGAACAGCTTTATTTTGGCTGGATTCCGACCATTTTCTAGTCCGATGAATCATGAATGTAGAATGACGCATTTAACTGTTGTTTATTACGTGGACAGCCAAGGTTTTAAAATTCTTACCGAAGTAGTGACCATATTAGTTAAGAAAATGATAAAAATAATCCTTAATAATATCAATAAGATAACGTAACATCACACCTCTAATCCCCGAAGGCCCTACCTAATAGTACACCCACATTTCGCCACTTATATTTTAAGGGCGAGCCTATTAATAAAATATGGTAATGTGTTACTACTACAAAAATAAATACGCTCTTTAAGTACCTACTTAAACAACATTCCAAATAAAACACAAGGACATCACATTCAAGCTCAGTTCAGTGACAATCTCAACTGCGTCAAACACTCAATGCTCCAATCGTGTCAAGGTTAACATCACAATGGTCAGAAGCCCAGAACCTCTGTTAAATTGGGTCGCGGCCGTTACGCTAATAAACGTTAGCGTTCAACGCCTGACTGGAGTATTACAAACAACTCATTTACACTCCTACTCAGCCCCTTTAAAATCTGTTTTAATTTTTACTTTGAAGAATAATTATGATATGCACAATTTTTATCCTGAACTATAATAAAATTAATTGAGAAAGTAGGTCAGGCAAAACTAGGGCTAGAAACAGAGTTCCAAAGTTGTTTTTCGATGACATCGACCGGACTGTTCTAATGGCACAATATTAGAATAGCTCATGCCGCGGTAAAATAATAGCCAGTCGGTAAGACATTTTAGCATCGGCACAACTGGTGGCTTAATATCTAGATATACGAAACGAAACACTTTGCCAGAGAATTCGTCCGGCCGCGAATCTACACACTCCTTTTCTAGGTCCAAGCTTTGAAAGGTAAAATTTGGTCCTTGATATAAACCCTTGGGGGTTTGGTTGGGCGTTGTGGAGACAGTCACTAAGATTTTAGGGTCTAAAATACAACAAACCTGTAAGAATGGAGTAGGCTGTGGTTTCTGTAAGGGGCTGCTGGGACTTTGTGGCGACGCCGAGTCACAGGACGATCCACCCGCCGATTGCTGTTTTAACTGAAAGCATTAGTATCAACCTATACGAGCTATACTACTGCTAATACTACCAAAATCTTACTACCTAGTTGGTACGGTGCTTAAACTATTTTAATTCGACTAGCTCATCTGTGAAAAGGCAGTTTTCAGGTTCAACAAAAGAAGCTTTATATGGTAACTGTTGTCCATCGCGAGTAGGTGAGAAATTTTCTTGTAACTCACAATACGTATAGAACGAAGATCGAATTTGTTTAACTTTTTGTTAACAAGCGGCACCACTACTCACTTTTACTGATAAGTTGCTCGAACAATTATTCTAATGACAATTTCATTGTCACTTCGTAATGTTATAGCCGAAGAGCTAGCTACGAAAATACGGTTGCTATTTATAGCGCTACGAAATCTCTCTAGTTAGTGTGCCATACTATCATTATTAATTGATTCGGGCGCCTGGCACCTGTTCAGCGGTGAGGGTGAGAGTGGTTGGGCAACAAAGGGGTTGTAAAAGCCTTAGAAGGTGTGCAATTTATAGAGCTCTGGATTTGGTGTGGCATGAATTTAATTCGAATATAACATTGCCAGGCGTTTTAGTTGGGGGACAAGTAGTGCTAGGTGCGTGAAAAAGTACCAAAGTCGTCGATCTATAAATTGCAACCGTATTTCCGTAACTAGCTCTTAGACTATCACACATTACAAAATATTTAAATATACTTTGCCAAAAAGTTTAAATTTTCCAAGTGGCATACACGGCTGTGCGCAAGAGATGCCATTTGTCAAGCAATAATGTACTCAATACAAGCAACAACGCATTTAAATAAAACCTTACCTTTCTTCTCGTCAATGGGGTGCTCTCAACGGATTTGAAATACTTTTCGTGCATCGAATCATCGGACGCGTCTTTCCTGGGTGATATAAAGCTGCCACTACGGTTCAAACCTGCAAGTTAATATAGAAATACATCATCACGACACAATTCCCCTAAGGGGTATTCAGAGGTGAATGGGAACAAACAATTTCGCTAGTTTTGTAATTCATTGGATTAAATGCACTGCTCTATGCCCCGCTGCTCAAGTGCGCTTTTTTGACGCACTGGAATGTGCTCAGTGGATTCTCATTGTTTAGCTCAATACTGAGAGTTGAAAATCCAGCGCGCGATGAAATATCGTCGCGTTAAAACATCGCCAGTGCGAACGAGGGCTATTAGAGAGTGCTCTAATAGCCCTCGTTCGCACTGGCGATGTTTTAACGCGCTGGATTTTCAACTCTCAGTATTGAGCTAAACAATGAGAATCCACTGAGCACAGCAAAAAAATCTAGATTATGAAAATAAGCTCACTAGCTTATTTTCATAATCTAGATTTTTTTCTACAAAGACAGCATTGTGAGATGTAGCAATGTAACTTATAATTAGGCTTGCAAGTCTCACGTTCTTTTTCTGTGACGTCATACTAATCCGAAACTAACTAATGATAGTTCACCACGCTTTCGGTTTTTATCTGCGAGACGGAATAGTTTTTACCAGACATTTAAGGAGGGTTAGAAAAAGTCTTGGTCAGTGGAAAGAGACCAGAAAAAAGGTCAAGAGGCCGAATACCAAAACGGTCGACCGTAATCCACCAATCCTGGGACTATCTTCCCAGGAAGCCGCAAGAGTGGCCTAGGACTGACATATCGGGCGCCAAGCCAGGACAAAAAAACCAACAAGATTGAGCACGATCTTCAGAACTGACAGACAGTATGAAGAAGAAGGATTTTGTTTACCTGCATGGGGAGACCATTTCTCAGTTTCGTGCGCTTGCGCCGCACTGCTTCGTTTTCTAAGTTGCGGTGTACATACAGGGGGATTACATACTACAGCTGCACTAAGTTCCTAAAACAAACAATATTAAAATATGAAATCAAATAAAAGGAGAACATAATGAGTTACTCAGCCGTTTTGAAGAACAGGTCACATATGTATAAATAACACGTCATAAATCATGATTGATGAAAGCTTTTTCGCTAAGTTGCTGATCAATATGTAAAAGGTTATCTATCATTTAGTGATGGAAGTATATTTTGGCGAATAAATGTCATCGAATGACGTTGTCAGACGTTGCAATAAATAAACTTGAAAAATTTATGAAACTGTTTTGTGAAATAAAAAGAAAAAAAATTTGCTCCGGTTTTGACCACGCACTTAAAGATACGTACATCTACGTGTTTCCTTGGCGCCCGAGCTTATTTAGATACCTGTTTCCTCCTCTGCTGCGCGCTACTGATGCTGCTATCTGAGGACCGGCCGGAGTCTGTGTGTCGACATAGCTGGGTGAAGCCATCTTCGCTCAACCTCCCGCGTCTGCTATCGCCGCTGTTCCTGTATTTATCATTAACTTAATTTTATATAAGCGAATATTGCTAAATTATACTTTTTGTCTTAAAGTAGTGTATAGCGATTACAGTGTAATGTCTTTGATCCAAGACGTAATAATTCGCCGCCTGTTTGCGTCACCTTAATAGGTACGCAAAGGCCTAAATTCTAGGGGACGTGTAATAATTGCTTCGGGTCGGCGATGCCGTTCAACCAATACTGAACTGAATGTGTCGACCGGAATATAAGTGTACAGTTTAAATAGTCTCACAATTATACACAGCCCAATCTGAATTCAAACAATAAAGAAACATAATCCGTTTCCATAAATTATCTCTAAAACAGACACAAATTACAATTTCATTCACATTATCATCAACACATAATCATCCTCAATTAACAACACACCTTTATCAGTGCAAACAATGAAAGCATTCATAAAACTTGTAGGTACAGACAACAAAAGAGTTAATGCCTGTTAACACTTAAGCTAAGTGACACCTAAATGGATGCATAAATAAAAGCTCACTGTTGGATTTTCAACGCTTGGTTGAGCTGCAAAACTTGAAATTCCAACAAAATTTAGAATTTAACAAAAAAAAATCGCTTAGTGTATGAACATTAAACGATTGCCGGTTTTTATAAGAAATTAGGCATACATTGTTTACGGGCAAAACTAATCATCTATCCACTACACTGTCACATAACAAACTATCATTCATTTTAATTGCTTGTATTATAACTTTTTAACCTAATAAAGACACACTTGTTGAAGTCAGAACACTCACAACAAAACATTGCAACTTGCGAGTTAAATTCCCAAATATCTAGTAATCTATTTTGTATACCATACATCAACCAATCACAGCAATACAGTGTGAATTGACACTCAACTCGTTACCGATGAATATTCACACATTATTCACAATACAATAGTGAAAATATAAGATTGTTTTGTCACCTGTGATGGTAATGCGACCTCCTCGTTCGCACGGGACTCGTTTGCGTGAGGGTGACGGTTTTTGCGTTGCCTGGCGACAACTTGCTGATGCTTGCGACTGTGCTGTTCCCATTGCTGCTTACTGGGTCTAGTATTGGTGGCACCTGATGACAGAGTTTATTTTAATATCTATTACTTGGTTGTAACTATAATAGAGCTAGTATTAAGGCTCCTTTTTGGTCAAGGGATAGACAACTATATACTGGGTGGTCCAAATCGTGACATCATAAAAGAAATAGATTCCCCATGCCCAGAGGTATCCGAAAATACCCCATGTATGTTACGCGATTGTTGATAATTTTCCAGTTTTAGCTTCTTGAAAATTGTATAGGAATCGCTTTATAAAAAACCATCACTATTTTTACATGGCTTTTGTATAGTCATCTTCTTATTTCTATGGCAGTTAATGTCAACCAATTTGATTTCCTGCACTAGCTGAATATTATTGATAATTTGAAGAAGAAATTAAGTACCAATTGCAGTACATAAGGTGCAAGGGACATCAATGAGCATGAATTCATGATGTGAGTCCCCTAGCATATCAGATATTTAAAAATCAGGTGTTCCACAGATTTTGTCCAAGTAGTAGGTTTGTCTTGCCATTGTGTATGGGGCTGCACTTATTTAACACAAGTGTATTTAATTTTGTATACAACACATAGTACAAAACAAATGTCATTCTTTCTCCTGAGAAGTAGTTATAAAGAACAATAAAGGATAATGAGCATACATTATTATAACCTCATTTTAATGTCAATGACTGTCTCTTGCACAATATGTATAACATGATCTTTGTTGTAACCGCTACCTAACTATATGTGTCAAAGCAGATAAAACAACACTATATTATGTGCTCTAAAGTTATAACAAATGGTTTATAAACAGTTCATAATATAATAGTCGCCCGCTTATGCTTTGCATGGCTGTAACCAAGTGATGTGGCAACTGAATCTCAATACATCGCGAATTTTATTTAAAAAAATGTATTTTACAAATCTTCTGGGATATATTCTCCATAATAAAAACCAAATCAAAATCCATTGTGTATTGATCAACAGACATAATAATATCTCCCAGAAAACATAAATGTGATAATCTCCAGGAAACCGGACGTAGACAAGTAATTTTAATACTGGTATTCAGCTGCATCCGGTCAGACTGGAAGCCAACCCCAACATAGCTGGGTGAAGGCTAGGCAGATGATAATTATTAAGATGGTTACCATGAGATATGTACAATAAAACTTGTTCAGGAAATCATTCAAACCCCAAGTTAGCCAACATAACAGCTAGCCATAAATAAACTATGAAAAGACTGTAGTAACTACATAGTTCCTATCTAAAAATTCATAAATAATAAAACCCACAATAATAAAAGCAAACATTAAAGAATGCAGTACAATAAAACACAATGTAACCTAGTTCTCTTAGTAATAAAACTGGAATTCTTAAGATAAGCTTTCCTAGTATTCCTAGGAGAGATAAAAATAGATTTGACCCCAATTCCAAGTTGGTTACTCCCACAAAAATCAATTGGGATTCCCTCTGATTAAATATACTAAGTGATGGAATACAAATATTGAGGTTAATGGCTTTTTTAGTTCTGGTATCATGTTTAATGACTATGAAAATTTATTATTTTTTGATAGATATGTTGATAACCATGGAAAGGATACATGACATTAAACATCACATATAAGTTGATCATTTTGCAGTTTACTATTAAATTGCCCATTGTTCAGCTGTAGATTTGATTTTATAAACATTTGATCCCTACTTAGCGTGAACTCTTTGGTATTAAGATTTTTTTTTTTAAATAAATATAATGCTTAGAATATGACTCACCTGAGGTATAGGTTGATTAGTTTGTGTGGAAGTCTCTCTCCTTTTCTGTGGGTCTGTATTTTGTTTCAATGTTTGTAATTTAGCTAGTGGTATGATGTCACAGTCTGTGGGCCTATGCCATACAGTTGTCTAAAACAATAAAGTAATTATAAGGTATTGTTCAATGTGTATGTCACGATGTTTGTTTCGTATTATTTCATAATAATTACCTGTGTAGAAGCATTGTAATAGTAAAACCTATGTGTGTTGATATCAAAAAGTTCCCACCATTGTGATGAGTCTGTGCGTTTCACTTTAACACCCTATAAAAAGAAAAAACATAACATTAACAAGTATAGCTTAAAAAGCAAAAAGGCTTTAATTAAATTCAATTATAAATTGAATGACTGATTTCTGATCCAATTAACACAGGCTAAAGGAAGTTATTTTAGCAGGAACTCATTGAAATTAGCTCAATTTGTTTGATATTGAGAAAGAACTGAGTCTTTATTCAGTAGAATACATAAGATACTGTGTGTCAGACTGTATTATTTCTGCAGGTCAAAAAGTATTTCCTTATTATTGAGAAAACTAGAGTACTTATTTAAACTACAAATGACTTGAGAAAAGAGGAAATATGAAAGTGAGTCATAAATCTGGAATACCCCTAGTACTTGTGAGATAAACATTAATATAAAGCAGTTAGGTTGTCATAAATAATGTTCTAACAGTGTTACAACTATAGTAATTTATAACATCATTGTACTGAACAGAATTAGGAAACCAAAAAAGTAATCACTTGCTAGAAAATTTTAACCGGCGCCTAAGTACGGAAGTGAATGAAATTTCGGACGTAGTATACCTCAGGTGGGTCCCAGACGCATTCGCCAGTTGTTAGGTTAGCATACATATGCTCCTTTGTCTTCGGCTCGATAATCTCCACCCATTCCACCCTAGAATAAAACATCACCAACGTCTCAACTTTACTACCACTATTCTACCACACACCAACAATTTGACTACGAATTCAGGGCGTGACATTAGCGATTTCCGCGTACTTTATTGATTTTGCAACTTTCAACTACGGATATCGGAAGCAATTTGTCAACAATAAGTAAAACTTAAATGTAACATATTACCTTTCTGACGACATTTTCACTAAATAACAATAACTTTTCTAAACTTCACTTGCACATCCTAAACAAATTATTTGACCTAAAATACGGATGAGAATAATCGGAAACCATCCATGTTGAATGTTTACTTCATTGATGGGTGCGTTTGTGGTAGGGCCGCAAACGTCACTTTGCTTTATCTTACGTGTAACGGAAAATAAAAAACACAATTACCGAAAATATTATAAAAACGTAATAAATGAAAATAAAAATGGGTCTTTTACATAGAAAAAATATAAATACAACAGACCTAGAAAAGGATAACAATGTGATTCATGTGAAACAAAATAAAAGCCAGAAACAGACGCCGCTAGTAACGTCACCTTTGTAGCCCCTAGCATGATTCAATAATTACATTATTCAACGAACTGATCAACTGATTGACAATGTTTTACTGTGGTAGGGCTTATCTGTTTCATTGTTTCTTTAAAAAAAGTGGGTTCTGATAGAAGTGTAATCCTGCCTTTATACATATTTTGATGACATCACCTTAGATGACAGTAATCGAGCTTTTATGAAGGTCGGTACGTTTTTCAAATAAATTAAAGTAAAATAAATCGTAGGATTTAACCAGCTTACCGTCTCAATAGATAGGAATATGATTTAATTTTTATACACTCATTAGTATTTTCGTCGTTTAGATATCCCACTAACTTATGAATGTTGTCACTCATTTAAATCTGCTGACGCTTGATTGATAGCTATCTTTAAAACATCCAATAGGAAACATCATTGAACATTGATTGATCTCATTGATAAAATTTTGTTAAAAGATTTTGATTTACTAAAAGTAAAACTAAGTAGATAAATCCCAGTAACTGAAGGTAAAATTAATCAATATTATATATATATATATATTTTACGATTTCAGTTTCATTTAGTTTTTAAGCAATGTTGCGGACTCTGACTATTAACCTTATAAAATGCCGGTGGCCTAATACTGCTGATTCATTTATTAGTAAACAGTGCAGAGGCACGTCGAGTTTTGGTATTGAGTCTGTATCCACGAACCAGCCTAAAATAGTTAAGGGTCAGTAACTACTTTCAAGTTAATATGATATTTATCTATTTAGTTTTATAAATTCCTGCTATCATTTTACAACAGGCTTTTAATTTTTATTTTCAGCCATGGCTGAAGACAAATCTCACTTTCTGCTGCCTAACAACCAGAAATTTGTAGAACTAGACAGTTCTCAGGCATTTGCCAAATTAATGGACAAAGAAAAACTCTATGCACATTATTTGAGTCGGGTAAGTTCGTGTTTTTCCTTATTTTATTGCTAACCAAATGTTAGTGAACTTTCATTGTTTCATAAATAAACATCATCATACAAAACCTATCAAAATTGATTATTTTGCAAGAAAAGGTCATCCATTTTTCAAAATTCTTTTGTATTTGAAGGTATGTATGAAGAGTGTTCATTTCATTGTAGTGTTATTAGTTATTATTCCACTGCATTATAATCTTAATTCGCATAATGGGTGACTTACAGGTGCATTAAGTGTGGTACTATACTATAATAAACTTTATTGCATTTTAGTGAAATGTTCATTTTGCGATTCAACATTAGTTGAATAATCTAAACTTCATGGTTTATCCAGAAGGGTTATCTGGGTGGGGCAGGCTGAGTACCTTCTTCTCTGTGGCTGTGACCATGCACAAAATAAACTATTTTAGAACAGGTCAGAGTAAATAAACTCATAAGTATAGAAAATTATCTTATATACCTACAAACATATGAATAAAATGATTTTTTTTAATGCTCATTTTAGTGACTTCATCATTTTATTTTTAGCATGCACTTTGTAGTGTAAATGTTGTATCTAAGCAGCTCTGTCAATTGTTTACCTATTGAGGTAAAGGAATTACACACAGATTTCTGGGAATATTTCAATTCTGATTTACACTTCAGGTTTTCCCGAAAGACTGCCATGTCTGGTCTAGTTGTCGCAAGAGAAAACTGCTGAGCATGAGGTCCGATTCCCAGGTTGAGCAAAGTGTTATTGGGTGTTTCCATGAGGAATTTCTCAGTAAACAGCCACTGAGTCTGGCAATAGGCTCTCCCCCTATTACATGGGACATAAACACACTGGCTATAAGTGGTTGTACTATTGGGTTTACCTCTGCCAAACCCTTTGGGGATTATAGGCGTGATGTGATGTTATGTCATGTTTTTATCTATACTTTCCTTGACCATAAGCAGCTCTATCTCTTGTTTACCTCTACTTTCAAGAAATACCGAAGTTTTCCTATTTTCATAGAAACTAGTGTCTATTGCGTTAATCTCAAAAGTACAGCAACAATAATTATAAATCTTGATAAATTACAAGAGTTCAAGTACAGTGAACAACAAATTGAAAGATGATGTGTAGAATATTTTAAATGACATGTGTTGAACTAATTTTGAAAGTTGGGATATAACAAATGTTTTTCATAGTTTTTTGAAGATCTTTACGATACTAGTGTTAACGGTTACAAAATATTGTAAATCTTTATCAGATAGCTGAGGTGATCTAACAAATAAGCTAGTACGTTATTGAAAAAATTAAATTTTGTGAATTTCAGGCAGCATGGAATGGTGGACTCATAGTTCTGATGCAAACAAGTCCAGAGTCTCCAAAGATATTTTCTTTGCTCCATAGGATCTTTGTAACGGAATCCCTGGAGTCTCTTAAAGATGCTGCCAGAGCACAGGGTGTGAGTAATGAAGATTTTCAGGTAAGAACTTTTATACAAACACATTTCTTCTCTGTTATTGATTATATTATGGAAGCAGGTGTCAATTGCTCCAGTATCCCACCCCTGTTTCGCACGGTTTTAATGACTTGACAAAACATAGAGATTTATTTCTATTTGGGATGAGGGTTATATCTTCAAGAATAAATTCTTGAAATAGTGGTAAAAATTGTATCAAAACTCACTGTGGAGTATAGAAATATCAGAAGAATTGAAAACCTCCTCCTTTTGGAAGTCGGTTATAACGAACGCAATCACACAGACAGACATATAAAAACGAAAGAAAGATTTAACCGGAATATTTTATATTTGTTGTTCTCATTAATAAAATAGAACTGATAACTTCACCACATCCTTTGAATAAAAAAAAACATTATCTATTTACTATTTTGCGGTCGAGAAACATCCTATTATTGTTCTTTTGTGGTTTTCAGGCATTTTTGGTATATGCTGGAGGTGTAGTTGCCAACAGCGGAAACTACAAAGGTTTTGGTGATACAAAGTTTATTCCGAATTTACCCAGCAACTCATTCGAGCTTATTGTGAAGGGTTCCAAAGCTTACGCAGATGATCCTCAACACATGATGAAGCTTTGGCAACAAGTAGAAAAGTTTATGTACAGCATATCTCCGAGACTCACCCGTCTTGGTCTAGCTCCACAGGTCAGTCAATTAGATCAGAATGATATTAAAATGTAGTTTATGTATGTTCAACTGAATAATCCAGAAAATATTAAGCAGCTTAAGCATCCTTTTTATTTGTAAGTAATTAATTATTTTTCTGACTGATAGTTTGAAGAGGTGGCCTGCACCCACAATGTAGAAAAGGAAAGTGTTCATAATATGTGTGTAATATGTATGTTTTTGTTTGCAATTTTGACATTGCATTGCAAATACATTGAATTACCTGCTTTTTTATGAAGATAGTAAATAATTTACCAGCTAATAAACTATCAGTTCAAAAAAACTTTATATGGCAGTCTAAACAAACTTTGAATGCAAAAAACGATAAATTCTAAGCAATCTTGTTTTCCTTACAATATAATAACTCAGTACATTCTTTCTAGGGCGTGACCACCTATTTCTCTAGCAACGTAACCGAAGAAGATTCAAACTTAGTTAATGACTGGATGAAGACTAAACTCCTAGAAGCATACATTTGTCGAACATTTAAAACTACTGCTGAGGATGGCTGTAAGTAAAGAACAAAAGGATTAAAACTGTTTTAATTTGTATGTTCATTACAAATCTAATCAGGCTAAATAAACCTACCATTTACAATTTCACAATCAGAAATCAAGATGATAACAATGTAAACTACACTTAGATTTACTTAGACTTTTATGGTAGTTTTATGGTGTCTGAATAATTAGTTGTTAATTTTAGTACCTACTAGCAGCAGTAATGACATACGAAATATACAGGACAATCCTTGAAGCAAAAGTCCTAAATGATGTGCCAATCACCAACATGCACTGGACTCCCGTGGTGGTTTTCGCCACACTTATTGAAAATAGGCTAAATTATGCTACGCGCACGGGAAAACAAGATGTCTGTGCAAAAAACATAACATAACACGTCTGTAATCCCCGAAGCGTTAGGCAGAGGTGTACCTAATAGTACATCCACACTTCGCAAGTTATGTTCAAGTCCCATGTAATAGGGGGCGAATATTGCCATCAACGGGCACAAATCCAAATTCTGTGGCTGCTACTAAGAAATTTCTGATGGAAAAACCTAATATCACTGCCTGACCAGGGAATCGAACCCAGGAATTCATGCTCAGCAGTCGCGCCAGCAACTACTAGACCAACGACGAGTCAGTCATGCAAAAAAGCTCCTCATTTATTCCTATGCACACAATAGGAATACCTCCTACACCGCTACATACAAAGTATTAAAGATCTTGCTTTTGAGCGCGATTTTTTAGAAACTTGTTTCTAGATTGAACTATATTACAAACTTATTATTCTACAGTACCATTATACACCATCCACTTGGCCAGCGTGGAACAAGGACCAAGTCCAGGCCTGACCATGGCCATAGAGAAATACAAGGGGGCCTATTTCCAAGTTACCCGAGGAGACTACTCGCCACTCATGAAGCTCGTCAATGAGAACCTGACGATGGCGCGAGAGTACGCAGCCAATGACAACCAGAGGAACATGCTAGAACACTATGTGAAGAGTTTCAAGGACGGCAACTTGAATGAGCATAAAGAGGGCAGTCGGTTCTGGATTCAGGATAAGGGGCCGATTATTGAAACGTAAGTCATTGTGAAGTTTAGGTAATTTCTTACGAGCGAGACCCGACGTTCATAAACTAATGCCCTTGGATGGACACACTGCTTCTTCTCCATAGAAATCTACGCTTTGGAATGGGCAACTACAGTACTTTCACAAGTTATTATGCCCTGTGACTGGGACTGTAGCTTCGCTTTTTTTGTGTTTTGACATTCAAAAGTGCCTGTAATGGTCTAATTTAAATAAATGCTTTGAGTTTGAGTTTGAATTATGGGGCAGTCTGTTTGTTATTTTCAACCTTAGTGAAGTATCAAATTACTGGAAATAGTTACTACCTGAACTTGTTCCAGTTCAGTATACAATACGTTTTTTTGAGCCATCGACACATGTGTCATGAAGCATTTGTAATCATCCACAGATATCAAGGGTTCATCGAGACCTACCGTGATCCGAGCGGTCAGCGCGGCGAATTCGAGGGCTTCGTAGCCATGGTGAACAAGGAAATGTCGAAGAAATTCGGTGCCCTCGTCGAAGGTGCTGAGAGGTTCATCAAATTCCTGCCTTGGGGCGAAGACCTGGAGAAAGACACCTTCCTAAGACCTGACTTCACAAGTTTGGATGTCATGACTTTCTCGGGAAGCGGGATCCCTGCTGGCATCAACATTCCTAATTGTATGTATACCTTCTTCTTCTTCTTCGTGTCGCTGGCACGACATTTTTATACCTTGTTAGCCCAGAACTACATCCACCGCGTCGTCGGTGGCAGCGCAAAGGTCACTTCGGCTGAATGTTTTCGGGCTAAGAGGGCAGGATAGGAGGTGGAGCATAGTTTGCCACACAGCTCCACAACCACACCCCGCTGCTGTTTTATTCAGGTATCCCCACTTAACGAGGTAGGAGTTACATCTTCCCACTTGAGTCCGGAGACGGTTCAAGGACCTCCAGGTGGACCACGGGAGGTTAGACCCTGTAGGAAGATGTACACCTTATTTGATTGCTTTAAATGGTAGCGAAGACCTCAGAAAGCGAACGTAATATCATTTCAATGCCTAAATAAAAGCGCACCGTTCTATTTTTAACTCCTATCAATTTTAACCCTCGCCGCTGAGCAGAGGGTAAAAATTCCAACGGTGCATAATTTAGGTATTGTATGAAGTTTCGCTTAGTGTTAAAGAAAACTGGCATACAAGATTTATTATAAACGTTTACCTTGTTTTACAGATGACGAGATCCGTCAGAACTTCGGCTTCAAGAACGTGTCTCTAGGCAACGTGATCCCGGCGGCGTACAAGGAGGCCGTCATTCCATTCCTCAACGATAGCGATAAGGAGCTTCTGGAGAAGTACAGGGTTGCTTCCTTTGAAGTAAGCTTGCGAGAATGAATGTTAATTTTTATTTCGTTTTCAGACATATGGAATTATAATTTTGGGCTACTTTCTAATAGTGATAATAATCTTCAAAAATTCCATTTTATTTCGACAAAAAGTTAAATAGGCCAAAAGCATAAATAATATCGTTTTTGGCCTGTTAAACAAACTACTCACAAGACCCAATTAACTTTCCTATTAGGTATCTATGCCTATGCCATTACGTCTAGATGCACAATGCAATGGGCATAATTTAACAAGCAGAAGATATGGAACTATTAACCTCACAACTTCCATCGGTCTCGCTTGAGTCAAGTGTGATTCTCTGCTGCATAACACACAGCGGAAATAACCCATCGGTTTCTAGAAAACCGGCTACAGGTTTTCACTACAGGGCTACAGGTTCACTTATAGCTCTATGACAGTCTCCTAAAGATCTACGTCAGACTAACCCTGTACTTCTGTCCCTAACAGGTACAAGTAGGTCTACACGAACTGCTCGGCCACGGCAGCGGGAAGCTGTTACAGCAGAAAGCCGACGGCAGCTTCAACTTCAACAGGGAGAAGGTCAAGAACCCGCTTACTGGTAATCCTCTGTTTTAATAACACTGCTGTTCTAACATAGTATTCGGTGGTTGCAAATATGTAGATCAAGCGGGTAAATTAATGACCAAGATGGCCAAATTCGTATACTAATTGTATGCGGACCATTCACGCAGCCGTCAACCAAGCATCCTGTACATCAAACTATGTAACTCAACGTAAAAATGATTGCTGGGAAATTACTTTTTCTTGGGGTGAAAAATCACTTTCAACGTAAGACTCAATGTAACGCACTTAAAACATGTGCTAACGGACGCATAAATTTGTCACATTAAAAAAATTGTAGGTATTTAAAAAAAGAAGAAAACTTGTGAAAGCATTTTGACCCCCAACATCTCCGTAACTAAAAGATTCCCAGGTATGGTATAGAACAAAAAGTTATCGCAATGATGGGCAGAACAAGTGCCGTACGGCTTCGTAAACCATTAACCACCAGTATTTTTACACCCATTATGTGTCAAACTCGTCACGGCTGGATTAGGTTCGACAAATTGCAAATCCTTTCAAAGTCAAAGCACTTATTTCATTTTAACCATTGAGAGGGAAGTTATTTTCAGTCAGTTAGTCAGAGAGTCGAAGCTATTCCAAGCCCGTTCCAAGGCATAGAAGAACAGGCAAGAAACTCTCCGGACCTCTATGGAAGTACGCGTAGTCATCACAATTACTCTTCACGCATCTTTTAGATAAAACAAAAATATTCGATTCAATTTCTTGTGTGAAGGATGATATAGCTAGAAAGGAGGTAACTGCTGAGATGACGAGTAATAGAGAAGTATGGAATATCGTCGATAAAACAGTTTTTTTTTAAGTTGACGTTGCAGACGTGACTGATATACAAGGTGTAAACGGGCCCTTCACTAAGCCTCAACCAATCATTCTACAGCATGCTTGGTTGACGGATTTCATCATTATCACGGACAAAAATCGTTGCTGGGATAAGACTTTTTTTGGTATGAAAAATCATGTCTTACGATAGCGCTCAATTAATTGGTAAACCATGACTTTTACGCACTACATTGTGTTGATATCGCAATGGCGGTAAAACAAGTACATCTTTATAAACACGATAAATAAACGGATTCTCTCAACTCTTTCTCCTGTAATTGGGGTCCCCAAAATAAATTATCAAATCATATTTTTTTGGTTTATCATGTTTAGATGTCCATCACGTCTGTGGAGTTTCGCTAGCTAATTAAATTCGACCCATTAATGGTACCTATTTAAATACTAGGTACGGCACAATTTTCACGTATGCGGATTAGTGAGCAAAAACAAAATCACACAGAAATCAAAAACGCAACATTGTAAAAGAGCTCTGTATCAATTTTAGTGTACAATAAAAATATACTAAGGTACTCTCTATTTCTGTTTCTTAGGTAAGGAGATCGAGTCGTGGTACAAGCCGGGCGAGACGTATGACGGCACGTTCACGACGCTAGGCTCTGCTTTCGAAGAGTGCCGCGCTGAGGCTGTCGGGTTATATCTGTCTTTAGTGCCCGAGATACTAAAGTGAGTAAAAATCAATGCTTTTTTTTTTTAATAATTAAATTAAGCAGAGCCAGTACTGCCTCTGCCTAGCTCCTACAATGTTTTGATTGTAGTGTAATATTACAGCTAGAATCCTATGGAACATTTGCTCACAAATTATTAGATAAGTGAGAGACCTCCTGTTTCTGAAAATCCTCAAAATTAACACATAGTTCATCGGTCTCTCTGTTGTGTTTTTTTGACATACAAAATATGCCAAAAACAGACAATTGACAGACCACCGACCCGTTGTATATTAGTAGATTCAGTCTGGGCACAAGTGTTCATATTAGTGTACTCCGTAACTTTAAAAACATTATTTAAGTATAAGCATTAAAGTAAATTAATGAATACGTTAATTTTTCCGTTATCACATAAAATTGTAAGCTAATTTGTGTTGTTCAGAATCTTCGGCTACGAGGGTCAACAGGCGGAGGACGTGACCTACGTGAACTGGCTGAGCCTGCTGTGGAACGGAGCCGCTAAAGCTACCGAGATGTACCAGCCCGCCACCAAGACTTGGCTACAGGTACTGTAACTATCACTTTTTTTATTAGCCATGTATGTCTCACTGCTGAGCAAAGGCTTCCCCCATATGCTTCCAGGTACTCTTCTCCTGCGCCACCTCCAACCAGCCTCCGTGATGTGCGTCAAGACCACCATTTCTAGTTCGGCCTCCAACTATGCCTATTAAACAATATTTATCTTTGTGGCGGAATCCATACAACCACACACGGACTAGGAACGGACGCCTCAGAAATTCAAAATCGTAAAATCGTCGATAAACATATACGTCGGGCTGTTTCCCAACACACAACATGGATTTTCTATCTTACTATCTATAAAAACTTGTAAGTTACAGACGCTTGACCACCCTTGTAATGTCCAAACGTCTTTATACGTCGACGCGGAGTCAGGGTCTGGCACTCTTTTCTTTCGTGGTATGGTCTTCAGTAATACAAATGCGTAGGCACGTCCGGCTTGCCTTGGTTAGCCCGTCCCCCGCTATCTTGCTAATGTCGAGATCTTCCCAAATAGTTCTAAGAACAAAACAAATTGTAGTATAAATGGCTATTCATTTTATCCCAGGCGCACGCCCGTGCACGCTTCGTGCTGATGCGTCTGTTGGAGCTGGAAGGCGAAGGCATGCTCACAATTACAGAGTCCGAACCTGGCAAGAACCTGCTTCTCACGCTGCAGAGGGAACATCTCGCTACACGGGGAAAGAAGATTATCGGTACGTAGGAAAAGGATGAATAGAATCTGAACAGATAGGCATCAGCGCGACCTTGAAGTCGCATACTTTCATAAATTACTTGCCTATGTTTGAATGTTTTTTCCAAGTCCGTCTCTTGAAACTAGCATAATTACAGTAAAATTAAATTAGTTTGCGAAACTCGGTTGCGTCGGACGGGACGTGGTGAGAAGCGATATCTAAACTAAACATGATATAACGAAAAGGGTTTAATTACTTTTGGGGTCAACTACCGCAGGTCGAATAATTGTAGTTACTTGAAATATCAGTTTCTTTTTTTGTGTAAATTTCACGGACTTGTCAACGTTCAAAGTTCGTCTTCGAACGTTTGGGTATCAATCTTAGCAAAACATTAGATTGATTCGATTTTCCATATTTTGTCTACACGTCTAGCAATGTTTTAAAACACTTTGCCAAACATGACGCATATCACATCAATTTCCAGGTGATTTCCTGGTAAAACTGCAGACAATAAAGGCTACAGCTGACTTCGACGCCGGAGAGAAGCTGTTCGAGAAGTACAGTCGCCTGGACGAGCCCTGGGGCCGCTGGCGCGAGATCGTGATGATGCACAAACAGCCGCGCAACATCTTTGTACAGCCCAACACCTTCCTTATGAACAGCAACAAAGGTAAGTGCGCTTTATAGTGGGTGTTAAAAGATCCTTAACGAAGCCCGATATTTTTTTGTTCTGGACCGTACCTGGGAACTTTCTATTTACGGAGATATTGGAGGTCAAATTTTCAGCCTTTCACAAGTTAAAAAAAAATTACAACCCGTGATATAAACACAAAAAAAAATTAGCTAGGGCTACTTACTTTGATGTACAGAATGGTTGGTTGACGGCTTCGTGAAGGGTCTATTTACACCTTGTAATTTAAGGCTTGTGACATGTTGAAATGCACAATTTATTCCTTTGTTTTATTTATTCATACCATTTTTTAATTTTACTTCGATCACTGTGATTTTGAATGATGTAAATCAAAGGAAAAATAACGGAAAAGAAGTAGCTCACCACCCCCATTCTAGGTATAGCCAAAAAGTTTTCTGAACCTTTGGTCACTGACTGACAAAATACTAAAATCCTTGTCATTTCAGGTGAGGAAATAGACCTGAAGCGCTACCCAGCTTCGGCCGAAGGTATGATCAAATCCTGGGTGGAACGTTTCCCGAACACAGAAATCGATGATATCCTCGAGCTTTTAGCAGATAAAGACAGCAAGTACTACCAAGAGCTACAAACTATCGCCGCATAAAAACCACACACAATTTCACTAGTTGTAGCATTTTACTAGCGCTCGTTATTCATGGCAGTTTAACCCTTATGCCAATGATTTTAAGTCGTATGACGCGCGCTCGTGATTTGTAACCACTATACTATATAGACTACTGGTACTAAATTTTAATATCAACTTAATATCATAATATATAAAGAAATGTAAACTATTTGCCTTTTTTTACAAGTACTTAATATGTCAATGTAATGTAATAAATACCAAATTCATACTGATATTCGAGTTCTTGTTTTATTTTTATTCTAGGGTTGAACCTCATCTATCACAAAAGAGCGTGCTGCCAAGCGCATCGTTGATGCTGCCGCGTGCAGCTAGTCTGTTCGGTAATTTCTCCATCTAGCAAATGACGGCTCTGACTTTCTGAGCAACGGAAAAGGATAGGCACAAAAACTGCGGTTCTGTGCTTATAAATGCGGTTCAACCCCTCTAAATTTGCCAACAGATCTCGTGTTACTAACCAGCCGCGTTTACGTGCCACATAAAGCTAGGATCTGAGATCAGCACTAATTGAAAACGATAGCTGCCACATTTGAAGCTTTTCAAAGGCATCGATGGAGGGAAGTGATATACATATATTTTATTTATTTATGATAACTCAGCCGATTGCGACTCATATACTTGGCCACGCACTCTTATACCGTAATTACTTTTTAAAACTGGGATGACGATATCATCATCTGCCTGCTCTTTTCCCAACTATATTGGGATCGGCTTCCAGTCTAACCGGATGCAGCTGAATACCAGTATTTTACATGGAGCGACTGCCTATCTGACTTCCACAACCCAGTTAGTACTGAGTAATACGACGCCCCTTGGTTAGACTGGAGTCAGACTTACGGGCCACTGACTACCTGTAACGACTGTCAAAGATCTACAAATGACAGCCGGGACTAACGGCATAACGTACTTTCCGAGGCACGGAGGAAACTAGGTATGTAATGGGTGGTCACCCATCCACAGACCAATCTAAGCTAGCGTGGCTTAACCTGAAGATTGAACTGGGAGGACGATCAAATAAAAAAAAACACATTTTTAACTATATAATTTATTCACATTCAATACAAAACGTGTGTGATAGCAAATTTAATATGAATCGTAAGAATCACAGTTCCAATGTCACCGCGGTAACTATGACAAAAAAGAGAAACATTAAAAATCACCACACACCAATAAATAATTTTCAATTCTAATAAAAATTAATAAATAGATTCGAAATTACGAAGATGAACGGATTTGCGTAAAATTATTGCTTTTTAACAGTTAACACCACTGATAGCTAGCGAGCCGTTCCCTGACTTGAACAGCAAAAGAATAATAAGAAACGTGTATACAATACTAGTTGAGTGGAACAAACAGCAGCAGCTTACGATAATACATTTAAAACTGAAAACGCTATTGCTAAAAATATACACGTTTTGTGTGAGTCTATAACAAGTCCGGTCTATAAATAGTTATCCCTAATGAAATCATCTAAGCACCATTCTATTCGATTACTGTTACGTCGTGACTTAGCATTCAATACTATAATGATTATGATAAATATTTAAACTTAAACTGACTTAGGGTCACATAAAAAAATGTAAATTGATAGTAACTAAGAAAAATTATAGTTAATAATGTTGAGTAAAACGTATTTGTGCAAACACACTCTAAAATTTGTGTCATTTTATATATTTCAATAAAACGGACTATATTAAATCCAGTCACTTATGTTTTATAAAGGCACATAAGAATCAATTTACAATAAACACTTAACAAAAAGTCCACTCTTTGCAAAATATATTATTACACTTCAATAGATAATCGTATATTCACTTTAAAAGTAACAAAATCTGTTCAGCTTAACAAGCTGTATCAAATGTGAGGCAGTCGAACACCGCGCTTTGGAGAAAGCCAACAAAGTTCATACAAAATAATTTATAAATACTATCTGTTGTAATATTTGATGAATATGTGTGAAACTAACTACACCCTATTCATATTAATCCGATTTGATAATCCAAATGCTTAACATTCGGAATTGTTCAAGTAACATTTAATTCTAATTTTTTAATGTTTTTTTAGGATACTTCGAATTCAGTGAGATTCTTTGCAATAAGTATTACCTAAATTTGCCACTAAAGACAGTCTTCTGTCGGTGATGAGATTCTTTTAATTTACATGAAATCTAAAAACACGTGAGTATATACTACGTTTGGCAAGAGTATCGATACAGCCTCGATTAGATCAACACTAATAAAAGACTATAATGACATTGTAAATAAGTTATAACAAAAACAATGAAAGCATCAAGTTCCGTCAGATACACCTACACGTACAGTGTCCTCGCAATAAGTTCGCAAAGTTAATTGTCAAAAATGCTTATATAAATCACAAAATCAAATTATATCCTGCACAATCAATAATTCCTCTCAGTCAACTTTCTCAGAGCATTCTGCACCGTCGCCTTCGCGGTCGCCTTTCGGTGAGATATTGGATCTGAAACATTACACTTACATTATGTTGCTGCTAAATACATTTTTTCGGCGTGTTTCTTCTTCTCGTGTTGCTCTGTGATGTGTCAATCATGAAGTGCATATTACATTTAAGATATTAATAATTCTACTGTCATATGATTTTGAACGTTAAAATGATGTTGGTAGCTGCTGTGATTCTGTATTCGAGTTCTCTACGAGCAATATCTTTGTGGACTCATTAAAAGTGAATATTAGATCTACTATCTACATTCGGAGGCATTCTAGTATTTTACATATTTCACAAAACTTCTTCGTTTGCTTATGTATAGGATGTAAAACTTTTTAAAAGCATTAGTGCTATAAACTTTAATTCGGAAGCGTGAAGCGTGCACAGAATAAAATCGTATTATCTTTCACTTTGGGAAAGTTATTTTAAATTAATTATTTACGTGACATGTAAGTACAAAATCATACACACCTTGGCAGTGTTTCCTTCTCAGCATCCGGTTTCCTGGTCACGCTGATTGATATCTTTTTTCTTTGCTTTATTTTTTCCAATATGTTTTCAGGGCTCGGTTCTTTTTCGCTCTCTTTCAAAATAATCGCGGAGTTGCGAGTAGTTCTTTTTGGTCTATAAGTAGCATAGTTACCAGGTGAATACATTGATATGGTTCTGTTATATTTGTGCGGATCTCTCAACGAATTGACCAGACTATTATCCTCAGTTCCATCGGAGCTATCCAAGAGGGATTTCGTCCTGGAGTACCGGTTGGCACCGTACGAAGCCGGTTGGTCGTAGTCTAAATAACTTCTACTTCCGGGATATTTTCTAAAGTCGTTGCGATCGAGAGATCTATAAGTATCAATTTTATCATTCAGTCCATAGTTTTCAAACCTTAAGTTACTTCTAGTGCTTACAGGCAGGTCGGTTAAAAGAGATCTATAGCGTTCCATGGACGGCGACAAGTCAGACGAGACGGAGAGCCCTGGAGAGAGCGGAGACAAGTCGTAGGCGAGCGGCGATGTCGGGGACACGTCGTACTTCGTATCCGTCGGCTGCGAGTGTATTCTAGCGACCGGGTCATACTCGGCCACTCCAGGGCCCACTAAACTACTCTTTCGTCGTTGTTTCTTTTCGTTGAATCTTGAATAGAAGCTTTTCCTACGTATTCTATCGACAATGTCTTCTTTCTCAGGGGTGGTGGAATCGTGACTTCGGAGGTGTACTGTGGTATTCTCTGAAGGTGAAAGGGGGTTTCTATCGGAAAATTTATTATCAGCACTAATATCAGACTTAAGCTCGGAGTTTGAAATAGTTGACCTACTTCTCGACCGACTGCGACTCTGTGCTTCAGTGTTGTCAGTATGTATGCTACTGTCTACAAGCGCGGCATTCTTTTCTGGAATATCTTTCTTTTCAGTCTCACCGTCAACAGAGGAAATATTCATAATTTGAGGTTCTATCACAGGATTAGTAGGAACTATTTTCTTAACTCTTGGCAATCTAGAGAAATCTAATTTTAAACTGTTTCTAATGTTCTTTGATTCGTTTTCTTTTTTGGACGCAGGCTGGTCATCGTTTTCTACGGACAAATTGGAGACACTATCACTAGAGGTTCTCCCGTATTTATTTTTGCGCCCAAGACCATTCAACAGTAGCGACGTTGGTCTGCGAGGTTTATCTTTGTCAAGACTGTCTGCACTGGCTTCAGGATTAGATTCAGTTTTATAATTACTGTCATTAGGCTGTTCAACACTTTCGCTGTGTGTTTTTTCAACTATAGGTTGTGGTTTTTCAACAATAGGTTGTGATTTTTCAACAATAGGCTTTGATCTTTCCTTGGGTTCGAATTTTTTAAAGAGTCCTAATACTTTTGAAACGGTGGTTTTGTTCTGTGGTGCTTGCTGAGTTTCTAACGCGGCGACATCAGTCAGTGTGACAGCTCTCTTAATGAGATTTGATTCAGTTGTAGGCTCTACGTTGACGGGCACTGATTGCTCTCGTTGCAATCTGCTTAACTTAGAACTATCTTTTTTCGTCTCATTCCTTACACTATTTTCAGCCCCCTTTTCTGGGGAGCTAGATTTATTAGACGCAAACTTTTCTAACTTATGACCTATCGATTGCAAAACAGATTTCTTTTTTGTGACAGTTGTTGCTTTCGTACCATCCTCATCGGAAATCTTATCCTTTACTTTCTTTGTAACTTTCTTCTTTTCACTAGTTGTTTTAGCGTCACTAGTTTCTTGGCTGCTTCCTAAATCAGTCTTAGATTTCGATGAAACTTTCCTAATAATCTTTTTCTTTACTGTGCCTTTCTTTTCTGTTTGATCAGTATCACCGGTCTTTGTGACCGTTTCGTCTTTTTTCGACGGCTGATCCGTTGTATGTTTAGTGTCTCCGTTAGATGTAACTTTCACAACATCAACCGATGGTCCGCCATTCGGAACTGTCATACTGTTTTCTGTTTTAACTTCTGTCGTTTCAGACTTATCATTGTCTCTATATTTGATTACACTATACTTTTTCAACGACAAACTAGTGTCACTAGATTTTATATCTGATTCCGATTTGGAATCGGTACTTTGTTCCAGCTTTGTATTATGTTTTACCGAATCGGATTTTGTCACTACTTCTGGCTTTTTCTTAGGCAAGGTAATACTGAAACTTACTTCTACATCCGATTTAATTTCGGAATTGATCACTTCATCTTTCGGTGAAGCATCTTTAGAATCTTCTTTATTAACGTTACGACTTATATAAACTTTTTCTGGTGATGGAGTACTTGCAGGGTAGCTTTTGGGTCTTATTAGTTTTGACTCTCTCGGCAAAGTCCTTTCTTTATCAAATTCTCTACTAAACGGACTTTCAGGTAGCACATTTTCACTGGGCTCATCTATAGAATCTAAAGTCTTCACAGGGTAGCTTTTGGGCCGGATCAATCTGGAATCTTTATTAGAGGAGCTTTCATCGATAATTGTTTTCTGTCTTGAGTTTTCCAAATTTGTGTAACGTTTCGAGTTCGACGTCGATGCGGACGAATCCACCGCGGTTTCTTTGATTTTATCAAGGATCGGGAAAAATGGTGTGTTCGACCTGCTGCGCTCCTTGCTTCCGACGAGCCCAATCGGCGAGAGACTTTTCTTGGGGGCGGTAACGTCATCCCTGAGTGCCGGCGGAGCGTCCGCTATGTCTATGGGACTCTTCGCAGCCGCCGCCTCTTGCGATTTGTTTCTCTTTTCTCTGATCTCTCGCAAGATTTTTTGGGTTTCCAACTCTCTTTCTTTCCGTTGGCGCTCGTAAAGGTTCTCGGCGGAAGTGTCCGGCGGAGAGTCGAAAAAGTCTGATCGCAGGAACCTCGAGACGCGGCGTCGCGGCTGGTCGTTGCTGCCCGCGCGCAGCGAGTGCCGCCGTAATGCCGCGCCGCCATACGACGACGTGTAGCTGGGCTCCGACGCGCCGCTGCCGCCATCCGACCCGTACGTATCGTCCAGCGACAGTGCCCGCTCCGGGGTCAAGTATTTACTGAGCAGAGGTCGATCTCGCGGCGGCGTCGCGAGCGGCTCTCGAATGAGCGAATTAGGAGACGGGCACTCCACGTCGACTGCGGCAAGCAGAGGAGTAACCTCTCGGGAACTGGACCGTCTTCGCGGCCTCGGTAGGGTTGAGTATTGAGGAGTCGCGGCATCAATTGGACTTTCTTCTCTAGGTTCTTTAGGGGTCTCAAGGGCGGCAGCGGGCGGCGCGGGCCTGTCAGTAGGCGGAAGAGGATCAACGGGCTCGGTAGGCGCAGTGGCCTCGGGCGGCGCGACAGTGGCGGGCGGCGTGCGCTCGTCCTGGTCGTGGTCGGCGGAGTGCGAGCGCGCGGGCGCGGGCGGGCGGGCGGCGCCGCCCTGCAGCGAGAGCGTGCGGCGCAGCGTGCGCGCGGCGGCGGGCGGCAGGTGCGCGAGGAGCTGGCGCTGCAGGCGCCGCGACAGCGCGGGCGTGAGGCCCGACAGCGCGCGCATCTCGCGCTCCGAGAACTCGATCGAGCTCAGGTCGAGGTCCGACAGGTCTAGTCCGCTTTCGACGTTCGATTCCGTGTTTGGGGGCCCGGTACGGTGCTTACCGGTTTTCTTACTACTACCTGAAATTTAATCGAAAAACACACGTTTCGATCATGCAGAACGCTCGCTGTCATGGACTATTTACAGTGCCGATAATGTAATCTGTTTTGTGTCCGCTCGTCGATCGAGATCGGAGGGGAACTACGAGCGGAACCTCCTTGTTGGATCTTTAGATAGAGAATCGAGTACAATAAGACTGTGAGGGCTCTGTGTGCCCGTTATCCACGAATGATGCAAACATCGATGCGATCAGTTAAAAGTTAATACATATCTACAAATACTACTAATAGTCAAATTAGGGCAAACGTTAAGCTTTAAGTATGCGAAAACAAATCACAAAAGAATGCATTAAAATGTTGCTTCTGTAGGGATAGTAATTTATCAAATGCGTACTAAATTATGGCTTCAGCGATATATTTCACATAGTAGAGGCATCTCTATCTGATAACAGCCGCGGCGCACGGTGCGGAACACAAAAACACATAAATGAAGAAATAAATATAGTTTAGTACCTATTCTTGTGTGGCGTTTGTGGCGGATTTGTGGTTGGCGCTGGTGCCGCTGTGAAGTGAAGATTTGGTCGGAGCATGCAGTGTAACGCGCAACCCAACTGCAACCACACCAACACAAGCTCACTACCGCTTCTCACGCGCAACACCTGTCCCTGCCCCCCAGCCCCTCCCCCTCCCCCTCGCCGAGCGCTAGTCTGGCTGCAGTTGTCGCAGCCCCGCGGTAGCGAATGGACGCGTAACATGATCTCTATGTACCTGACATACGTCCCAACATCGAGTGCTACCACATCCACTATCTACACATGTATGCCATGATCACTTGACAAACAAATTAATTAACTGTCAGGCTGCATATTTTTAATACTCAATTATTACTTTTCACTGAAAATTATCGTCGACAGATCAAAAAAGAAAATAAATTGATTAATCTACTTTATACAAAAAATAGTACTGCATTGGTACAGGAGATGCGATATGTGAAATGTCCTGTACGTACATTTCATGCAATGCAACTGAAATAACTGAATTTATGATAATTGAGAGCAACGCAACATTTTCCTGCTAGTGTTAGCGGGTAGGAGAAAGTCAACACCTGCACAAAGAATGCAATTTGTATACAATAATACACTACAATGCAAAAAATGTTAACTTTATTAATAAAAACAATGTTAATGAACTCTAAGAACACAAGACATATAATAGACTGTAGGTATGTATGCCATAACGGCTATTATATCGATAGTCTATCATACATGACATTGATGTTAATTGAGAGAAAAAAAAAACGAATTCGACGGTGGAAAACGTCGCGAATATCGGAGGCAATGGTTACTGTAGTTCGTTGGTGGCGTACGGCATATATTCGGGTTTCTTCATGGAATGGTTTGAGAGTTAATTTATTTGTTTTAGTGAAGCTAGCTTTGTTGTGAGTGTCGTTGACCGTGCGAGGCGGCACTAACTACTTGCGAGTTGCAGTGCGACGGTGACGCGGCGCCCTTATTGCGAAGGATCAGAACCAAAGCATATTTGTCAGCACCTATTAGCAAGCTACCCTTGAAAACATATCTGATTCTTAATTTGAAATATAATTTGTGCTCTATAAAAAACAAATACGATTCTGGAAAATATGTTTTGTAATAGTGACGAGCCCGCAACGAAGAAACCTAAGGTCATTCATATGAGGAACTAGAAGCGATGCAAATGAGGAACCTCTAAACAATGAGTACCCGATCCAAGCTACGTCACTATTGACCAAGATTCTTTAGATGTAAACTTCTTTTTAAAAACTATACTAATGTTTATCGATACAAAGACATCTGTATTTATTTTAATGACTAAATTGAACTTAAATAATGGTTATATTGATGAGGAATGCTGACAAGTATGGTTGGGCCCCTTAAGATTTTTTTAACATGTCAAGAATTATAAATAACACGAAACATGTTAGAAAAATCACTTCGAAATAAGGAGTAACTGATGAACTGCTTTTCATGCTGCTATGCCAAACGTACTGTGGAATTTACATAACACCAAGTGTTTTATATAAATATTTTGGAATAATCCGAATAAAATGTAATTACAATATGTGCAACAATTTAGAAATGTGTTTTTTGTTGAGTTTTATTGTGATTTAATAAATTAATTGAATTATAATTTGTACAGTGGTTTGCTTAGAAAATTGTTTTTGAAAATTCAATTAAAATTAATTATCATGTTTTTACAATTAGAATTTGTGTGTAAAATATAGCGATAGCTACAAAAACATTGCAAAAGAAAGAACATTGAATCAAAAAAAGATTTGTTTATTTATAAATTTAATCTATAGACAAAGCTAGATTAAAATTCATCTAATTATGTAAAAAAAAAATGTAATGTAAAAAATACACCAACATAATAAAGAAAGTGTGTGTGTCGGTGCATGCCTCAGGCGTGAGCGTGATACTGGCAACGTTTTCCCCGTGCGCGGGTAGCAAGCGGATGCAAAGCGCGGGACTCACCTCGTGGCATGTGCTGTCGGGGCTTGAACATAGAGTCGAAGTCTGCGTGCATGTCGCGGGTGCCCCAGCCCTCGCGTCTAAAGTCACAAATGGAGTTTATAAACTTTGTTGTATGTAATATGATAAATTCAGGTAATGTATAATGGGCAAAAGGGATAAGTATGCAATTTCATCTTGCGCTTCAAAAACGAATTGTAATAATTTTCGTTGTATTCAGAGAGTGACCACACCTATACACTAAAAAATACTTTTTCTTTTTTTAATTCTATCGACGCCTAATCAGCTTGAGCCGATCAGACAGAGCTTTATATCTATGCAACAAAAGAGAATAGACCGACGCGGCGTCGAATCTAAAGTTCAGTTTGATCGGCGACATCGATAAGTGTTATCGTTGTGCTACGCTAACTAGGACTAACAGAACTGTCAACAAAATGTTTTTTTTTCGCTTAGAAACTAATCTCTTTTGCCGTAATATGTTCACGAAACAGTGCTGAAGTGCGGTATGGAGAAATCTTAAGATAATATAATTATGCCGATATAAATATAGATCGAAATAAAAGATTTTATCAAAGAGAACCTTCACTTCTGCGCTGGTTTATCTCGTGTAGGCTGTGTACAATTTTGCTGTCTCGAGGGATCTTTACTCATTATTCTTTGAAAGTGTCTTGTGCACAATAATAACATTTGATATCACAGGCATTAACGGGTCTTTCTCGGTGTAGGTTTATTTGACTTACAAAATCGTGTTTTGAAATTTAAAATAATTTTGAAGTACGACTAAGTAAGTACTGTAGGCGCATGAGTTGAATGCAGTCGGGGCTTGGGTGAAGGGGTTGAGCAGCTCCCGCTGTCCTTACATTTATCGTACGCTGCATAGCATTCAACTCGCGCGCCGAATGGACATAATAGGGGTTAAAGTATGAAATTGCCGTTTTATAGTAATAGATACTTTGAATTGACATTAATCATTCATGGCGTAAGATATTCGAGTGAAACTTTTTACATTATACCAATGAGATTTTTGTTTTAAAAAATGTGCAACATTCGATTTTCGAATTTCAATTGGTTTTTTTATTCAGCTCAGACGGAAAAGATGGATACTTTGAAAATCGGAGTAATTTTTGAATACGAGTTGCGACGCGGAACTGACGCGGCAGAAACGGCTCGCAATATCAATGCTGCGTTTGGAGATGTGACTGCTAATGAACGCACCGTGCGTTTTTGGTTAAAACGCTTTCGTAATGGAATCTTCGACTTGAAGAACGAACCACTCGGAAGACTGCCCACACAGGTGAATAACGCTGAAGACTACCCAGCAATTAGCAGCATGGTTTAACGTTACCTTACCTACAATATTGACTCATTTGCATCAAATCAATAAGAAAAAAAATATGAAAAATGGGTTCCTCATGATTTGACTGATCAGCAGAAAAAACGCGTGTTAAAACTTCCGCTACCTGGTTGAATCGGTACAGTAATGAAGGAATATTGGATCAAATTGTGTCATGTGACGAAAAGTGGATTCTTTACGATAACCGTAAGGGAAAAATACAATGGTTGACCCCAGGTCAAACGCCGCAACAGTGCCCTAAAGCAAAGCTTACCAATAAAAAGGTAATGGTAACTGTTTGGTGGTCTCTTCATGGCGTTATTCACTATAGCTTTCTCAGGTCTGGTCAATCAATATCAGCAGATGTTTACTGTGCCGAACTTCGAACAATGATGGCGAAACTGGCAGTGAAACAGCCCCGACTCGTGAATCGATCTTCACCATTATTGCTCCATGATAACGCAAGACCTCAGATTGCACGGGACACCGTTGTAACTCTACAGGAGCTGCAGTTAGAAACCATACGTCATCCTCCGTACTCGCCAGACTTTGCTCTAACTGATAACAATTATTTTCGTGATATGGACAATTTTCTACGTTGTAAAAAATTTTCTTCCCGAATCTAGATCCCCAGAGTTCTATCACAAAGGCATAAATGAACTTCCGACTAGATGGTAGCAATGTATAGATAATGAGAGTAAATATTTCGATTAAATAAATATCTTACATGTTGGAAAAAAAAACGAGTTTAAATTTTGCAGTACCTATAAATCGGCAATTTCATAGTTTAACCTCTAATATTATGTGTTCATGTTTATGGTAGTTTTCTACTGTATGTATTGTTAATTCATATAAACTTACGTTTCAGACACACTTCTTTTACTTTCCACGTGTCTATGAGTGCTGCATGTAATCATAATAAAGCAGTGTTACAGTGTGTCATTGAAACATTAATACATTATTTATCACTCCGCATTTACACCATCGTTTAAAACATGTCGTTTCTACTGGTTTCGTATTACGTTCACATCTAACTTCTAGTCAAAGGCAAAACTTTGTACACAAAATGTTAAAAAATGTTTTCAACAATCCTTGTAAGTGATCATGGCGCTTGCAACAGCGTCGAAATATCGGGAGCTCAATATAAACATTAATCGCGGAAGATATCCCGTAAGTGATACTGTAAGTTCAGTTATAAACTGTGAAAGCTTAAAACAGTGTTTAAAACAATCCTTGTAAAAGTATTACAACTTGTAATTTGTGTGATATACTTTGGTGTAAATACGAGGCGAAAATTATAATTTAAGATTGTGTTAATGTAATGTGTAGTTAAAAAATGATGAAAGTATACTCACAATAAGTTTCTCCTTGGTAAGTGGGGGCTGCATGCATAAAATTAACATTATTTTAGTCGGAAGTATCACGATAAAATTACATGCGAATTCTTCACTTGTATTCATCAAAGTATTGATTATATTTGCGTCAATGATAACGTTAGGCATGATTGTTAAATTATTAAATTGTGTATGTTATAATCAAACTTTATGAATAGAAATGTTAACAATTTAAAGTATGAAAAAAGCTTTGTTGAAATAATGAATTTGGACTCAAATTCTCAAGATTGCACTGAAGGTCTAGACCTTGTTAAAAATCATAAGTATGGGCTTACGACTTTTAACTCAAAACAGCAATAATTACAAAATATATTTTTGTATAACGAGAGAAAATATTAAAAAGCTGTCTAGAAAGATGAATTTTAAATGGACATTTTAATCAAGTTTTAATAGTAATCATTTAAAAGAACCCTGTTAATCAGGTTTTGATTTTCAATCTTTAATTTATTTATTTGTTATAGATTTAACTTAGTTGTCGTATAGCTAAGCCATACGTATGAAGCGTGAGTTATACCTGTTGAAGAACGGCGATTGTAGGTTGTTGAAAAGTGAGTGCTGGCTGAAGCCAGGACCTTCCTCGCCATTCAGACGGTTCGTCAGCGCGCGCACCTGGAATGAGGAAAATTAATAAAGGCTTTTGCAGTAGTATTTGTCAATTCGCGAGAAAAATTAAAATCATAGAGTGGAGGACGATTACGGCCGAAGCAGTTCCGATATAGATCTGGTACAAGACAGTAGGCTGAGTAGGCTTCAGTATTCGCTACCTTTGATCGTGGAATATAGTATTTTTATTTAAGTACTTCCACCATAGTCAACCGCCCATCTTCACTGTGCCTGGTGTCCAGTCGAAATTCCACCAATCCAGCACACTGTGCGACCCATCGCGCCAATTTTAAAAGAGTAGTAAATATGATTTTCTCTCTTAAAACTCTAGCTTCGAACGATTTGAATAGGCCATGTCATATTCTGATCATTTTTAGGGTTCCGTACCTCAAAAGGAAAAAACGGAACCCTTATAAGATCACTTTGTTGTCCGTCCGTCCGTCTGTCAAGACCGTTTTTCTCAGGAACGCGTGGAGGTATCAAACTGAAATTTCTATATGATACTTAGTTCTACTGTCCCTGGAAGCTGTAGAAAAATCAACCTTCTAAGTCAACGCAATCAAAAGATACAGCCACTTAGGCCGCAAATTTCCGCAAATTTTCGAAACTCGCACGGGAATCAAAACCTACAGGGTACTTCCCGTGAACTTAGAATCTTGAAATTTTGTACGAAGTCACGTCTTATAGTACAGATATAGGAAAAATTACGAAAACCGTAAATTTTTAGTTTCGTCATATAAAAAAAAGTTATATACCCACAGGTTTGTACGGAACCCTCGGTGCGCGAGTCCAACTCGCACTTGACCGGTTTTTTAAAGTTTGGTCGCGTTTTTCACTTTAGTGGGTGCTGGTAACTCATACGCAACCTCAGCAACATTCTCCTGCCCTTATTTATTTGGGGTTGGTTCACCCCTCTTTCATACTTTTAAGTTACTCATCATCGCTTTATAGCATTATATCGCATTATCTTTCAGACGGTCTATCAATCGTTTCTTTTGTGTTCCCCTACTGTCACAGCTATCTGAACACACATTACATTCAAACTGTATCTAACTTAGACATATAAAGGTGTTATTACTCATAAGAGATGTAGGTATTTTGTCAGCATACACCGTTGTGTATGCATAAATCCACCTTGAGCAGTCATTTAGTTCTGCCTCTGCCTATAGGATGAAATTAAATTAGATAGCGAAACTGTACAGGCTCGCTGGCTAATGTAATTTGAGCTTATACGTCTATCTTACCCGGTGCAGCAGCGTCGAGAAGAGGTTCTCAGCAGTGAGCAGATGGAAGCCCTCATCCTCCTCGTCGTCCTCCCCGGAGCTGACGGACTCGGCGCGCGCGGCGCGACTGGGCCGCAGCCGGTGCATGTGCGCGTCTTCTTCCTCTTCCGATTCTCCGCCGCTTACTAGGCTGCTGGTGGATAAGAAAGTCAGTATGTTAAAATTTGGTAAAAGAGATATGTTGAGATGTTGTTTGTTTCCATTTTGTCAGCGACATGAAAGCGTTATGAGTCTGGTGGCTCGATGGTTAATCCTTTCTCTGTCTAATGACCCACATATGGGTCACTGCAATTATTTAACTATTGTGTCTACTTCGCAGACAGTGAACGTGTTAAGCTACGAAGTGGATCGTAAGCTGTAACATGTACCGTCAAACCTTTGAAATTTTGTTATATTGGAAAATTTTGCTTGCTTGACAAACATCGAAAACGACGTGGCTTGTAAATTTTCGACCGTGTGAATTTCTGTGGTTCGCCTAGCGATCAGGACAACTACCGAACTATTGCGTCAATGTCCCTTCCACCCCGTATATACTCTAGGAATAGAACTAAGTACCTGATGCGCCTCGGCTTGGTATTGCGATGGAGTCGCACGCTGGGCACGTGTGTGGAGGCCTCGGGCTCCAGGGAGCGCTGTCGCGGCGTCACGTAGCCCTTGCCCTCGACCGCGATGGGGATGATGAACTCGCGAGCTGACTTCTTGATGGGCTCGCCAGGACTGCTGCAGGCTTCGCTCGCGCTGCCGGACTCGGTCGAGGCCAGCCGTCTGAACAGAATCAAATATTAAAGTGGCACTATTAACTGTACTAAATTATTTTTGAACTTGTATTACTGCGGTATAATGCATTTAAAAGATTTGAGACATCGATGTTATTTGCAAGCGTTATAAACTGCAATTTCGGGATGCTTGAATAAAATGATGTATCAATTAAATACAAAACAAAAGAAATAATGACAGAAAATCAAAAATTCTGTGCATAGTTCCAATTTTCAGAAGTACAGTTCCAAGGTTCATTCGATGTTGAAGCTGAGATAGCTACTAACCTGAGCGGCGTAACCCTCGGCACAGGCGTGGGCATAGCTTTGGGCGTGCCAGGCGTGCCGGGCGTGAGCGGCGTGACGGGCGTGGCGGGCGTGAGCGGCGGCGGCGGCATGGCGGGCAGGGGCGGCGGGGAGCTCGGGGCCTGCTCCGCCGCCACGGTGATCGGGATGATGCGCTCCACTGATACGCCGCGACCGCTGGGGAAAAGGATAATCATTAACGTGTGACGTCATCGTGAATCTCCATCAAGGGAGTTGGTCCATGACCTACGGCGCGCTACTGGAAAATATAATTACCTGTTGGCATTCCGATGATCGTCGATTCTATGCATGGCCTCCGTGCGGAAGACGCGCGGGGCGGACGTGGCGGGCGGGGCGGGCTGCGCGGGCGGCGTGGCGGGCGGGGAGGCCAGCGACGCCACGCCCGCGGACGATGAGCGCCCGTACGGCATGGGGGGCTTGCCTGCGCGGACAAAACACAGGATTACTCCCAAATTCATATAATAATTATCGTACATCACGATATTAAGTTTTCCCCACGATTAACACATAATAGTATAAAGAAACCCGACAACAAGTCAGGCAGTAGCCCAACAGGCTCATCACTCGTTTGATCGGAGGATCCTCTGTTTTCTATAGAGGATGAGAAACATTCATTTTTACCTTATACGTCATAAACTTAAGATGTCCTGCGAAATATGAAATTCAGTGAACGAAATGGTGATTTTGGAGTGGTAATTTTATTTGAACATTTTATCGCACTGCAAAGCTATTTTTGCCCCGTGTTACAAAGAAATCCCAACCAGTTGTCCAAAAAAAAAAATTAATTGATAACATTAACCGCTGTTTAGAATATTAAAATTTGTCTACTGAAAAGGTTTTTTTTTAATTCACAAATGTCTGATTTTATGTCACGTGATGCGTACGTGAAAAGTAACAGAAATAACCTAAAATTCATAGAAAATTTTAGTTACATATTATAGAATTCATAGGAATTCAACGTCAACTCGTAATTTGGCTCATGTTTACATTTACTCATTACGAAATTACAGGACATAAAAATATGACGCATAAATCTAAAACAATATTTTCTTACCTGTTCGTATAGCAGAAGATATGATATCCCTCGCGGCGCGTCGGCGATTCTCTTCCCCGGCTTTCTCCTCGACCAACTTCGCCATAGAGTTTTGTAGACTCCTACGAATGATGTTTCACATTAGTCATAGTAAAATAAATAGCTTGGCATCATAGCGGCTGCATTAATCAGAATGTATAAGAAAACAGCATCCGTCATTGCCAGTAGCGTTTTGCCATATGTAAGGATGGAATGTGTGTGATATGACGACGAATATTTGGTGTGACTGTAAACTCATTAAGTCATTCATTACTGTACAGTTGTGTGAATTTTTATTTAAAAAAAAAAACTTTTTATTCGAGTAAGGGGGGACTTTCGTCCTGCTTTTATAAACAGCTATAATAAAACTCCACAAAAAATCTGCTGTCTAGACCACAGACCGTGAACTGGTTCGTGGGTTGTGGTTTTGTGGAAACTACTTTTTAAGTCAAAGATATTTCAAACTAATAAATAATTAGTTCGTAATTCAGAATCTGTCCAACGATACAACGTGCTGTACTTGTAAGTACTTGCAAGTTTAAAAGACGCTAATAAGTCAGTCAGTCAGTATAAAACACACTCACATATTATGAAGAATCGATGAAAATCTCTAAGGGCGAATTCCACCGATAAAACTGAATTCAATCAGCACATCTTAACTGTGTTCAAGAGCTGTCAGTATCATCTTTGTTATGCAATTTTTCGCGGTCCTATGTTAGACAATAATCAATAAACAAACCTCCTAGCATCTTGCAGCAGTACAGCAGGGTCTACAGAAGTAGAACCGTGCGAAGGCTCGCTCTCCGTCTTCTTGACGCCACTGCGCAGGTTCGACTCCCGCTCCGCCTCAGTGTGGCTCTGCGACAAATACACGCACGATGAATAGAATATAACTTTACGAAATTTTCTCATGACAACCGGCATTTTAAGGTACGATTTATTATTAATAAAGGGGTTATGGTTTCGTCACTAAAACTTTAGTATTTATAATTAATACTAGAGTTAGTGGTCGACTGTTTACTAATATTTCTAATTATCAATATTCCTTAGGGTTATGGCCACACACGACCAGCCCAGTTCGAGTCCTATATCAAATGGTGGCAGGCGCCAGAGACACGGTGGTCGTAGGCGCGTGCTGACGTGCTGACGACGATAGCACGAGCTTTGTTTATATTTAAATGCGTTACTAAGTTTTTTTGGCAAGTCATTATTAACCTTTTGAACGTGCCCTTTTGCCATGTTTACTATGTTTTGTAGTTTATCCGTGATCATGGCGCTTGCAACAATGCCGAAATATCGGGAACTCATAACAAATAGTATAAATGGTAAATATCCCGTTTTTAATGATAATAGACGCGACGGCCCAGTGCGGGTTGGTGGATGTCACATGTCCATATTCGAAGGTTCTAGGACTGAGGATATGACGGTTTCACTTATAGCTTCTTGAAACTAATACTAATGAATGCCTGTGAATTATTTATTAAATTAATTCATATTTTTATCTCATTCATATATATATTTATTGCATTGTGCATCATTAGAGATATCAGTTACCTACAAATCAAGGTTAGAAATACAATAAATGGTGAATTATTCGTATCATGAACTCCATCTGCCAATTTCCTGTTATGATGAATCAATTAATGAAATATATTATTCTTTTTTTAGCCTAGGTTTGAAGGTAATTGGTACAACAATAGATTATAGCTAAATATAGACAGAAACAGTCACTACTTCCGCGTGTGTATCTATTAGTAAAGAGATTAGCATTTTACGATCGCAGGTGAATCATATTAAATTCAATTCATGTATTCACTGTGTGACCAACTAAAAATACATGAGTTGGGGTTAGGATCGAACTCGCAAATCGTATAATACCATTTATAATCATTAGTATTAGTAGTATTATTTCTTTTCCGATGCCTTGATTCTGCCTCATGAGTATGAATTCCAGTGTTTAAATTATATAGATTTATTGAAAAGTTTTTGTTTACCTGTGAAGGTTCAATGCCAATCTGTTGCAGCCGAACTGTGCCATTGTCAGGCGTCTTGGACTGCAGCTCGCGGTCTTCACTCTGTGCTTTGGGCTTGGCGATCTTTGACACAACTGTAAACAACAACATAAGTTTTATTACTGTGTATTTAAAGTTCATTTTGCACCGACTACTGTATTCATGTTAAAGATGTATTTTTTATCATACCTGGTTTAGAGATATTGCGTTTGATTTCGGGAGCAGTTGTAAGAGAGGCTCTCCTCTCGAACTGATCCTTGAAACTGCCGACATTGCCTCCTGGTGAAAGAAAAAGTTTTTTTTTTATCTTGTTCATCTAGTAGTCAAAAGTAGATACTTAATTGTGTCACGTGTCCTGTTGCCTGCACGTTGCAAGAACTAATGAACGCTACTGAAGGCGCCAAACACGGCGAAAAATTCTGGGCTGACTCAATTTAAATTCCCGTCAACACGCTAAGAAGAAAGCTAAGAGCACAGCTGCACTCATAGGTCATTCCATTCTCTAAGACGTGGGTGACGTGGGTGTACGTTTATTCCTTATGGGTGAAAACGCTAAAATAGTGATTAATATATAAGTTACCTGGTATGGACAGTTTCTTGGGTTTGGGCACCTGGTTGGCGGGCGGTTGTTGTGCTATGGACAGTGACGTCAGCTTGTCTGCCGCAGACGCTACGCCGCTCTGCTTTGTGTCTTCTTGTGGCTGCAAAATATAATTATTAATTTTAATTATACACTCAGTCATTATTTTACAATGTTTATTTCCGCAGCCGATAAAACACTCCTAGAGTACACTTATTTTTCAACAGGTGGCCAGTCGCCCGTGACCAGCCACATACTTGAAATAGGCCATATACAGTCGTGGTCAACTAATTAGGGACACTCTGGTTAAACCGAATTGTGAATTTATTTTTTATTTTCCAACGAGTCTAAACCATATTCCATATCTCTTACATGTAAGTATAATTATTCATTTATGTGCCCGATTATACAAACAATAACAACTTATTAAACATTAAACCTCTTTACAGTATAGCTGATAGATTATCGTAGTGCTATTTGTTCAAATAATGCTGGCTGGCCATTTAATTAGGGACACTGAGATATTGCGTTCTATTTTCAAAATTTGAATCTCAATACTTTTTTACTTCTTCTCTTATTGTTTCGTGGTAGTTTTGGCGGCAATCCCGATATTTATTTTAAGTTTTGAAAAATATTTTGAAGAAAAATGGGTAAAAATAAAAGTTGCGATCCAACACTACGAAAAATTATCATGAAGTTTGTTGTCGAGCATGGTTGGCCATACCGAAGGATAGCAGAACATTTAAATTGTTCAAAAACTATGGTATACAATGCAGTGCAACATGTCAGACGCAATAACACAGATTTAAATGTGCCCAGAACAAAAAGATCGAGAAAAACAACTCCGCAAGAAGATAGAATGATAGCCAGGTTAGCTAAGAAAGATCCGTTTCTAGGCTCTATTTTAATTAAACACGAAGTGTTTGGGACAGACGAAAGAGCTGGTGTCTCAGCGAGGACCGTTCGACGACGTCTGGTAGAAGCAGGGTTGTTCGGAAGAGTGGCTCGCAAAGTACCGTTGTTGAAGAAAGAACATAGAAATGCTCGTTTGGCGTTTGCACGTAAATATGGACATTGGACCTACGCCCAATGGCAACATGTATTATTCTCTGACGAGACCAAGGTTAATTTGATTTCTTCAGATGGAAGGCAATACGTACGGCGTCCAGTAAAAGCGGAAATGAATCCAAGATTCACAAAAAAGCAGGTGAAACATGGCGGTGGAAACATTAAAATGTGGGGTTCATTTTCTGGACGTGGAGTGGGACCTGTGAGGAAAGTTCAGGGTAACTTAGACCAACATCAATACAAGGCAATATTGGAGGAAACGATGCTTCCCTATGCTGAGGAGCATCTCCCTATTATATGGACGTTTCAGCATGATAACGACCCGAAACATACCGCCCGTTCAGTCAAGTCGTTTCTTACCAGTCAGTCAGTATCGGTGCTAGATTGGCCAGCAAATAGCCCGGACCTTAACCCAATCGAGCACCTTTGGCACGAAATCAAGAAAAAAGTAGCCACTTATCGTACCACAACTTTAGATGAACTTAATGAAGCTTTTTGTGAGGCATGGGCAAACATTCCTGTCGAAACATGCCAGAAACTGATAATGTCTATGCCACATCGGTGTCAAGCGGTAATTACTAACAAAGGTTTTGCTACTGGGTACTGATTTTACACGAAATAAAATGGAGCTGTTAAAGATATTATAATACTGCAGATTATTAGTTTTGTTTAACTCTATTTTTCATTATAGTTTACTGTCCTTAATTAAATGTCCAGCTACAGAATTATACCTTAAAATTGAATACATGTTCAACCTTTGATATTAAATACTTTTTTCTATTTATTTATTCTTTTATTTACAGCCATTTAAAGCATAATAATCGGACCAAATTATGCAAATAATAGTTACTGAGAAATCAATAGGGTTTTATATTTGTATGTACTTAACCGGTTATTGTTCTTCACTATCTTGCATGTCCCTAATTAGTTGACCACGACTGTATATAAGAATAGCTGACCGACGCAACTTCGTCTGCGTAACATTTTTGATTAATATTCCGCTCCTATTGGTAGCAGCTTGGTGTTTTATAGCCTATAGCCTTCCTCGATAAATGGGCTATCCAACACTAAAATAATTTATCAATTCGAACCAGCAGTTCCTGAGATTAGCGCGTTCAACCAAACAGACAAACTTTTCAGCTTTATAATATTAATATATAGTATAGATAACAAGTCAAGTCGAAATCACTGATAAAGAACCCTGAGAGAGAACATGGAATTTATTGGAATCGTATTTGGCAAATAATTCGACATTTTCAGGTGAGCTGTTCGTTCTGAATGTCATCTGCCTAGCCCACGGAGTAATAGCCTTTTCCGAACCCGACCCCGACATAGTTGGGAAAAGGCTAGGCAGATGATGATGATGATGAAACTGCGCTCCATTGCTCCTTGGCAAACATTGAGTTTGGACTTCTGGATGTTAGTCAAACACCAAGTCTGTGCACCGTAGGTTAAGACGTTGAACGTTACCTCGCAATATTACCCTAAATTAAAGCCCATACCTTCGCCTCCTCAACTTTCTCCGTCGGTTTCTCCTCCAAAGTCTTAGTAGGAGAAGTCTTCTTCTTGATAGCGACGCGCGGCTTGCTCGGCTTCTCAACGGGTTCTTCTTCTTTAGGCGGCTCCCTAACGATGTCCTTAGTTAGGTCCCTCACTAGCTCGAGGGGAGCAGGCTGGATTGTGATTGTCGCTGATGATTTTAGGTTTGGTGTTATTGCCTGGAAGAAAATGATAAATGTAGTAACTGTGTGATTAGCAGATGATTGTAAGAAACTAGCTCTAAAAGGCTGAAATAAGTATTTGGTTTTTATTTTCGTGTTTTAGAATGATATACTTGAAATCAGATGTCGGTAGGAGGCGAAGCTGGGATGGGAGTTAATTATGTTGGAAAAATTATATTGACATAACATAACATCACGCCTGTAATCCCCGAAGAGTTAGGCAGAGGTGTACCTAATAGTACACTCACATTTCGCCAGTTATGTTTAAGTCCCATGTAATAAATCCAGTCTCCGAAGCTTCTACTGAGAAATTCCTAATTGAAAAACCCAATAAAAAAATCCCGACCCGAGAATCGAACCCAGGATCTCATGCTCTCAGCAGTCGCGATTGCTCCCACTAGACCAACAAGCCAGTCAAATTATATTCAAATTACAGCAAACAATTATATTCAAATTGCAGTCAAATGATATTGAATGAATACATATAGAGGGTGGCGCCGACAATACGATAATAAATTAAACTTCGTATACCTCATGACGTTCCCAGTCAGCGTACAAAAATTCATTCGAATATATCCAGTAGTTTAGTCACAGGACATTATTTTTCATATTCGTAATTTTCTACATGATGTAGATTAATAGGCTAGCACTGACAGGTTAACGACCTCCGCATCAGTATAAACACTAAACACATGTTGCTCGCTATTTCAAAAACCTTTGCCAAATTCCTTCCTCAAATGTTATTTGCAGACGCGAATTAGTGCAAATTATGCCTTATGTTAGTAAACCAATACTATTTTATAAACGGTGTTGTATTTCGTTAAGAGCGTGTTAGCATTTTACAAACGTAAATCGCGATCTTGGGAGATTTTGAAGTGATTTTAGTCACATAATTTATTGTTTTAGCTTCTTTTGACTTCAAACATCGTAATTATCATAGATTTTTGTTTAAATTCTATTAACAAAAACTCGTTCAAATTGGATTATTGACTATGAAAATAGCGGATTTCGAAGGTGCGATTTCCAGATGACGCGCGAGGGCACAACTTTGAAGTAATCTTACACCAAATATTATTACTAAGTAAGAAGGTAAAAAGGTATTCATACGAAGAGGCATACCCTGAAATTTAAAATGCATTGAGAAAAAATCGATTTTTAATTCATGAACTTGTAGTTTTATCACGTCAAAAAAAATAAAAAATCGAGAAATCGACCACAAAAAACACGTCATATCTCATAATCTAAAAGTCATTTGGCAACACAAATAATTTTATATGTAAGAAGAAACATTGCACCATAAATGTGTAAAAAAGAAAAAATATATGTCTTCAATCATTTATGAAAATAATTTTTCAAAGTAAGTATAAAATCGGTTGAATCTTACGGCCTAAATCAGTCGCGCTCTGGCGCTCGTCGACGTAGGACCTATGTCGGTTTACCTCCCGCCGCTGCGCAAGCGCCACGCGTGATATATACGTAAATTATAGTGCGACCAAATATTTTTGATCCGTAAGTATTATTTATTTTATTTGTGAATCTGAATGAGGTTCTTCATTTAAGTAATATTTTAATAATTAGGTAAAGTGGAACTATGTACTTAAAACTATTTTCTCTACAAACTTGTTATTATTTTACTTACAGAACATGGGTAGAATAAACAAAACATATTACTTTGGATCAAAGAAATCTGTTAAGGCACGAAAAAGTAAAATGATTAATAATTTGCAGAAGGCAAGAGAAGCTGCGTAAGTACTTATTTAATTTTTTAACAGGGGGTCAATACATTTGTGTAAATTATTGTTTTTCTACCAACACAACACTCGTAGTCAGGTAAATGGCAAATCCACTAGCGGTGACCCATCAACCGTAACCGTTTCTTTTGAACACACTTATATGTATAACCTTCACTTCTAACTATGAAAGCAAATCTTAGAAGTAAAATTTGACCCACTTCCCGGTTTTCTATTAAGTTGAAATGTTGCGTACTTACATGTAAGAATTAAAGTGTGATTTTAGTTTTTTAAACTATACAAAATTATTTAAAATGTATGACTATTACTGATTAAATTACTTACTAATAGTTAAATTAAATTACTTATTAATAACTAACTTAATAATTTTCTATGTTTTTCTTTCAGATCAAAATTAAGAGCATCTTTGGTAAATAATATAATCCCCGATGCATCCTCAACTGTAACTTCTGTCTTCCTTCCTACTGTATAACCAGTAAATTTAACTTCTGGCTCATCCAAAAATGTAGCTTCCGAATCGCTCCCAACTTTTGACTCATCCACGGATATAAGAGAAGAATCTGATATCACTTATCATCAAATATCGTAAGTTGAAACTAGTTGTTTTTATTCTAGTAGATGAACTTTTGTTTTGTTTTATTTTCTTTAATATCAGCAATTTTATTTGTAGGACTGAAAACATGGACCTTGGTTTAATTGAAGGACGAAACCCAAACGTGACTTTTGATTTACCCAGAAAAACACCTAGTACCAATAACCTCAATAATTAAACATCGTTAGTAGAAAATTGTTATTATTATTTCAGTGATTTCAGTACAGATATTTCAGTGTGTTTGTTTGCTGTGTGGCTGTCAATTTAACATAAAAGTCTTCAAAGTTTTCAGAGATGATAATTTCTGGGGACAGAAGATGGCTCCACGATTAACAACATTTTATTTTGATTGTGTTCTCCTAGCAATTATAGATCCAAGGAAAAGTCGAGCGATGCCCATTAGACAAATAGTTTTAAAAACTTCAATTAAGTAGGTACTTATAAAAATAAACAAATAAAATGAGTTTATTTGTATTATAAGTAGCTACATAATGTTATTTTCTTCATCCATATTTGTATAAATTTAATTAAAATACACTAATAATCTATTGTGGACAGTCTTTTTATTTTCTCCGAAAACTTTTAGCTTTTTACTTCAATAAAATATAGGTACGCGGTACGCCATAGCTACAGATCAAGACCGTTTAGTCGTCGCAGCGTCGCAACTGTGTGCCGTACATGAGGAAAAACGCACACTAAGCGGCGTCGAGCGATAAAAACCTAAAACCCGAGCGCGTAGATTTGGAACAACGCTCTTAATAGTTTTATGCTATTTAGTTAGTTTGTTTTTTTTTTTTTGAATTTCCTTTCTAAGATTTTTTGACAGTTTAAAAATATTCCTATAAAACTGATAATACTAGTTAAAATTATCAGTGTTTTCATTTATTGTCATATGGCCGGCGCCAACCTGTATGTATCTACAACTTACCGAGTCATCAGCCAGAGTGGGTTCATCATTGGGCAGTATTTCCGGTGAACTCTCTTCAGGCAGCACCGGCGCTTGAGGCGCAATGCTCGCACAACTAAAACAAAACATCATTATTAGTGTTATGTTTGTGTGTCTAGCAAACTACATCGAAGAAGGACAACAAGGCCTTTCTCAGGTTCTAACGAAGGCTGAACCTCTTGCTCCTCATTGCTACGTTCTATTACCTCCACTATTCGCCTTATTTCTCTTCTTATCACCGAGTCAGATTTTTTTTTCCAAAAATTTGATTTTCAAATTAACTTTCCAATTTTGTTGTTTTTGATAGCAACATGCGGAGGTTTGACAACAACTTAATATCAACCAAAGAAAGAGGTACTACGGTCACCCAAAAAGCTCTGCTTACCTACAAATCAACAATAAACTATCATAGCATTTCAGGTTACAGACCTGGCCACTCGTTCCTTCTTCCTCTGCAATCCGCTAGCCGACATGGCGAGCTCCAGTTTGCGTTTGTTATCAGATGCCGACACGATCGTACGAGTCGGCGACGGTTTAATTGCGTCTTCACCACCCTCTGAGAATATAAGACTCATGATATCGTCTATTCATAATTATAATAAAAAGTATTTAAATAAAAAATCACTAAGGTTCTGGTTGCCTACCATGATGTATTAATGCATGAGCGAGAGATGGCGCTAGCTCTGTTTCTTTCCCACTCTGGAATAGAACTAAAATATTCCTGCATTAAGTCGTCATGGTAGGCCACCCGATCAAAGGCTTTTTTGATGGCATGTATCTTAAGGTGCCAATAAGTACAAATATTGATGAATAAAAGCGCATTCGCTCGCGCTCGATTGCACTTTAAACCTTGAAAATTAAGGTCTATTATTAAATAGTAATTGCAGAATAATGAACAAGATAAATAGCACAAATGTATACCTGCAACTAGATCCAGGATCCTCTTTTCGGCAGAGTTGCTGGGCTCAATGTGAGCCATCGACGTTGAGCTTGTGAGGTCTGTGCCGCTCTCCTCTGGACCTAGTTCATTCTGTGGACAAATAAATTAAATTTACAAATCTTTTACAAGAGGACAAACCATGGCTCTAACAATATAATACAGATGAGAAAATTGAGACCTCCAAGCTCTCAAGATATTTGGTTTGCTAGAACTAAAAATCTGAAGACATGCTTCGTCTATCTGTCTACACGAACTGTGTTCACAGGTTTAACACATTTTCACTTAGGGGATTCACTTCCGCAGTGGGGTTAATTTTGCCTGTTTACTATCTACAACACACGGCGTTCAATGGGGTTTACCATCGGCATTTTCTAAAATCCTTCCTTTGCGTCTAACCCTTGCGGTTTAGACTGTACGTTGTCTACGAGTGAAGGAATGATTGAATGCAATAATTGTATTAAGTGCATGTGTGTGTAAACCGCGAGTACCCACCTCATTGGGCACCATGACGGAGTTGGAGTGCGAGGGCGCGGCGGGCGCCAGCGACAGCAGCAGGTCCAGGCGCACGGGCGTCTGCGCCGCCAGCCCCTCCGCCTCCTCCAGGCACGACGTCGACCAGCCCGAGTTCACCCAGCTGCCGGGTACACGGGGGCTTTTAGTTTAACAGCCTAGACCAGGACGTCTTTGCTTGTCTATTCTTAAGAAAAACTACATGTTTAGAACACAACGCCACTGCAACTTCCTATTCCTTGAATAACTTTATTTCTTTTATTTATTTTTCTTTTTATATTATTCCTATATCAAATCAGTAACAAAAACATTTGAAAATATAAAAATAATAGCCCACCGGTTTCGGGAACAGGGTCAAAGCTACAGAGAAAGGAACCTCCTAACAATACGAGCGGTGTCCAGGAGTACCGCTTTCTGAATCAAATCCTTGATCCAGAAAGTTATTATACTTTATTATTACTATAAACATCACACGTGTTAAGTAACGTACGTACACGTTTAAATAATTATGGCCTCTTCACACAGGTCAGGCTGAAGGCCGACTTCTAGCTGCCCGGCCGATAGTGTTTTATTTTCGCGAACATCACAGTGTGCTCAGGGACAATAAAGGCATTTTCTGGGTACTGATGGAACGCTGTCTTGCCTGATCTTGATGTGTGCATAGATCATAAGATGCAGCATTGCAGTTTATCTCAATGGCTGTTGCATGGATTGTTTACATTATTATTTTTTAATACGTCATAACATAACATCACGCCTGTAATCCCTGAAGGGTTAGGCAGAGGTGAACCTAATCATACACCAAAATTCCGGCAGTTACGTTTAGGTTCCATGTAATAGGGGGTGATCCTATTGCAATCAGCCGGGTACAAATCCAAACTCCGTGACTGCTACTGAGAAATTCCTGATGAAAAAACCCAATAATACTTTGGCCGACCTGGGAATCGAACCCAGGACCCCATACTCAACAGGCGAGCTTGCAACCACTAGACAAACGAATAATAGTAGTGTAATGGAAAACTCACGGATTGTCACAAATGTAGGCGATGTCAGCACGTTTCAAGGGGTCCACTGTGAGCATGTCGCGGATCAGAGGTGATGCACCTGAAAGATCCAAAAGAACATCGTAGTATGACAGACTGCTTTAAAGGTACCTTAACAGTAGTTTTGAAAAGGCAAATAATAAACTTCGAAATAATAACGTTTGTAAACCGACTACCATAAATTTTACCCTGATTTATCGGCCTGGCAGACGTTTAACTAGATCATAATTATATGGTGTACCATTATTTTGTACAACATCCACTCACAATATCACGCCATCTTAAAATTCACTCACATTTCGCCAGATTTACATGAATTAATCACCATCACCATCTGCATAGTATTTTCCCAACTATCTTGGGGTCGGCTTCCAGTCTAACCGGATGCAGCTGAATACCAGTATTTTACATAGAGCGATTGCCTATCTGACCTCCAAATCCAGTTAGTACTGGGTAATACTATACCCCTTGGTAACTAGTTGTCTGACTTTCGGGCCACTGACTACCTGTAACGACTGTCAAAGATTTACAAAGTGCAGCCGGGACCAACGGCTTAACGTGCTTTCCGAGGCACTCGGTATGTAACGGGTGGTCACCCATCCACAGACTAACCTAGGCAACCGCCTTTGAATTAATAATGAGGAATAATACTTACTCGATGGGTTTCTAGGTTCATAGTAATCTCCATTGCTGATCTGTCGGACTAGACGTTTGAAGTTGGAGCCATCAAATGGCATAGCTCCGTAGACTAGAGTATATAGAAGCACACCCAGTGACCAGCAATCCACCTGAAGGGGCAACAAAACATTAGGATTGATGTTATCCAAACAAAATATGAGTACAGACAATTTTACTCTTATTTTTCAGAGTTTTTATGCCGCCCATGGGCCTAGCTTTACATGCCGTCGAGAAATATCTCCCCGGCACGCTGGTTTCCTCACGATGTATTCCTTTACCGAAGCAAGTGATAATTATACAATTCGCACATGGTTCCGAAATATCACAGGTGCGTGTCTTGAGTACGAACTCGAGACCTATGACTTTATTAGTCATGTACTGCTGACCATAGGCCTCCCCAAACGCACGCTAACAAAGCTTATCCTCTTCGCAGTTCATGCCTTATTGAAAAGATTGGCGTGTTAGCCAGACTAAAGTCTAGGCCAGGGGCCTAGGTCGCACCGGGCGTCCTTAGGGCATGTCAATAATGAATGCTTTTCTAATTCATGAAATATAATGCACCCAGCCAAGCAGTTATGCCTTTAAAGCCACTTGACAACCTTTTAACTGCATCAGCAAGCGGTGTCCGCGTACCTGAATTTTAGGCCAAACATGTTTGACGTTTTGGCCATCGATTCTCTAAGAAGAATGCACATTCGCCACATCTCTACTCCACCATCAAGTCGAATGCTATACTGACACAATGCCCGGGGGGTATTGTATCCAGTAGAGCCACAAAGCGCAAGGGTTTCATTTATCGTAAAGAAAATAACGATACAAATATGACCCTCGAAAAGATAATTGACTCATACTTATTATGTAAATAAATCAATAAATTATACCGTACCTCTGGCCCTATATATGGCGTTCCTTTAACGATTTCCGGAGACGCGTATAATGGTGAACCGCAAAACGTGGACAGTAATGATGTCTCTTTGAAAACATTTGATAGACCGAAATCGGCAATCTGGAAACAATATAACACAACTTTTGGCACCCACAAACAAAAACTTAAATATAACTAACATAGTAGGGGTGTTCACCAACCTTAGCACTACCAGTATCATCTAATAAAACATTTTCCAATTTTAAATCTCTATGGCAGATTTTATGTATATGGCAATAATACACAGCAGTTGCGATCTGTCGGAATAACCTGAAACGATACCAGTCACATTGTTAACTTTATTTATTTAAACCTTCAGAAACAAACTCGGATGATTAAAATGTCTACCGACCTCCTAGCTTCGTCCTCTTGTAATACTTTTTTCTGACTAAGATAATCGTAGAGCTCACCGCCCGAGCAATACTCCATAACAAGGATCATCTTTTCACTGTTTTCAAATACTGAAAGACATAAACGATATTTTAAATAACAATGGTCGCATATTTCACAATCAAATTCTAAAGGAAAATGAACATAATGTCAGATTGTTATAAAGAGTTCTCAAAGTATAAAATATTATTATAGTTCGGCATGCCATGTTGTTTTCAACAGCGCTCTCAGACGAACATTAGTCTATGAAATGTAAAGACAAAAGGGCCAATACGAGATGATTTGGCACCGATTGATATTGTACTTTATAGTTGTCTTTGTCTTGTTACTGCGGCATTTAGACCGCAATAATACGATGAAGCATTGGAAATGTCGGAGAAAATGAAGTCGGAATTTATAATGACTGTATTTTTACTAATGTTTCTCATCAGTCATAGATAAATGATAAATGATGTTTATTATTGTTGTTTATTGTAGAAGTTTAGAATACCAGCTATGGCAAGATTAAACGGAGCAAAAACTATAATTGTCCAAACATTTTAATGGGGGGAAAGAAAATTTATTATCTTGTGCCGCATACCTTCATAAATATGTACAATATTAGGATGTCTAACTGAAGACATAATCTGCACTTCGCGGCGAATGCGTATGAGATCAGCCTCGGACTCGATCTTGCATTTCTTGATAGTTTTGATGGCCACCTCCTGGCCAGTCTTCTTGTTGATACCCAGCTGCACCTTTCCGTACGTGCCTTGACCTAGTTTTCTTACTATATCGAATCTGTAATGCATATTCATAAATGGTAAGTAAACAGGTTGAATGTCAGGTTAATGGGATAGTGATTTGAAGCTAGTGGTAGATTTAAATTCATAGCTTGATGATGCAAGCAGAACTGCAATTGTAAATCGGGGATAAAGTTAGATCAAAGGCCCTTAATTACAGTCTTTATTCTTAACTACAGTCACAGCATTAGACCTTTTTCATATATTTTCATATTATGTGCAGCAATTCGTGGAGTCATTGTCCAAAAATTAATCGTCAAATACAAAGTCATGACAACTAAAACGGTTCAATTTACTCAAATGATTAGAGTCGAGGTTTAAATCGATAAAGCAAATCGATGCGTCACGGAAACGCACACATCAGTTCTTTGAGGACAGTACAATTTACATGAGCGAAAGCGTTTATCTTGAACTACTATAGGTCCTTTCTTTACGTATGCAAATTGTGTTAACACTTTGACGCTAATAATAGTAAAACGTAATGCGTAGAACTGCTATTTTAAAAAGTGAATCCGGTCGCCTATTTAAAGAGTACTAAATGACTGTTTAAAATGCGGACGAAAGATATTTTTAGTTCCTTAACTGTTTATCCGACGAGGAACGGAAGAACTATCATACGTTTGGGAGGGAGAAACGTTTAAGTTGCAGGAAGTTAACACACAGTCGAATATGCTCATTCTAACTTCTCAAAATAATTAAATTGAATATTCGTGTGTAAATTAAGGCAAATTAAGCAAAATCGCATAATATTCTCAAAAGTACTGATATTTTTAGATGGCACACATACGACTTCGAACGGGATCATGTTTTGAGTACGAATGTGGATGGCTATAAGAGTAAAAACCAAAGAAACGATGGAAGGTTTGTGGATTGAAAGTCGATATGCTAGAAAGGGGAGAGTTGTTAGAGGTTAATAGAGATGAATGGAAGAAGACATGCTGCGCAATTTATGTGGGGTCACCAAATAAATTGAAATAGGATAATGATTAAAATGGCAAGACGCTTTGGATGACTATCTCGTTAATTGATGTGAGGCACAACATTGAGGGAAGTGGACGGAATGGAGAAGGCCTTTGCCCAGGAGAGGAACAGTGCGAGGTAACAAAAAAGAGGTAGACGGATAATGACGACATCAAATGGGTTACGTTTTACCAAGATATGAGAGACGACGTTGTAGAACGCTCCGTGTATAGTACTGGTATTCGGCTGCATCCGATTAGACTGGAAGCCGACCCCAACAAACTTGGGTAAAGGCTAGGCAGATGATGATGAGAGAAAACGTTGGATAAACCAGCCATTCTCTTTTAACTTGAACCCAAAGGTATCGAACGCTGCCCACGCGCCGACAATGCACGCAATATACGCTTGTTTAGTATTAGTAAGTATAGTAATGCAGAAACATTCAAATGAATCGGCCTCGCCGCGAAGACATTCACCCGATGTTAACATTATGTACATATTTTATTCATTATTGAGGAAGTGGCTTTGTTTTAATATGGTAAAGTATTGATGAAGAAAACCTTTAAAAAATACTAGGAACTATGATTCACATGAGAAACGAGAAACTTCAAAGAAGCACGTAGTCATCTAACAAACTGGTTTATTAGAATTTTTCGTGATAATTAGCTGTGTACTGTATTGTGTGTGCTATCATTCTCATTTCAGCCAAGCATTATTTCATCAGTTCGAAATATTTCGACACAACTTGTGCAAAAACGAATACGGTCAAAAGCAGTCTTTTACGATAGCGAAAATATTCATGAATGCATTATGTCTATGGAAGGTATGATGTAACAATCAACCTTTACGCCTACAAACTTCCGACGTTTCTCGTGTAGGACGTAGGTGAACAGTCTGACACCCTAAACTCGGTCATTGGTTGGTGACGTGACGCCCGACGGCGCGTACTCAAATGTTCCATGTTGGATGCGTTACGTTACTAAAATAATACCAGTGTAAGCATGCATTGACGTAAGGATGGCGTTTGAACTTTACGTTCTTAGATCTCGAAGAAACAAGAGTTCGAGACTTCGAGTACAAATTCAAGTGGGCCATGCGCATTTGCTTCAATAGAGAAGGGTTATAGTCCCAGATTATGGAAATTCCAGGCGATCTTATTGTCAAAGTATAATTGATTTAGCCAAGAATCTGCGAATTCCAGCAATCTATTAATACTATTGTTTAATGACTATTTGCGTTTGTTATTCCCACTGTTGTAAGTGACAGTGAAGTTTAAATACCAGGAGAGAAGGCTTACCTTTGTTTGAGCCTCAGCCGGTGGTCGTGCATTCGCACGTCACCGGTGTTCTCAATGCCGTCCATGATGTTGGCGGTGCGCTTGCTCTCGCCCACCACCATTGTGACTGCAACAAACAAATAACTCACTATCACGACCTGTTTAAATACTGTCATTAAAATATATCATGTATCAGACCAACTGCGATGCTGGTTTATGTAGTGTACCGCACTTGGCTCGTTATTCTGACACAGATTTGTTTATAACGTAGCGTAGGTACTAAATACCATAAAATCACTAAGCGTGGTTAGCTATGGCCCGGGAAATTGCACGAGAAACTAGTCTCTAAAATGTAATACTTAGGGCAAAATAAAAAAGTTATTTTGGCGTATTGTCTAGCTTTCTGACGAACCGCAGCAGGGCATTCTTTGGAATAATTTGGGGAAACACCACACAGTCATTTCGGAATTCGGAAGAAAGCTTCGGCCAATTAGCCGTTTGGCGAGTCGTCAGCGCGACTGTAGGTGTCGCCGTGTATCTGCCACGCTTGTTTATAAGCTGGCAAAGAGAGTAGTTTTCCCGTCAGCAGGGACCCCGGTGATTTATTCATACTGGCAGACAGTGAATACTAATAAGCCGATCGAGTAGGGGACGCTAGTAAAGGTAATGCTAGCAGAGTTAATGTTTGATTGACCACTACGACCATTGTTCCCAAGAACGTGATTCACGCCACAATCGTTTGAACAGTCCACACACGTGCGACGATGCCGCTGCTTTCCACTGGACCAAATAAGAAAGTATAGCACGTTACTTTCATTATAATATTATGTATGCGACCTTTTATTACAAAAGATCATACAGTAAAAACCATAGACGAAACTTGATTCAATTAAATTGGTTCTGAATCACTTTCCAAGACCATTTACGCCAGAAAATCTTGCTCATACAACGTGTTTTATTAGTGTATTTTTCTAAAAACCTACGCATTTCTCCGACATCAAATAAAATCCGGATATTTTAAGTCTATGAGCAAGCATACTACCATAAATTATCGAGAAGGAGGAAGACTAGATTGAGTCTGTAAGCAGAGTTCGTCGCATAGATACAGATCTCGAGAACGCAGCAGTTGTTCATTAATTAAATTATTACTTTGTAAATATCGTTAATGATACGAACAGCATTATAAATATATGAGTGTCGTAAAGCCACCTACATATGGGTTGGGCGACGGAAATATCCTGCCACGTAGGTACTGTAGTAATACCAACTGGTGACTCGAACTTCTTATATTCCGAGGAAATGCCTCTGTGACTGCGTTTCTTGGAACAATACCATGATATTTTGGACTTTCGGAACGTGTCGATGGTAAGGTCTACTATTTGGCTTCCTAAGACAATAATAAAACAATTTCTGAAAAATTGTTTAGATTCAACAAAAAGTTTTCAAAGCATATTCTTGTGCAAATAGGCAGACTTCTCATTTTGGTTGGAGGCGTGAGTACTAATTCTAATCTGAAAACTAAATTCAAAAGAAGGAAGGTAGCAGGTAAGGAAAAAACTACAAATGAAGTACAATACGAAAACAAATTAGACGACGACGCAACAAATTGGCTTGTAGTGTAAAAACGTCTGTCCTCACGTATTGAGGTGGGTGAATGACTTACAGACGATGGAGTCCATGAATAACTATGAAAACTCTTACTTTGCGTGCTCATACAGGTTGCTACACATTCAAAAGAGTGTTTTGAACCACACACAACAGGTGTTTTTATTTAAAATTCTGAACCAGAACAACTGTAAACCTTGACCGAAAAGACCGTGGTTACTATTATTGGTCAGAGACCCTGTACAAGTTACAAATAAGCTCTAACACGATCAACGTTGGCAGATGGTCCTACTTGTGCACGAAAGTCGAAAATCGACTTGGCTTCAACTAAACGGATATGAAAATAATGTCAAGGTCTTTTATCGTTTTCGGTGCACAATCTGACAATGCTGTTTAGTTAACTCAGATTCTTTGGGTACTTCACCCTGTATTATAAGTTGTATTTTTTGTATTTCCTACAAAGGAAACAGTTCCAAGCGGTATCGACACGGGATATTGATATCGATAGAAGCCATACTGATATTAAAGTATTGGATAGACGTACATAGTATAGACGGGGATTACGGCTCGCAATAAATGGCTTTAAGAGTGACGGAAGTGGCACTAATCACTCATCTGACGACGTACCCTGGGCAACCATGCTAAGAACCTGCTGGGTGGCTAATCTTTTTACCGCGGCTTAAGCTTAATGCCCTCAAATAGCTCGTGCATACCACCGCAAGACGGTGGTAACACTTTTACCTTGAACTGACCTACCGTCGATAATAGTACTAATACTGAATCATCCAACTGCTGGTCAAAAGCCCCATGAATTCATGTTCTTTCGACCCATGGCTAATGTGGACCACTGGTTGTTGATTTTGTCGTCCAGAAATTAAAGAGGAACCGGGATCTTTGCGAAGTGATAAATATCTTGTGATCCTAAATTCCCGTTTTCTTATTACAATTGGGTTAAGAAGATATTACTGTTGGCTAACTGACACTATTTGTGTACTAACTACTAACATTATTTGAACTAGATAGTGCAAATTTCTACAATAAACGAGATTTACGTCCAACTACACATAGACTTATACATCTAGATTGTTTACATTTAAATCGAATGTACCATCTTAACCAGAACTGTTTAACTAAATAAAGAGGGTGGCGTTAACTACATTAACACATTTGTTTATAATGTTTGACAAAGGGGTTCACCCCTCTGCGTGCTTGTTTTCATTAGCTAATACTACAAGTTCAGTATATCCCTCTTCACCAGTCTGACACGTAACGAATTCTAAAATTGTGTTTACAAAAGTTTAAGTGCTGATTTCACCAAAGAAATTGAATGCGATCAGCACATCTGAGCGGTGTTCAAGAGCCAATATTCCGTAGCAATTACGATACTGATAGCTCTTGAACGCGATCTGGATGTTCTGATCGCGTTCAATTCATCCGCTCTAAACTATAAAACTTGAAAATTCTTGGACGAGTTCATTCCGACCGAGATAAAACAATTCAATCTGAAACTATTTGACATTGAGTCATCGTTTACATCTCGGACATTTTTTCTATTTCGGTCCACCTTGACAATTTTAAATTATTTTAGAGTCTCATCTTTTTAATAGTCACCTGTTGTTCTCATTATTTATTGCTCAAATCATACGGTCAACTAATCATTCTTCAAAAATTATGTAGCACCGTAAAAATAATAATTGCCCAGTCTACTCGGAATTGGTGGAAGTTCTAGCAATGCTCCGTGAACTGTCTCAGCTGTCTCTTAAAAAGCTCTCGCGAAAGGGTCTTGAACTGTCATCGCTGTTTGTTTTCATGTGTTACAACGTCATCCTAGCGTTAAACTGTTGGCGTATCTAGGCCAGTTACATAGGTGTCAATGTTTCTCGGTCGGAAACGCCGCGGCCGTCGGGTGGCATTGGCGTTGTATGAGCGTGAACGGTGACGTCCAGAAAAAATGTGGCGCAAGTAGCCAATTAACATGCGGGATAGTGTGGGGCCGGCGTCTCGGCGCACAGTGGATCCATATTGAAAATTAGTGGACATGGGCAACAAAGTTCCAATATCGATTCGATATTTTTTTATGTGATTCTTCATGATATTCCAGACAACTTTTACTCTTGTGAAATTTCTTCTAAAGTTGATCGTTTGTCTGAAAAAAAAATAAATTAGATTTTTTTGTATGGAGCGAATCACGTTTATTTTTTTTTCTTCAATTGTACGAATATGTTAGGTGTATGGCGTGAGTATATGATAGCTAGGGTCATTCTCTATCCACGAAAAAATATATCAGCGCCGGCCATCCGCGGCCGCGCGAGTAATCATTCGGTAAAAAAATAATATTTTCTATGAAATTTTTTGCCTTTTAAAATCAATTCAAAGTCATATTTTCTGTCTCACTTGGCTGTTTTCACCTTTTTAGTTAAATATATAGTTTTAATAGCACATAGGTACTCACAACTAGTAATTCTGGAAGAGGTTAAGTTATTATTGCATGTTATCGGTGGCACCTGCATTGTGATTGATATTTGTTTGTGCGCTCGGTTAAGTGCATAACAAACGAGTCACCGAAAAATAATTGTCTCTGATTGGCTGTTATTTTTTTAACTACCTGCACATTATCTATTGTTATCGGTGGCACCTGCATTGTGATTGATGACTCATTTGTTTGTGCGCTCGTCTAAGCGCATAACTAATGAGTCATCGAAAAATGCTCGTCTCTGATTGGCTGAATAATTTTCAGTCATGATAATATGTTCACTACTTGAGTAATTAACACTGACTATAAATACAAAGACATTCACTAAGTCCCTCTAGTTTCGCTCTTGTCGCTTATTTGTGAACACAGTGAAATACTTTTATTTTTATATTTACTTTAGAACTATGGCTGGATTTTGTACCAACCTAGATCTTTTTGTGAAATTAAGAAGTGGTGGTGATCTGAAAAATTATATGTTTCTATATGAAAGTATAATTTCTGTTTTGAATACCACAGTTTCTGAAGAAGACAAAAACCTAATCAAGGAGTTCTGTCGGCTTTTTTGTGTAAGCCTAAATAAAAAGTGGATAGAGTCAAGTAGAAATCAAAAAACTTTTATGAACCGTGTAAATAATCGCAAGTGGTTGGAAAAAAACATCAACTGGCCTGTTTGTGACAGTGTTGACCTGAGAAGTGAGTTGGGCTTTTCGGACACAGCCTTATCTGAGCCAGTGGATATGAATTCCCATGTTCCTAATCTTGCAGTATGTACTACGGAAGCGGGAACATCTACAGAAAAGGAGCACAGAAAACCGTTCGAAGACTTAAGTAATAAGCAAAAAAAAAGACGTTCTACTTCCATAGTAGAAGAAAATTCCGAGGAAGAGTTGCAGCACTGGTACTTAACAAAATTGAAAGACAACGGCAAAACGAATCTGGCAAAAGTGGTCGAATACCTTTCCAGTAATCCAGAAACGCTATCCGAAGTACACGAGCGACTATTCAAAAAGCAGAGCCTAAGTACTGTCTCTGAAGATAAGTGTTTAGCTCTTTACACATCACTTGCGCTCTCGAGATGGAAGTACTTAGCTCTTCGACAATTTCTGAAAGAAGAAAACTGTGCTGCCTTTCCATCTTATCCAAAGCTCGTTAATGCCAAGAAAAGATGTTATCCACCACAAGAGAGTATGGAGATTACCGAAAAAGGAGCTCAAATTAAATTGCAAGCGCTATTGGACCACACTGTGGAGAGGATTTTACTAGATGTGAATTCTGTTGATAGGTCTCAAAATGAAGAACTCAAGTTGACCTGGAAATGGGGGCTTGATGGTTCTTCGTCGCAGAGTAACTATAAACAGAAAACGTCAAACACAGCTACAGAGTTCGGTGATTTATCAGTAGTCATGATAAGCATCGTCCCTCTTCGGCTAGTGTCTGGCTCATTATCTGGGAATGAAAATATAGTTTGGGAGAACCCCACACCTTGCTCAACTCTGTACTGTCGACCAGTGAAGTTCACATTCACTTCGGAGACAGCTGATTTTATAAAGTCTGAAGAGTCGGAGATGAAAAAACAAATTGATGAACGAATATCTACTCAGTGTGGAAATATTATTGTATCACATGAATTGCATATGACCATGATTGATGGAAAAGTGGCCAATATTATTGCTGAAGTACCATCATTTGCAACGTGCCCCATTTGCTTGGCAAAACCAAGTGAGATGAATAATTTATTTGTGGGGTACTCTTTGACTTCCAGACCACTTCGTGAAGATATTTACAAACAAGGAATTTCTTCACTGCATATGAAGATTCGGTGTATGGAATGTCTTCTCCATATATCTTATAATCTGGATTTTCAACGATGGACAGCTCGAGGCGAACATAAGGCTTTGAAACAAGCTAAAAAAAATACCACGCAACAAGAGTTTCGTGAGCAAACTGGAATGCTGATTGATATAGTCAAACAGGTATGTATTTAGTTCGTTTTATGTTTTTTGTGTATTATATCTCTATGTGTCGTATATTACAGTCTTTTTCCCCATTTCAGGGTTTTGGAACTACAAATGACGGGAATACTGCGAGGCGCTTTTTCCAAGATTACAAAACATCATCCAGAATAACAGGAATTGACGAAAATCTAATTTTCAGATTTTCCGTTATTCTACAAGCCATATCATCAGGCAAAAACATTGACTGTGAAAAATTTAGAAGATACTGTAGAGAAACAGCTGATGTATACGTGCAACACTATTCGTGGTACTACATGCCAGTTAGTGTACATAAACTTCTAATGCACGGTGCAGACATCTGTAACCACTTTGGTGTTTTGCCAATCGGTAAGTAAAAAATAAATAGAGTTTGATGTATAATTTGACTCGATTGCTTTTTGAAATTAAAATGCATGTACTTATTTCTTTTAGGTACCTTATCAGAAGAAGCTTCGGAAGCCCGTAATAAGGACTTCAGAAACGTCAGAGAGAGACACACTCGGAAAACGGACAGAATAGCAACAAACGAAGACATCCTCCATGGACTTCTAATAAGCTCTGATCCTCACATATCCTACATAAGGCCTAAAATAACGAAACAGGTTCATAGTGAGTTGTTGCCTGAAGCAATTCAGTTGTTACAGACTACCGAGCCTCCCTGTGACAGTGAGATTATGGAGGAAGAAGAATGCCTCATAGCAGAGTCCGAAAATTTGCCGGACCCACTTCTGGAATAAGAAATAAAGTGATCCGGCTATGGACTATTCCCACAAAAGCCCATCAGGGCTGGGAATATGACAAACAGCCCTTTTCAGGGCTACAATTATTTCACAATTTCCTTTCGATCATACGTACGATAACTTATACTATACTTTACATACGCTTGATTATGTAGATAATGATTATCAACGTCTTGCCCGTAAAAATTCAAACTATTTCACGTATATTTGATAAAATTAGTATACCCAGAAACTTATTACATGTTTATTTTACAATAGATAACGTGCAGGTAGTAAAAAAAATAACAGCCAATCAGAGACGACCATTTTTCGATGACTCATTAGTTATGCGCTTCTAGCCGAGCGCACAAACAAATGAGTCATCAATCACAATGCAGGTGCTACCGATAACAGTAGATAATGTGCAGGTAGTTAAAAAAATAACAACCAATCAGAGACAATTATTTTTCGGTGACTCGTTTGTTATGCATTTAGCCGAGCGCACAAACAAATGAGTCATCAATCACAATGCAGGTGCCACCGATAACATGCAATAATAACTTAACCTCTGCCAGAATTACTAGTTGTGAGTACCTATGTGCTATTAAAACTATATATTTAACTAAAAAGGTGAAAACAGCCAAGTGAGACAGAAAATATACTTTGAATTGATTTTAAAAGGCAAAAAAAATCATAGAAAATATTATTTTTTTACCGAATGATTACTCGCGCGGCCGCGGATGGCCGGCGCTGATATATTTTTTCCTGGATAGAGAATGACCCTAGCTATCATATACTCACGCCATACACCTAACATATTCGTACAATTGAAGAAAAAAAAATAAACGTGATTCGCTCCATACAAAAAAATCTAATTTTTTTTTTTTCATACAAACGATCAACTTTAGAAGAAATTTCACAAGAGTAAAAGTTGTCTGGAATATCATGAAGAATCACATAAAAAAATATCGAATCGATATTGGAACTTTGTTGCCCATGTCCACTAATTTTCAATATGGATCCACTGTGCGGCGCCTCTATAAATATCGCGATCCGCGTCCGCGCCCTCCCCGCCACCGGCAGCCGCAGCCGCGCCGCCGCCGTCTCCGCCCGGCACCGAGGACCGCAATAATAAAGACAACATAAATCCCAATATTCAATCTTGACGTCACAACTTACTGATGCATCGACCCACGTTCAATTTTATCAGTGAAACCTCGGTTTTTGAAGAGTGTTTCTAACAACCTGACGAAATCAAGAAACGTTTCGATGACTCATGGCATCGACCAAGTACAAGAGAGAGTATTGTAATGTCAATAAGACCAAAATTATACTAAAGTGCCGTATTTAACTTTTAGCCGACCTAAAAAAGTTTCAAAGGCGATGAATTCAAAACGTACGACGCAGCAAAAGCCGACTGTGAATAATTAATAGCGGACACGACTGATGTCAAAGTTGATGAATACTTTACACGTTGGCGATCGAAGACTGGGCCAAACGAGCGTGTGTATCCCGGAAGCATAGTTGTCAGTCCCGGGGCGACTTGCTCCGGAGTCGGCGTCATCAAGCGTGTGCCGAGAGGACACAGAACGGCAAGCGCGGACGCGGCGATCGAGTTATTTTTGTTCACTCAACAGTTGAATAACCTCCAATCAACTATTCGCACTTGCCTATGAGTCCAACTAAAACATGAACAATCGCTCATCTAAATGTGATTTGATGACCTGCAATGTAAAGCAATTTTACGTTATTGATTAGGTAATGCAAGCAATTTTAAGTCTTATGTAAGTTGGTACTTCCACATTTTTTATTTCAGACCAAACTCTATTCATGTTGCAACCCATTCTGAATTTCTAAGCCAAACGGAAGATAGCCCCACTTGTGCACGAACTTTCATCCATAAAGGAAAACTTCCGGACAATAAAACGTATTTTCAGAGCAACCTAGTTTCTGTTGCAAGCCTATCTCTCTAAGGTTACAAACTGCTATGAATATGGTGCATCGTGCTGGCTTTAATATTGGAATGCCTTCGTTTTGAGTTTTCATGTGTGGTTGTTGTTAACTTAAAAACATAAATTACCCAATCGGACCAGCTCTTACAAGATAAATTGACAGCTGGTATTGTGATGAAAAATTCAGGAGCCTGATATTGCTATGTTTAGTATTCATTATCTCTAGATTGTGAAGCTTCTTTTCCTATCTATGACTACAAGACTCGACGAGGCGAGAGGTGAAAAGGAGTACAAAACATCTATGTATGCATCACGCATCATTATTAGCAGTTTTTGCAGAGGTCGCTTATTCTAGCATCAAATAAAAAAAACAACAACTCTGTATTGCATTCAAGTGTTCCGCGACGAAATTAGTCATAATGTGACAACATAATGAAATTGAACATAATTACTATGTCCACACCTCATTTATTGTTTCAACCAAATGCGAAATAATATTATATTATTATTAAACTGACATTGGAATTAATTCGAAGGCTTATTAAATTATGTTTTGGAAAAGTACGAGTTATTTTAACGAACGTGGTATTTCAATTAAAATGTCGCTGATGAGAAATTAAATGCTAGTTACATGGGTCAAGCTGACGAAATAATGCGAGGTTTCAAAATCGATGAAGGCCAGACGAAAAGCCAATTAAATAGTATTAAGACATTTATGTAGAGAGGTAATTACACAGTCCATAACGACTTGAAGCTACTCGTTACTTGGGTAAAAGTCACAATTTCAGGCACAATCATTTATTTTGAAAGTGGGTTTAGTGGGTAATGTTAACTGTAGTTAAATACAGGATGATGTTAATGGAAGGAGAGGGAGAGGTAGCCAAAGGAAGATGGATGGATTGCATTGTGCGAAAAACGTGTTCGCCGACCCAAAGCCGCAAGGGCAGTAAGATCATGAAATACAAGATGATAAAAGTACAGTGACACCCACTGGTCCTAAGACTCAACTTTTATTTAAAACTCTTTTTGCTTGGGGACATGTTGGGCACTCATCCATTCTTTTTCTACCCAGGAAGCAGGAAAATTGTCTAGACAATTTGGAGCATAAACAACCTTTTTAAGGAAGATGGAAAACATAAACATGCAAATCAGACACAAACTTGGCCAATTGGTTGTATAAAACAGCAAGACTTCACGCCTATACGTTGGTATTTATGTTCCAGATGAATAACTTTGTGGCCATTCGTTACTTTGCAGTAGTCGCGTAAGAATAAAGGAAGGTTTATGACTTGGCACTTAACGGTGCTAATGTTTTCTCATGGAGTCAAAATTTTGGATAGATTTTAATGACTTTTACTCTAAGCCCGCATCGCCCCATGACTTCCAGCTCTTTCGAAGATAGCGGGATGAGCTGAACAAAACCTACGATCATTGGTCCACATTTGCTCTGGATTAATATTATTTTGTCTTTGGGTCAGTAACGCTTCCGATACTCCTATGGAGTCTTGTTCTGTAATGTAATGTCTATAATTAATCCCTGCCACATGGCTGTATGATTGTATGCCAAGATGGCTAGAATTGTTTTTTTTTTATTAAAACTCGGTACTGAAATCTGCAGTTCTTTAATCCGACTAACGACAGCACGAAGATGTGCAAGGATAAGGTCCATATCTAGCTCTATCGATTACAAACGCGCCTCTCCTAAGTAGATTGGGAATGCTATTTGCAGTTTTAGCAAGCACATATCGCCAAGTATCCGGTTTCCTACAAGCTATCTCGTCCAAGGAGGATTTGTAACGAATGATTTGAGGATTCAGAAGAAGAGAAGTCGCCAGTAGCACCGCAAAAAGTCAGTTTGGGGAAACTGGCTAGTTTCTACATCACAATGGACATTTCAAAGAATATAAAATGGTTAGTTAAATACATTCGTCGTTTCGTTTTCAGGTTTATCGAGTAACAACAAAGTGAAATGTGGACAGCAAAAATTCTGTAAGTATTTAAGGACTTCCAAGTTGGGATTCGCTGCGCATTTATTTAATCTTTTGGGGCAGTTGATCGACGCAGAATGCAGTAGCATGAACTAGGCAGATTTATGACGTAGTAGTGCGAACATATTTTTGTCGTAACTTTATAATTTGGCAAGAGTCTAGAACTAGTACCAATGAATGCAGCAAAAATAGAACATAATTCCATGCGGCTGACTCAACGTTGTTTTGTCTAAAATCACAGTTATTTTGTGGAGTTAAGTGATGTTTGTTCCAGGAATAAAGTAAACAACCATTAATTATTATTTTTTCTCCATTTAAAGAGGGTTGTTGCAGTTGCAGGCATATTCAGAATCTGTTTCGGAATGTACTATCGTACTGATCAACAAACAGTTATTAGCTCAGGACATTCAATGCGTAAATTGAAACATGAGGTAGCCCACCAGCAAGCATGTTTATTTTGTACAAAACTTGAAGCTTAAAAGTATCAAAGCCCATGGCTTGTTTAACCTCAGTTACTTATACCAGTGCAGTCAACATTAACGTAAATACGACCCAGAAACAACAGTTCCTCTAAATTCTACTTCGCGTTGGCGATTTCCCGGCCGTTGCCCCGGGGTACACCCACTCCGGGTAAGAAAACTGATCATGTGATTTTGAACATATGCTGAATAACTGAATCAAGTCTCCCAAGATAGCGAGAGAGTTAGATCTTTCGGAGAATGACTGCAGGTCTTTTATTAAATAGGCTTATAGGGAAGTTTGAAAGTGTCACCGGCGATTTAAAAGTTGTGTGGTAATAATAAAGGTTGTAAAGATATGAATATTTGATGCGGGGAATGAAGAAAATGTTATGCTGCGCCGACCCCGAATGAATTGCGGAAAGGGCAGGAAATAGATGATATTTAAATTAGATGACGAGCTTAGCTAAATGGAAGCAAATTCGCTAGAAAGCCGAATAACTTACGAAATAACAACTGACTTATCAGAATATGCGTAGTAAGCCGGCAGAACGAAATCACGACCAGAAATAGTCTTCACGCGTATAAGCTTTGCGTCTGTTCTTCTAGTTAACAGCTTCACGCGTATTCGAGCGTCCGAACAACTCACTATACTATTCGGTCAGGATTCGAAGCCAATATGTATTCAGTTTGATATATTCTCATAAAACGATGATGTGGTCAATGCACGCTTGCCTAGGACTAGACCTAGAAGTAGCCTATTACTTTAGCCTTGCAAACCTCGAAAAGATTATAGCTATCAGAGAAAACAACATCCGGCAAGGTGCTCCATTCCGCATCGATACGCATGACTTTCAGATAGGGTACCAAAACTTGTAAAGTCCTGACAAAAAGCCATTTACAAAAAACAATCTTATTAATAATCTTTATTTTTCAGTACCTACTCATTTAACTTTTACCACTACCTTAAGTAGACAAGTCCAGACAAATTATCAGGTCGTATAAAGCCCGGCTCAAGGGGAGAAAAGTCGTAGGTACATGTCTGAGTAAACCCGGGCGGATGAAACCCTATCTTCACATTGACGCTTTGTATCGGAAGTATTCGCGACCAGTGAACATGTTCGAAACCCAACACAGTGGTTGTTGAACACGAGAATAGAGACAAGGTCAGACGGACGAACTCGCCTCGATTGTCTGCCGTTGTTCCCATAGGTATTAAACGCATTTTGTTTTTGCATTTGATAATTAAGTCATTAACGAAGACCTGAAGACGTCTCTTTAGAATCTTGTTAACTGGCTTGTCGACGACAAAGATACAAGTCTGTGTAAAAGCTGTTGTTTTTTAGTCGTATGAGTCCTGATCTTCAAGAAAACCTTAGGAAGTGACCTTTTGTTTATTTATTTTTGAAAAGTTAGGTAAGCGTAATGCTCACCGAGGCAAGGATCAATGAAGGTTCAAGGTTCAGTGAACGACAACATAAAGGCTTCATTAACACCAGAGCTTAATTAGTAGGTATACAGGGTAACCGAGATACCTACCTACTTGTGTCTTGGACCTAGTGTAGGGCCTCTACCTTTAGCTAGCTAGACTAGGTATAGGGGGCCGACCACTGCAGATTAAACTATCACGTCTATATGAGATACGTACTTAGGTACGCCGAATTATACCTTACCCTTTTTTTTTTTTTCGGATGGGAAATCATCAAATGACTTCTCCCGCTCTGGGCTGAGCGGGAGGGAGTGTCAGACTTTTACTGACTAAAACCCACCCATGTTCCTTCATCGCCCTTTGTGTTCCGGGGCCGCGGTATCTCTTTCGAACAACCCGCAGCACCCGGCAGGCATCGGCTCTTGCGGGCCCCTTCCCTATGCTGACATCACTTTGAGGCGCGCGTGGAACACGAACGCGCCGTCGACACGGCCTGTCGTCCTAAGACGGAGGGACAGCGAGCTAGCCCTTAGCTCACCGTCCACAGGCCCGCGTCTACGGTGGCCGGGGGCCACCACGTGGCCCCCGACGCCCGGTGCGTCTCCCGCGGCGGCTGGGACGTGAGGAGGAACGCTCTCTCTCACGTTCCGCCTCCTCCTTTGCTAGCATGACCGCTTCGCAAAAGGAGGTGACGGCTTCCCATTCCGTCTCGCTCCGGACCATGGCTCGAACCAGGGCCGGACGCGAGAGGTCGCCGCCGCCGATCGCCGCTATGAGGACACGGCGTTGCTCCGCACAAGCGGGGCAGACCTCCACCGTATGCTCCACCGTGTCCTCCGGTCGATCCTCGCAGTGGAAACACCCGGGCGTCTCCTCCCGCCTGATTCGGTGCAGGAACCTCCCGAAACAACCGTGTCCGGTGAGGACCTGCGTCAGGCGGAAGGTGAGGACGCCGTGACGCCTCTCAAGCCACTCCTCAAAGAGGGGACTTATCGCCACTATCGTGGCGTGCCCTGCACGGGGTTGCGACAGTCCCTCTCTCCATGTCACCATGAGATTATACCTTACCCTGCATTTATTCTATTGTAAGAGCAGCAACTATAAGAAAGACGGATAGAGGACCGTGGTTAAGTGATCTAGGAGAAGGACACCCATTTCAAATAGACGAAAAGATTTTACGATGTAGGTAGATAATTCTCCTGGACATCAAAGACATTTTTCTTTTGCGTGTGGTTAGTGCCTAACCTGGTGTCAGTTTTTATGCCGCTTAATCATCAAACACGCTATTCCTTTAATAAATAACACGTGTCTGACAAATTAATATTTCTTCAACACACGCGACAAATCCGAAGCCAAGAGTCCTGTCTTGACATCATACGACACTAGGTCACGACCCTGTCGCTCTTTTGTCTTCTGATACAGATCGTGTATATCTACAGCTGCTCAGTATTTTTGCAAATTGACCTTGTGCAGCCGTACAGTCGCAATTTCATGAAATGCGTTACTGTGCATAGGTAGGTAATTGAGCAAAATTTAAAGTTGTCATATGGGTCTTTGCAATAAATCACGGCAATTCTTTGTACGTGATTGAACATGGGCGTGTCTAGGGGGGGCAGGAACCCTGGACGTGGACTGACGTTTTAATATATTTTCCCTTAAGTCAGTAGCTAGGTTGTTCAGGGTTTATCTTATGTGAGATGAAGCAGTATATGACAAAAACTTTAGAAATGTAGCTAAATAATTCTGCCATCCAAACATTGAAGACTTCCATCTAATAACTCTCACTGCCAAAAAGTTTTGCCTGTCTTGTATAACCACTCCATCATTCATTCTTTGTGCTTCATTCAGAGCTAAATTAATTAATCTAATTTATGTAATACACTATATCAAAAACAAATAAAATGTAGTGTAGTGTCAATTCTCCAACAAAAACACTTTAGCTTGGAAGTTGGCCAGATATACACTATATGCAGCATGTGGCAATGCCATACATATCAAAAACATTCAATTCATAACAAATAACTGCTTCAGTCGTACACTTATTCATTAAATTCATATTAAGTATGTTAGGTTGATGTTCACACCTCACTGTTCCATTGAATAAGTTGCATCTTTGTGTGTGTGCTCTATGCAGTATTTGTTTATTAATACAGAAGCATGACTAGACATTCAAATGGCTTATAAATAAACTACATTGTATTTAAACAGTGATAGTACTTCCAATACACTATAAAACTTATAGTCATGTCTGATTTGTTATCAGAAGACTGTCTAGAGTCAAGTGCGTTATCAACTGCACAATACGTAGATATTTAATCTCACTCTTCAGTGTGGCATTGAATAAGCCTTATCAGCTGTACATGTAAATAAATAAACACTTGAACATTAAATCAACTTGTCAGATAAGAATGTAAATAATAACATTCAGAATGTCTTATTGTCAGTAAGTTCAACTGAGGGAAATTCATTATGAATCACTGCAAAGGTTTATTTAAAGACTTAATTGAATTTTAGTTAGTCATTTGAATCCAGATCATAGTTCATCATTGTCTGAAAGAATATTAATTGCAGAAACCGTATCGGCATCAACTCTAACAGCCATGTGGAAAATATCAAACCATGTTACATATTTGCAATATGTTAAATAAAATTATGACTATAAAGAATTCAATAGGAGGTATAGTAAGTTTTCTTCACTTCTCATTATTCCACATTTCTTCTTAGCAAAAAAAAATTAAAAGAAAGTACTACCTACTTTTCTTTTAAATCTCTTTACACATTGGTTTTCTTAAAAATAAGCAAACCAACTTGACCAATCCGTATCTGTGTCACAGCCAATCTGTAGGATGCATACTAAGAAAAAACTACAGACCTAGTTTTGTTGTTATTATTAGAATTGAGAAACTGGACTACAATTGTCCAATGAAAAACACAAGGCATGTTTTTGTCACTTTGATTGTAATAAATAAAACCGCCCAGATTATTGGACAGATATATTTTACTTGTGTTGAAATAAAATTGTGTGACATTTTGTACTTTTCTACACATCTAAATGGAAGGTATTTTAGGAATTTGTTGCACTTTTATTTCTTATCTAAATTTATAAATATTACCTCATCATCAACATTAAGTTAGATTGTAATTGAGGAAAATAGGTAGTTTGCATGATTTGTACATTGCATTTAAGTAGGGTTTGATAAGGTAGCTCCTGGAGTTTCCACCTCAATAAGTTCCATTATGGATCTATGTTGCCAGATGGTTATGCACAAGAATGCATTACAATCACACTACTTAAATGCATGTAATCTGGCCAATGGACTGTCTGTAGACTAAATAAATAATTCATACATTTCTGCTCTACATCACAATAGAATTCAAATTACATTTTTATAATAATTTATTAAATAAATTACATAACACAATAGCACTGGAATTTAATTATTAAATAAACATAAAAGGTGGGAAAAGGATTTTCAATGCAAAGTAATTATTATGATTCTAATAGGTATTTATTGTTATTTAAACGAGGTAACAGATTTTTCAACAGTTTTCCTGTTATGTCTAGAGACAAATAAAATTATTAGTTAAAATGGTACATTTGATTAAAAATGAAGGCAGCAGGCGTTGGGAAGCTTATAATTAATGATGTGGGCATAATCTGTTTATAATTTTACTTCACATTCACTGACCTATTTCTAAAACAATGTTTTTACAATAGATTCCAATAATTTGAACCTTAACACGTTTGTGATAAAGACTGTAAAAATGGTCTGATGAATCATGCTGCTAAAGTTTACAGCAGTGGGTAATGCCTGCTGATGTCATGCAGGCCCCCAATAACTAAAGTAAAAAAGTCTGTCCACCCGGCTACCGCCCGACGACTTGCACACTTACTACACGTCCCAGAACTCTAAAATAACATATGCTACTGACGGAAGAAAGGAATGCTCCTAACACATGAAGAAATCACCAAGTACCTTTTTAGGTTCACATTCTTATGTAATATTCCCAGTTTGGACACGTTTCTATAAGGATCCTATTAGTTTAAATTCAAATATTAATAAGACATCACATGGAAATCGAAGAATTATGCGTAGGAGGCATAAATACCTTTATTTTATGTGTAATCCAATATCCAGAGGAAAGTCGCAGTCCTATTTACACACGAGTACACTGTCATTCATGAAAAATAACACACCATCACTATGCAGCACTACACAAATTTTCACTTAAAATTATATTTTTATGTGAAAATATCACATAATGCGCCATTTTCGCAATAAATCCGAAGGACAGCAATCGGCAATCGCTGCCATCTTTTTTGTCAAATGTCTAAAAACTAAATATAGCGCTTGGAACGAACTCTGGTGTTATTTTTAGAAAATACAACGAAACTTTTTTACAAAACTACTAGCGACATCTTCTAAAAGCTAATCATGGATTCTATTCGACACTAGATGGCGCCCAATGGTTATTAAAGTTCAACAACAGATGGCAGCATATGTATGGTAGAGCCCCAAAAAGTAGAGCTGGACAGAATAGAGGATGATAAAACGAATATTGGGAAAATTATCCTTTTCATGAAATTTGTTGCGATAGACTGGATTTTATCTTATTTCTAGGAACAATTGGTTTTATTACCAATAATGTTCTCATTTGCATGATTTCCTCTTCAGTTGCATTTTCCTGAACTGCATTAATTGATTCCAAAACAATCATATGGTAGTCCGCCCGTCAATAAACGAATATTTTTTAATTAAATAGTTGTTGAAAAGCAACAACATCTAACAACTTATAGTCAACAACAATACAGCTAGGTAATGTTAGTTGTTCGATTCTTCGAATTAGGTACTTTATTTGGGTATTTAGGACCCTTTCTATTTAGATACAACATGCAGCTGATGCAGCGTTTCGGATCTAGCGATTGTTCTCGCTCGTTTTCCCCTATTCAAGTGAACTTGTTTCCCATTCTAGGTACCTTCGTATGCTCACAGCTTTATTATTGTATTGTATTATGGCGCCAAGTTCTGTTCATAAAACTATTTAAATCGTATAGTTTTTTCGTTCAGCTACTTTTATTTAGATAGGAATGGCTTATACATATCATGAAACTTCTTTTATTTTTTTCTTTATAGGTATAAGGCTAAAATTGATCTTGGTGATGGTTTACCACTAAACTCTATCAATACTGCATCATACAGACTGCGTTGTTGCTCTAGCGGTCACAAGCGCGACCGCAAAGCGGTCCTGAGTTCGATTCCCAGGTCGCTCAAAGTGTTATTGGGTTTTTCCTTCAAGAATTTTTCGGTAGCTGCCACAGAGTCTGAATTTGTGCCCGTTTGATAGCGGGAGGCTCGCCTCCTATTCCATGGGGCTTAAATATAACTGCCGAAATGTGTGTGGTGTATCACACGGATAACCCTTCAGGAATGAAAAGCGTCATGTTATTATATTATCATCAGGTAATACAAGCATAGGTCAGAAGCTAAGTGCAGACACAGCACGCTATATAAATAAATACACAGTTACAGATACCCCAGCTACTTATCTTTCATCTGAAGAACAGACAGCCACTTTCCAAATCGATCCTTGTTTAGTACACAATGTAGCTAAGTTTCTCTGATGACAAAAGAATGTATTTCAGACAAAACAACATCGCTTCACTTTCGGCCGCTCCAGCGTTGATTGTTGGAGGCGGAGATTGTAAAATTGTGTCTCGTTACGTTACGACCGACCGAAATCCGGGGTGACGTCAGTTAAGACACATCCTCTTACTTTTTAGTTCAACAGTGTTATGCATGTCTTTGTGAAGTCCGTTTACCTACTTTGTGTCGAAGGATTACTTACCTATATTACTATGTAAAATTTATTTAAGTTATGTACCTATCAGACATTGCGCAAGGTTTACTTAGACGGTATGTTGGTATTAATGGTACGTCTTATACAATTAAATTATCTTTTTAATCTAAAATGCAGGTGTAACGAATAAGGTTACTCCAGCAAATCGGGAGCACCGAATTCACACTCTGTGGCGTAATTCAGCACGGCAGATAACGGTGGTTGCTCACCCTGGAGGTGGTTATTGTTATCATTAATAGGAACAAAAGCAAGGTTTCTGAAAAAAAAAACACAATATTAAATTGCTTTGATTGGTTGGTTGAAAGTTATATCAACAGACGCGTCACTTCCTTTTAATTTTTACGCCTCGATGATTATCGTTCCAGAAACGGAGTTTATAGTTAGAATCAGTCCAGTAACTACCAACTACTGATGTACTACTACCTCATTAGTCTCTTAACATAAAATAGATTTTATAATCCTGGTAACTTAGCTTACGTGACACGTCTACTTCACAATTAATGACCAACAAGAGACCACCAAATATCGTCAGTCTATTCACTCACATCTTATGTCCTATATGGACATAGAGATCTTCAGGCAATGCCGGTTCGGGAAGCTTTCCAATTTCGGAGCGTTCACGTTCGACTAGTTCGTGATAAGTTAGTCTTAAGCTTCAATAGCTTCCCTAGCTCTTTACTTCCTTCCTCTAGTAGACAGTCGCGAGCGTACACCTGCTCAACTGATTAGCACTGATCTTTAATCAAGTCAGGTGCGTTACTTTATTGTATCACCACTGCTCTTAAAACGTTGAAGGAAAACATCGTGAGGAAACCGGCATGTTCTAGCACCAGTTTGTAGACTTCAGCCCTGGGGGATTATAGCCAACCCGTCTCATTGAGACGAGGTCTGTGTCCCAACAGTCGGGAGGCAATAGGCTGATTTTGCTAAACCGGTTACGGAAGTAACATAAGGTACTGAAATGCTAGGTCTTGGTGAGTGGTCAGATTGCGGTTTTGGTTGAAGGAGGCACTTACCTACACACCTCACTCCCCCCGGGAATGCCACTAGGTCTTGGGAAGTGGTAACGTTGCGGTTGTGGTTAAATTACGAGGATCCGGAACGAGGCCCGCAGGTCAAGCGGGCCGGCACTTGTCCGGGGCAGCGGTAGTCGCATCAGATCCCGCTGCTCCCCGACGCAAGTGTGATTTTAGTCATTAGGAGTCTGACAGACCCCTCCGCTCTCCCTAGGGTGCAGGACATCCAAGGAGAATTTCTACATCGAGAAAAAAAATGGTAGGTACCTACACCTACCTACCTACACTTTTAAGTATTTAGTACAGATAAGGAAGTAGTGACGAAAGGTAGTTTTAATAAAAGAAACTCCCTGACTCATTGTCGCTTTCTGTTTTACCTTTATTAAGTGAAAACTGGACAGAAATTAACCATTATACAGCGAGCAATATAATTAGCAGCAATAGTGGTTATCTCGTAGGTATCTACTTTATCTTAAAAAAAAACACCTTATTTACAGACCAACCCTTAGCTCTATTGAGCTGTGCCCTGTATGAAAGCTCATGTCAAATTTATTTATTTATTGGCCTATCTACAATTGTTACACTGTTTATCCTAATAATACAAGCAATATGATGCAAGCATAGTGTACAATTTATGATGCGATAGACACAGCATGCAAAAAACTAAATTATAACAACAATAAAATTAAAATAATAATGTAGAAATAACACTTTTAACAACAGTGGGTAGTTTTAGAAACAGTAAATACAAAGATGACAAGAGAAAAAATAAAAGAGTCGGTGTGATGGTTAGCTTTGATGGACTTGGCGCTTGAATTTTTGGAGTGTTGTGCAAATGAGTATAAATATGCCCAATTTGTCAGACACGCTCCAGGCCGGTCGCGACGTCTCCGTTCACGCCCCCCCTGACCCTTGCTCGAGCCAGCCCGCGATGCTAAGCCAGTAGTTTTAAATCAGACTCTAAATAATGTTATCACTCAGATCCAGCCTGTCCCTTTGCTGCCCTCCCCCAGCGATGGCCCAAGCCAAGGCCCGTACCCCACAGGGGGTGCCCTTAGCGAGTTATCGCTTAGTTTATAAGTTTTTGCCCTGGCTGGAGGCCTTACACTCAAGGCAGTACAAGATTGTCCGGCATAGCAGAAGCCAGCCTCAAAGGTTGACCTGCAACATGCCATTACAAAAAAAAAAGGACAAGCTCCATATCTCCAGGTTTTCTTGCCAGAACTGATTTAACAAAATTGGTTGCAAAACTTTATCAAGTCACAGGAATGCATGGCTGTAACAGTGTTACCAGTACGCAATCAGCTATTCATCATACTAACGTAACCTAACTTTCTTACCCATTCCAGGCGCTCACACAATCGGTACATACCTACTCAATCAATAAATTAATTAATGATTCGATATATGCATGCAATTTGTTTGTTTGTCTAGGCTGTATCACTTGTCAACCTTATTACTTAGAGCATAAGGGTGAAAAGTGCCAGACCGTCAGTGAACTCGGTAGTACCTACTAGATTTTTTTAAGGAATAGGTCTGACTGATCTTTCGTGAAAATATTTCTCACAGTTCTTACTTCATTCATATTAGACCAAACTTGGGTATTTTTAAGACGCTCGACTGCTTTATTACTTTTGCCACAGTTTATATGGAAGACCTGATTTGAGAGATTGCCCTGTCCATTTCATTCACGTTTCACCTGAAAGTCTTCAACCAAAGCCAGCAAAGGGAAAAAAATTAAAGACGAATTAGATTTTTGCTACACCAGCTCTATGAACACAATAAGCATTTCCTCCAACAGGATCTTTCAACACAGAAACAACCGCAAACAAAGTCACGGGCCACAACCGGTACCTAATAAGTGTACCTACTTATAACGTAACGTATGCGTCACGTTAGCACGACGGCTTGTTTGCGTGTAGTTAGCACGGCTCGCGGAGGGACGGTGAAAGTGGTTACATAACCGATGCAGCGAGCCTGCGCCCGCGCCACCGCTGCTGCAACTTGAAACCGCTTAGGTAAAAGGCACATAATATTACTGTACGCGTTCGTGTATTGATTATGCTCGGGTTTTACGAGGTGATCGGAATTCTTGGAAACTGCTGTTGCATCTATGCCTCTGCCTCGTTGTGTGTATTGCATTCGCATTGAATTTCACTGAAGATTTAAATTATATGGTCTGCAACAAAGTCGATTAAAACATTTTTTTAAGTATTATAAACAGTACCTAGTCATATATAAAACTGAAATATTAAGTCACCTGCTTTCTTTGCTGACTGTACTTGTACCTGCCATGAGGAATTTGGTTTCAATTAGGTTCTTATAACCCGTACGAATTAACTGTGCACCTCGCTGGAATGCGACCCTCCATGTTTATATGTATTACCTTTATCATTACGATAAAAACTATACCTATGCATCTTGAAAAAAAAACGTAAAACTTATTTTTACGAAACTACCCAACATTTTTTTGCTAACTGCTAATTCGGAAGATTTGTACAAATCTAGTTAAAATTATCTCACTTTCCACATTTTAACACAAAAAACAATGATGAGGCAAGCTCACTAAATTGTTTGTCACCTTATTTTAACATAACATAGTTAATAATATAATGATTTTCTTTCGAAAAACGTCTGAATGTCACCATTTGCCTGCAAAACATCTGCATGTTACGTTTTTTCCGGTAAAACCTTTGAAAATGAGAACTAAAAACAACCAGGTCAGCCAGCCAGTGTTACGTAATGTTTTAACAGTTTTCACGAGTCATTTATCTTCAAACTCAATAGCAAAAGGCCCAAAACAAATCGGTCATGATGACGAATGATATTTGCCTACACAAAAGGAGAGTCACATAATACCTACACCTCTACCTATGCATAACATAACATCACGCCTGTAATCGCCGAAGGGTTAAGCCTCATGTGAGAGCGGGCGAGCGTATTACCATGAACCGGGCACAAATCCAGACTCCGTGGTTGCTACTGCGAAATTCCTTAAGGAAAAACCCAATAACACTTTGCCCGACCCAGGAATCGAAACCGGCACCTCATGCTCAGCAGTCGCGCTTGCGACCACTAGACTAACGTAGTCTTTCAGCAGAACTGGACAAATAATATATAGTATATATAGTATAATATTTAAATAACTTTATATATATGTATAATTAAAATAACTAAAATAAACTAACTACAAACTATAAAAGGGCATCAAAAAAACTCTTCCTCAACGCTGTCAGCCGGTAATGTGCCCAAGAGACTGGCGGCGTTGCCACGTTGTATGGCGAAACTTAGCCTCTGGCCAAGGTAAAAGCCAGCCCTTGGGTCACGGGAAGCGTCAACCAGGCGTAACTGTATATTGAAGCTATGTTAATAAAAGCTTCACAAAAACGCTTAAGTAAACAGATTAAGACAGCACAATGATTTTATAACAGTCACACAATATATGTATCATGTCATGTGCTTGAACACCAGTCAAAGGAGGTAAATGTAATAATAAAACGAATGTTTTTGCTTTCACGGCCTTTGCACATTAAAACTAGACACATTTTTGTAGACTATTTTAAGCATAATCAGAATATAACGTTCCCACACCTGGGATATAGGTCTCCTTTTTGTGGGAGGCTGTAATCGCATTGTATGGTCACCACACGGGCCCAGTAAGCGGTGCTGGAGTCAAGCACCAAATATCACCAATAAAATACGGTATGATAGAATCGAAGATTTTGTCGTCTTGGGTAGATCGCTATGACTATAAAAATCAGCTTTCACACAGTACCTATGTATCTGATTAATTGTGATGGTGGAGATTATATTAAAATGCTGATATATTGACTTTAATTCATCACATCACATCTCTGTCTGTCTTTCTATTTCAACACCTATTAAGAAAGATAAAATCAGTTTAGTTGCACTACTAACCTATGCAAAGTGAAAATGAAATGAAAATTAAGAGAAAAAGTGAAGGCTTCTCGTCTTACTCTACTTTGTTCTTCACCTGTATAATTATGTAAACAAACAAAACAATTGGAGCTACCATTGCGACACGATAAGATGGAAGTGTCTCAGTTCACTTCCAGTCGGATGTTACGGTGATGGGCACGAGCGACCGGAAGTGACGGCACGGGCATTTAACTCGACGCCTCTCATTTATTAGTTAGCAAAAACTGAGGTGGCAAACAATATCAGACGAGAGCATTGATGTAACAGCTGTTGCGCCCGCGCAGGGGGACGATACGATACTTTTCTCTCGAGTTTCTCCACCGGCGCGCGCGCAGTCGAACCTCCGCCGCGGGAAAACACGCGCGTCTTTACCGACCTCTTCACGTTAACGTATCTTCCTTCACGCTCAACTAACTTATGAGCGAAATAATAGGATTACATTAAGAAATTTGTGTGAAACCCCAGTTATAAAAGCAAGCATTGTGTTTGTGTAATTGATAGGCCGATAGAAAGTTGGCTAACTCGTTGCCTGGGTGAACAAACGTATAAACAGCGTATATTTTACAAGTTGTGCACCAGTGCCGGTGGACTAACTGTAAGGTTTGTCCTATTGACTTTTTAATGCATTAACTAAATGATATTTTTAATTACTAACATAAGTATCTTTAATGGTAGTTGTAATTTGCTTAACTATAGCTTAATGCGATGTTTTTTATTTTATCAGCAGGTGTCAAACTGTTGAACAAGATTCCATTGTGTATGCCATGTAATTGTTATGATAAGTACCTACACGGATCAATCTGTTATGAAAAGGTTTTTAATCTAACATAAAAGCAATAGGGAAAGTCCGAACAGTCAATTGTTGCTTACTTACAGTAATAATAAACGGTATTGACTAGCAGCAATACAGTTTGAAAGAAACTACAATGATTTACCTGCATTGCAGTTTTCAACACCTCATGGTCTCTATTAATATGCACCTCGTTTCCTCGTCTGGTAAATTTAGGATGAAGACGTCATAGAAATATTTGTCAAAACGGTGGTATACTACTTTTTAAATAAATATAATATTGACACCAATTCGTTTCGCATTGTTTCCGCTGCAAGCGCTTTCTTTTAAACTGTAAATAAAAAGTTTCACAAAATCGAAAAGAGGTCTTGATACTCAATTAACTGCATGCTTCAAATCTCTATGTAATTATTTAATTGTACCAAGAGCCGGTTAAATCAGATGTTATCTTAACTAAACCTAGGAATTAACTAGCTTTTGTTATAATTATAAACCACAACAGGTTACTTACGAAATAAGGTGCTAAATGCGCTAAAATATTATGGCAGCTGTTATAATTGACTATAAATTATGTGAACTGAATGATAATTTCACAGAGGCCTAGTAGTTATTAGAATGCCCTCCATTTCTTTCGTGACTATTGTGTATAGGGAAAACAATCGGCTGTGCTCCCACGGCACCAATAGTGTGCACCAACTGGTTTCTTTTGGCTTCTCTTAGCCATTTACAGTAATTACAATACACGAGACACGAACACATTTAATGGGTAACAAATACACGAACTAAATTGTTTTGAATGTATAAATTACTTTCATATTACGCGTAAGTAAGAGCTATTTGAGGAAGAGGAAAGTACCTATTATGTACTGCAGTGGTGCAGTACGCAATGTACGGAACGGATGGGGAACAGATAAAAAGAATGCCTTGATAAATGGTTTATTAATGATGTTTTGATAGATGCTTTGAAGGAAACCACCCACTGCAGGTTCAAGTTGATAACCGATAAAACAAAAGATAATGAACTACTAGGTACACCTCTGCTTAACCCTTCGGGAGTAACAGTCGGGGTGTCATGTTTTTTAAGAACAATTGCTAGACAAAACATTTATGTAGAGTCAAGTAGCTATTCCTATTTTCCTGAAAATTGGCGGAGGGCGCACGGGTATAGCACGCGTTTCGATTCGAGTTTCTAGAAGTTTATATTCGCCAATACTACCAGCAAATGTCGATGTCGGGATAAAACTGGATACGCTTGTTACATTTGACGTTCAATTTCACTCTGCGTAAGCAAAGTGGATACTTTGAGTGCCAAGCATATTGCCGACACGCATTTGCTCAACTCGATTATGTATGTATCTAGGTTTGACAGAAGCAAATGGAGCAATAGTGCATTGAAGTTAATGTGATACTAACTGCCCAACTGCCCCTCTACGTGGAGCATAAAACATCGTACACCGACGACATACACATGACCATATAATGACCATAAGTCACTGTCTGTATTGTCTTACGAAGTACTATGGAGTCAGCGTGATAGTTTTTGTCAACAATGAGTTTTTCTCGAGTTGCGGTAATACCTCTGAACATTGTTAGTCGTTACACCAGCTTGCATTGTGCATTACTCACTTACTTCACGTTACGTAAACCTTAGGTGACATAAACAACGTGAAACAGCCATATTTATCTCTATCTTGACATATGTCACACATAAGTTGCGTCGAACAAACGCGTAGAAGGTCGATTGATACGTTTCTTGTTCATACATTCAATACAGCCGAAAAAAGGGTTACACATTCAGAATGCACAACGTAAAACAATTGGTGTTGCCGTTCACCGAATGCCAATATGAAGAAACCGACTTTACGTGATATATTTATCAATCAGGCTGTTGGTTTACGAAAGTCTAGCGCGGTATCGCCGAGGTAACGGTTGAGGGAGTGCGTGTGTATTAAATAATGTTAATGCTATGCAAGTGTATTTAATGATAATATTTTGTTTTTAACGGACCAAGCATTGAAATAACATGACATCTGCTTTCAGGCTTTGAAGTGAGTAGATACATATCGTTATCGTAGTATCGTATTGGTGTCAGACTATAACAAGCAAGATGCTCAAAATGTCCCACTAACCTTCGCTATTATTTACTTCCGCTATAATGCATGTTATTAAACTTAACTGTGTATAATACACGCTATTAGTGTTAAGTGTCGTTTTTACTGGGACTAGATCCAAGAACACAATTAGACCGTCGACGTTTTATTCAACCTCGACCTGTAAAACACTGCTGTGTCCTAGCAACCGGACTAGCCGCTCCTACTTGGAGCCGTAAGACCTCTACTACAATGAAGTGTCAGCAGACAAACAACGTATCTTTAAATAAATCTTAGAGGCCCATTAAAAAGTAATAAAACTCAGATTAATTCGGGATTAGTATGCACAAAGCGTATCACGAGTGTATCTTCGGACCTAAGTACTGTTTATCATATTAATATTATATTAGTTCGATGTGTGAAGGTTTAAATCAACGTAACAACTTCCTCTTGCTAATAGTTTAAACTGCAGAGTTATGTAGGTGCAAGGTTGTCTCGAATATTAATTTAAAATAATGTGCAAATTGCCGCTAATGAAATGGATCCTGCATGTCAGGATGTGATCCATGCTGGACTCAACGTTTGGAACAATAAGTACCCAACTAAACGCCCATCTTTTCATTTGGCAACGGGGTCTAAGAAAATTAGCGAGCGAAACTCCGCAGAAGTGAATGCGGGTATCCATATCTAAACGTGGCGAAGCAAAAAAAAATGACCTGATGTATTTTGCCAGCTGTTTTATTAGAACCTGTGTAAAAGAAATACTGAACCTATAATATGAAAGTAAAGTCAGTGAGTGATAAAGTGTAGTGTGTCTGCGCCCAATATTTACTTTAGTTACACACGTGCCCACTCCTTTTTTCACTTTCGAAAATATTCTTAGGAATCATGTCCTACCATTTCTTTACGCACAGTATATTTAAGTAAAGCAATGTGTCAGAAAAATATAATTATTGATGAGTCGCACCATATAGCCGATGATGGGTGGGATTTTATCTCTACCAGCACGTACCAGCGCGACGTATTTCAATTATTATACAGACTTTTCAATAGATTATCTTGGGATTGTCATCGCAAGGTATTGTCTACCGAAAGTGCCAAGCTCGGCGCAAATTTTATGGCTGACTCAATTTGAATTGTCATCGACGCGCCAAGAAGAAGAATTAATTACCTACAAGACTTACAATTGCTCTTCTAAGTTTTAGTTCTTATTTTTTTTTTCTAGCCTGCTCTGTCCCACTCCTGGGCAAAGGCCTCCCTCCACTCCTTCCACTTCTCGCGAATCCGCGCGTCTTCCTTCCAGTTCGGACGGAACCTGTCCAGTTCGTCCCGCCATCTCCTTCGTGGCCTGCCGCGACCCCGTCTCACTGTGTCAGGGCACCAGTTTCTAATATTTTGGCCCACAGTTTGTCCGGCATGCGGCAGACATGTCTTGCCCAGTCCCATTTGAGTTGGGCAGCCTTTTGAGCCACGTCAGCTATATTTGTTTTGGAGCGCAGTATTGTGTTTCGAACACATAAGTTTTCGTTTTAGTGCCATAGGCAACTCACCCTTGAATAATTCCTTCATGGACCAGTAGCTCTTCTTTCTTATAACTCTTAGTTCTTATAACACTGAATATTTTATTTTTTCGTCACAAAAAACTGCTACAGTTTCTTTATTATAAAAGCAATTTTGTTTTCATAATTGATTGACTCAACTGTGTCGTTGTGAAGATGCTTGAAATGAAAGTATTTAATTAAAATGAAACTTGACAATTTCAAGGTCCGTTTAGTCAATTTACATCATAATGCAAACGTAATTTAAATAATTGTTTACTTCATCTTATATATCGGAGATGTTGTTTTTCTTTTGGTAAAATTGAACCTTCATTAATAATATCAAGTTTCTTTTTGTAATGACCATAGACATGAAATATAAATACTTTCTTAGCTGCTGGGCCAACCTCTCTCCTTCCAAACCTCAAAGATAGATCTTGTGAAATGTCTGGCCATTCTAGCTCAACAAGCAAAGATCGGGTCGTCAGTCCGCCTTCGCCGAATGACAGTTTTAAAAATGATATGACCTGCATTGCTTTTATAATTTCTATGAAGTTAAACGGCATGTAAGTACATAGCCAAATAACTTCTCCGCGGAAGTGATTAGCCATAAAACAGTAATCAAACTTTTTATTTCTGCAATTTTGCTAATAAGCAGTGGAATCTTTAATTAACAGAACTTTACGATAACTTAAGAACACCATACGGAACGGAACCTAGACGGAATATTTAATTTTGTTTTTTATTTCCGAAAAATCAACTGTTCATTATTTTTTTATTTGTATTTGAATAGAATATTAAACAATCAATTTCGTTTCATAGTAGAGATTTTAATTATACAATTTGGCTGGTCATTAAAAAAAAAACCCTGTGTATTGTTGCAAGTATATGTATTAACATGATAATAAACAAGTACTATTTATTGTTACGCCAACCTTGTTTCAATCAATTCATTAACTAGTTTTTCATTCAATTTTCATTCAATAAACAGTTTATTGGGTCAAGATTCTCCGTTCATTCATTCATAGTCAACGGTCATCTAATGGCGAATTATGATCTATTACAGGTGATATTACGGAGGTAATAGTTTTCTGTAATTACAGCTTAATGCTGCTGTTAATAATGTAGTCGGTGATTACTGTATTGTAATCTTTCTTTATCGTGTGGTTAGTGCCTAAGCTGGTATCAGAGTTTTTATGCCGCCCATATGGGCCTCTGACTTGGCTTTACATGCCGTCGAAAAATATCTTTTAGGCATGCTGCTGGCTAGTTTCCTCACGATATTTTCCTTCACCGAAGCAACTGTTATTTATTTTTTGTTTTTTTTTTATTTATACAATACGCACATGAATTCGAAAAATCTGAGGCGCGTCTTGGGTTCGAACTTGAGACCTTTGACTTAACAGTCCGACGGTCACCCTACTATGCTATCACTGCTTTCTATTGTAATGTAACGGGTTCTATGGCATTAGTGTGCATTAAAAAAACTTACAAAGCTATGAAGTCTCTCTTCTAATTTAAATCAGTGGTAAACTTGTTTCGTTTTCTTTCCGATTGTCTTATTCAAAGAACGTTCTAAAATCTAATTGCTAACTGTCCAATCATTAAACTTGTAGCTGTTTACGTAATGAACAATAGTTGTCATCACACCCAAGTTAACGTGTAACTGTTACATCACTAAACGCGTACAATTAGTGCCTCCACTAGTCTTACGCAGTTTAAAAGTCATTAGACGATGTCTATAAGAACCAATAGTTGGGGAGTAAGGTTACCTGACCATTTTAGCGAAGCGAAGAACGAGGTAGTTGAGTCATCATCATACATGGCATCCTTGTTCCACCCACAGCCCAGTTGAATAGGGTATCCCTATTCAATAAAGAGTAGTTAAGTTCTGTAAAGAAAGTGTTTTACAAATAATTAAGTTCTGGGTCAACTCTAACGTCATAGCGCATTCGATGACTTTTGGATATTGGATAAATGTCGTATTTTTTGTGGAATTATATTTCTTCTCACTTTTTTGAGCAATCACAGGGTGTTATCAGCGCTTGACTTTGCCAGCCAATTTTTGACTTGATTCCATTTCAGCTACCAGCTCATATAGGTACTCGTTTCTACGCCTTGAATTTTTCCCTAAGGCCCCCATTTTCCGTTCCTCACTGATCTTTAAACTTAATACTTACTTAACGCTGTCATTATATGACAAATTAAAGTAAGTTAACCGTAGGTCGAGTTGCATAAATTTAATTGGAAAATATTTCCTTGAAATGTAATTTGGGTGTTCAATTTGGGATAATGATTGTGTTCAACGTAAACAAGGTGGGTTCTTAAGAACAATTATTTATGCGATGTAAAGCTGTAAACAAAATGCCAAATTCTGCAGAATTCTGCAATTAAAATTTCTTAACGTGTTTATGTGCTTAAATAAATGGCTCTCTGAGATGAACACTTACAGTGCTCCTCTGCATTGCTTAATTTGTTTATTTAAATTCCGGTTACTTTAGTGTCCTCGGTCTCCTTTTAAAGCCATATCTTTCTGTTTTATGTAATTTGTCGTAAAGTATGTACTTTATCTCCAAATCGTCAACACTTTGTTTGTTTTCGAATGGTTTTGAGTCACTAGGCGCTACAAAATACATATTACGAAACAGCTTTCCTCGAAGTTGATTTAAAAACCACGCTTTCTACAGCTATTGCGCGATCGCTGAATAAATATTCGTCAAACGTAATTTATGAATTAATAAACTATATATGAACGCATTTTTATCGCTCTAAAGAAATGATATAATTTATTTAGACACCAGAAAAACCGACGTAAACAGGTACGCTACTCTATTTACTTAAAATAAGGAGTTCTATTTATATCAGTTTACTAAATAAATAAGCTTGTATATTTAAACTCATAAGAAACCAGTAAACGTGTAAAAAAAGAATAAAAAAAGCACCTCCAAAACCGAGCGCGTTGATGTCTTTTATACGGAAATTAACATTGAATACAATCACATTACGTAATAAAGCCTTCATAATATTTATCATTATCTTATATCACACTTTTATCATTTTGTCATCGTATTCGGTATTTTTATATTTGTTACGAACCTAGAAATATGTATTTATATTTCTTATGTATACTAGGTGTTTTGTAATTCAGTTGCTAAGTGCGTGGGCACTTATTGCGCATGGGCGCAATCATGCTTAGCCGTCTATGTAACAAGTATTAGTTACCATCGTAGAACAGGATTTGGAATCTACTCTATTCAGTCAGTCAGTACTCACAGGAATCCCTGTTTAAAAACCGTCTTATACCGTAATGTTGTCCCCATTTCCATCATCTGCCTACCTTTTTCACAAACTATGTTGGGGTCGGCTTCCAGTCTAACCGGATGCAGCTGAGTATCAGTATTTTACATGAAGCGACAGCCTATCTGAACCCCACAACCCAGTAACTGGGTAAAACGATACCCCTTTGTAAGTCTGGATGTCAGACTTTCGGCTTCTGACTACTTGTAACGACTGTCAAAGATCTACAAATGACAACCGGGACCAACGGCTTAACGTGCTTTCCGAGGCACGGAGGAAACTCGGTATGTAATGGATGGTCCCTCATTCACGGACCAACATCGGCAAGCACGGCTTACCCTTGAAGATCCAACCGTGCGGCTGTTGTTATTTAGCCACGAACTCCTTCCCATTTGTAACATGCAATTAAAAATACACGCATTGCATTCTCATATTTCTACAGTTACAAGTATCGAGGTAACTAGGTATATAGCTAAAATAACGGGAACTGAATTCTAACTAACGTTATAGTCTGTACTGCAAACTCTAAACTCGTTAATATTTCTGACAGAATTAACTTTCTACAATTAGTAATTAATTGCTTTCAGAAACTATTAAATTCGTTTATTTTGTTTTTGCTTCACGTTGGTGTATAGCAGTGGATAGTAATTTCAGTTAATTGGAGTCTTTATAGACTTGGCAAAAGAGAGGTTTATGGTGAGTTCTGTTTTGGAATCAGTAGATTTCTGTACAATGGTTTACTGTATAGCGGCATTCCCCCTGGCGAAACGTTCACGATTAGATTTATGAGAAGATTCTCTCACAGAGTTTCGTCCGTGGGGATGCACAATTAAGGATTATCCTTCTATCGTGGTGGATCCTTCAAAAGTTCGTTTAAGGCTTTGAGCAACGGCTTAACCAGAAAATATTAGTGTGCAATGGATTTATCCTCATATTTTCTACAATTGGACCAACCAATGGTACCTTCCTGTCTTTCCAAATTAGTTTGTTCACCCTGATAAAATATGGCGTGTGACTTGATTTTCTTTCAGTTTTCCTCTTAAGCAAAAACTATTAGATTGAATACTTTCAATCTAATCTCTCAATCTTTCAATCTAATCTAGTCTGCCTACTGGCAGAGGTCGATTTAAAAACATACATATATTTATTAGGTGTGGCCGTCCAACATCTGTTAATTTGTTTGACAACTGTATATAATAATTCACACGATGTTTTATTACCATATTTTAACATAATATCGTGCAGATTTTATGCTCTCGTGTTTGGAAAGGTGTTATTGTCGCGCATGTGCGTATTGTATAAATCAAATATAAGTATAATATTATATTTAATTCATTAATAAAAAGCCTTCTGGTGCCTTCTTAGTTTGCTAAGTACTGCTATAACAAACCGTAGTAGAAATTATTTTTCATTAGTTTAAACTCCAACACGACTCTTGTAACTTTTACTTCCAAAATTGCTCTGAGATATGAAATGCAAATGACGGAAACAAAGGCAACAAGAACAAAAATACACCTGGCATAAAACATTATTTGCAATCAGTAAAAATTACAACAAGGAAATCGCAATGATTGCAGGAAATGCATAATTTCTGCGTATGCAACCTTAGCAGATAACGAAATTGTAGCTCTATTTTCTCCCAAAAATCCAATTTATATCATTTATACTCTTGCCCGAAGCTTCGCTCGTATTATGGTCAGATATTATCCAATAGGAACATCCTGTTTTTTTTTTAATACGTCCATGTCACATTGTCACTTAGGGGTAATGCAGTTTCTAATTAGTGAAAGAATTTTCGGAATCGGATCAATAGTTCCGAAGATTACCCCCTACAGCCAAACTTACAAGCTTTACGTCTTTATAATTTATCTAAGGTACCTAGTATGTGACTGACTTTGACTGGATAGGTATTACTTATCCAGTCAGTGAGATTCCTAATTACATTTTCTCTGAAACTTTCAATAAATCTGATGCCCGAAGGACATTTTTGAGATGACCACGACATAGCTAGTTTTTGTTAGGTGACCTAACAAAAACTATCCGTACGTTCCGCACACTGAATTAATAAAGCCTTGACATAATTACGATCAATATAATTACGATCGCTAATCGTTTAACTGGACACAGAACCGTCAACTTTTATAGCAGAAATCCATTCAGGAAATGGGCAGAACCAACCGCACTTCCTACAAACTGTAAATAAACACGTTATCATGATCAAATAGAGAACGGAGGTAATTTAGAGGTAATCTATTGGTCAGTATGCCACAGTTATACTGACCGAATCTGATAAAGTGATAAAAGTGTAAACAAGACGACTGCTGATAAATAATGGCTTTGATGATGATGATACAGGTAGGTACATTTTTAAGTTCTCTTCCTCTTTTGTTTCAACGTGAAAGTGTCTCGCTTGATTTTCTTCGTCAAGTTCAGTAACTGAGGTAACACAAGTGAACGCAAACGAAACCACGTAAATGAATAGATGCAGCCAACGATAAAACGTGATTCATTTGTTGTGTCAATGTCGTATCATCGTATGCATCAGTGTCGTTTCGACTTTCACTAATTGTAACTATGGTACGCCCACCGGCCGGTAAGCAGTAAGCTTCAATCATGCGATAAAATCCAATCGTGCAAAGAACATTACCACGTAGGTTTGATAATGATACCTTACTCGCTTACAAACACAGCGTTGGATTTGGATCCTTGCGTTGATACCGGAATGCTTTGATTTTATAATAGTGGTCGCTGCCCAAACGTCTCGAGGTCATGCTGATGTATTTAAGTGAAAGTTGTGATAAGCCACTACGTCGGGCTTCGGTCACTGTCTCGGGCCTGTGTTCTTTCGTTCTATTCAACATGGCCGCTTATGCGTAACCTTATAAATTGGAAGCTGATGCTTGATCAGAAGTAATCGGGTGTTTCAAAGTGAATCGTGTAACGAAATTCTGTATTATTAAGTTAGTTTTTTAGAAACGTTACTTTTTACGTCTTTTTTCCTGTAATTACAATTTTGCATGCTTAATTGACACCTTCACACTCGGCTTTTTACTAACAGGCTGCGATATATATAACATACTACCTATTCACAACAATAATATTAACATGTTGTTTTAGACACTTCTTTATGAATAAAAGATGTCAACAGATTCACTTCTATTTATGTGCTTAAATTATGCTAATAATATCGGTCACTGAATGCTACATCAATCTAGCACCAACCCCAGATTTAATAATATTATGGTTTTCCTATATTTACTTCCTGATTGTGGAATGCAGTCATCAAATTTCGTCACGTATTTACATAGGTTTTGTTTATTTATACTTTTAAATAGACCTATTTTCTTAAGTCAGATTTTAAACCATCACTGCATATAAAACCAAGCAATCATGTTCTCTCATAGATTTAGAAATCACTTTTACGATCTTGAAACAAGGCTACGTGTGTTTAGTTAATAAATTGTGGAATTTGCAGTGGCGTTGATGACTTGCTTTTTGTGTCAGTAATGCAAACAGCAATTTCTTTTGAAATTTTATCTATATGGCTATATGTCTAATTTTATTTTTATGTATGGCTTTACTAGGTTATTGATTGACCAAAATGAAATAGAGAAATCGATTAGACAAATCCTCCTGTTTTCTCGAGTAACTAAACAGACTTGCAACCAAATCAGCCTTATCAATTAGCCCCACAAATACAGACAGTTTTCACGTCGAGGCTCTAACTAAAGCGTCTATAGCCGATACGTGTCCCCTCGCTAATTATGCAGACAAACAGAAGAAAGTCTCAGCTGTGCACGATTTACATAACCGCGGTCAGAGATGCAAGCGCCGATATATTTCACGTCGGGCTACGCATTCAAATGCTAAACACCGGCTCTCTCATTAGAAGTACCTCATTAATTAAAATACTAACTAAGAAACTGTTAAAGTCACCGTCGACTTCTATTTTCCGTGAAATCATCATGAAGGTTTGTAGCGAACGTAATCAAATTCAAATTGTCAAAAAAATGCTAGTGACATCTATGACAAATGGTCAGTGCGACATCTTAGGGGCGGATTTCGATTGTTCTTCAATCACTCGTTAATATTCATTTGTTTTTTTTTAATCTTTGTCAATTGTTGTAAATTCCAAATCGTATGTATTTATTTTTACTTTGTCGCCAGTATATTTTCATTAGCAACAATTTTGACTAACCTTCTGACTCTAGGCTGAATTTAAATGTTTTTTTTTAAATCTCGTACATTCGACCTTCACCAGAACTATTTTGTCTTTAGTCTTTGCCTTGACGTTAATTTAACTAAAGACATTCTTTGTCTATGTAACAGACACAAATATTGTTACGTAATTTCCTGGTTAACGGATGAAAACACTTCTCGGCCATGATTATGTCGTTGAGTATGGATCAAATGCTTATTAACTGCAGTACAGGTGCTGATTAGCCATCACACGGAAGGAACAGTAACTCAGTACTCAGCCGCCTGAGCGCAATGTCGGATGTAGTGAGCCAACTTGCGTCAATAAATACGATGGCGGAATAAATTGCATTAATTTATAGTATGTGTATCAGATGTGCTATTAATCGTTGTGTTACATATGTATTTATGGTTCTTCCTGGATTTGAAGTAGGCTGATATATCTCAGTTCTCAGCTTTTATATCTGGTATCTGAGAAGTGAGATGAATATGTTTTTTAGATGCATCCATAATTCACACGGAAGTTACTGTGTAGCAATATTTGCAAGTGTTATACTCGTGGGCGACATCATCATTTATTTGGGGTCGGCGTAGCATGTCTTCTTCTTCCATAATTTCTACTTATTAATCGTTATCTCAGCAGTTACCTCCTTTCTAGCCATATCATCCTTCGTTTTATCACACGTGGGCAACAACAGATAACAAAAAGTTAGTCCAGAGCCCGTAAAAGTGATAGAAAGTGTGGATGCACCTTTATAGGGCAAACTTTACGTAGCTTGCAAAGAAAGAAAATTTATCAATTTGAGTGAAATATCCGAAAACCTAATCATAGCTATTAGCTAGAGTTCGTCTATAGCGAAATTTAAGAGTAAACAATTCATTGTAATCTTTCATGCTTCACACATAACGTGAAGACATTTAAACGAAAACGCGACCCCAGTAATCGCTTAGTAACCATTCACATCAAATTCAGGTGAGAGTTATAGGAGTGATTTCCAAATTAGATACTCGTCGTTTTGTCAAAATACAAAGAAACGAAAGAATTTCTCAGTGCATTGCAGAGATGTGGTTCGACGAAATGTTCCTCTATTTTTAATTTGTTCTTGGCACAATGGAAATGTGGAACACAATTGCTTACAATTTTTTAAATCCATTACACTATTTCAATTACTTTCAATTCATTCGAATCATTCGTTATCTTTTTATTACGATTGTGACTTTAATAGACTACTCTTTTACATTGAGGTTAATTATTTCAATCTTAAAATTACTTTTATTTCCAAATATAATTTTTATTATAAATATAATTTCTTTCTAAACATCGCATTTTTGAATATTTTTTAACATTTAAAAATATAAAAAATAATATATAATACAGGCTCCAGGTAGAGGGACCTCCTAACAATGCGCGCCGTGTCACGAAGAAATAAAAGTTTTTGTTCGCGTTATTGACTCCCACGCAAAACTGCAGATAGTGAATTTGACCTACAATTAAGTATCACCAAGTAGGTACTTCTTACTGCCTACGACAATGACCCTAATGATGGACTCTGTGACATTGTGACCGCATAATAAACTGACACAGATTGACACTTGTATGTATAAAGGTTTCGTCACGTGTTACCGACAAATTGCGGATCCAGCTCCGGACATGTACACTTCCACACAGATACTTACTGAAGTATCTGTCAGTGTCCGACTTGTCCACAATTAGTTATTACCAATTTGACTGATCCTTATTCCTCTACTTTATCCTGACACCAGGAACTGCTGTATTAGCATTAAAACAACATAGAACTATTTTAAGGCTGTGCCTTTTTTGCTAACAAACGATTCACGATGCTTTTACGAAAGTACTATCTCTTGTTTCGTTTTCGAATCACTGGGTATATATATATAATTATATAAGTTAAACAACTCGCCTGTAATCCTCGAAGGGATGGCAGAGGAGTACCTAATAGTACACCTATATTTCGCCAGTTATGTCTAAGGCAATTGTAATAGCGAGAATATTGCCATCAACCGGGCACAAATCCAGACTCTTTGGCTGCTACTGAGAAACTTCTGAAAAACCCAATAACACTTTGCCCGACCTGGGAATCGAAACAGAACTTGGTATTTATAGGCTTTCTGAAATCAGTGTAAACTGAAAGTGACCTTGTAGACGTGAAAGCTGCGACAGGCGAAAGCACTTTCGGTCTGCCTGAGAAAGCTTTTAAGGCTAAGCTTTGATTGCCTTCGTAAATTCAATGTCTTACATTACTTGAACTCTCTTCTAAAGAAGAAGAGCGGCAGAGTGGCCGGGTAATGCAGGGCACTAGCTGCACTTACGTGATCCATATGATATAATAAATCATTTAATTTTCAGTCCAGCAGGTGGAGAGTACGGATGCAAAAATCTGATATTGAATTTATTTAAACTATACAGCTGCATCCCGTTTGGTAACTTTCCCGATTCGCCAACTAAATAAAAGACGTGCAAAGCAAGTGAAGTGAGTGCATTTTCGTATTTACAACTATTTTAATCTTCAAACATTGCATTACATTGCCCCGTTTCGCCAACTATCTTCAACTGTTTTGTGTACGGTACAGTCAGCTTCTAAAGTAAGACGGAAACTTCTTGTTGATGTTGCAATATTTTTTGTATAATAAAGCTGAAGAGTTTTGTTTATTTGAACGCGCTAATCTCTGGAACTACCAGTCAGATATAATTTTTTTTTTGCATTTGATAGCCCAATTCTTGAGAAAGGTTAAGGCTATTTAACATCACGCTACGACCGTTGGGAGCCGAGCAAAAATGAAAGAAGAAAGAACTCTAAGCAATGTGACGCGGTACTGGGTCGAAAGCCGAGAACGGGTGAAATTGCGGGGCAAAGCTAGTGCATACATATTTATGAATAAAAGATAATAAGGAAAATACCACATCACATAAAGAACAACAGGCGTCATATAAATAAAGTGCTCTCTCATTAAAACGGTGGTAGAGTGAACAGCTATAATGAAATGCGCGATCAAACGATATGCGAACAGAAAGTAATTTCAATGGAGTCGTGCCGCATGGATTCGTTAAAATATCAGTGTAGTTTTTAGCCCGCGTACATACTACACTCGAAGTCATTGTCATCTGCCTGCGCCTAGCTATGTAGGGCTTACATTATATACATGTATATAATCTAAGATGTAGGGGTCATCTCCAGTTTAACCCTACTATCCGTCACGACTGTCAAAGGTTTACGAATGTCAGCCGGGCCGACGGCCAAACATCACAAGACCGAAATTGCCAAGCCTAGCAGAAAAATCGATAGAACTCGCTCTCAATAAATAAAAAAAGGTCTACACTGCTTTCAAAAAAGCTACCTTCTTGTGTGCAGTGTTGGACTGCTAAGTCAATATTTTTCCCATAATGTTCACGCCATTTTTGTAACGTCCCCTGAAACATCATTAAATCAGACATATTTGACCTCGTGTGAGGTTTTCGACATCCATAAACTCCATGGCCTTTTCCAATTACTGTATACTAAAAGACAGATTTTCCTCCGCAAGCGATAATTTACAGCTCATTTAAGCTGACTTCAATTTAAAGGCATCATAAAAAATCGTTTGTGAAGTACTTGCGTAACGTAGTAACATACTTGTTTGTACACAAGTAGTACCCGCTTCATCTGTAGACACCCATTGAAAAAACTGTGAGTTTGCTAAAATTAAGGAAGCACAACCACACAGAGTCCGATCCAATTACATGAAACAGTGGATACAAACAACAAAGTAAACAAAGTCCAATTGAAATTATACACGAAAAAGCTTCTTTTACAGTAACTGAACTCGTTACACTTCGCTTAAGAAGACCATAAAAAATTTAAAATATGGTAATAGGACAAACCGAGTAATTTGATGCATTTGCTCAAATTACTGGAATCCAGTTACTGGTACTGGTGGATTCCAGTTTGTCGTTGGCTGGTTTGAGTGGGTAGCAGCGGGCAGCCGACTGTGAAATTAGGACGTGATTGCTGAACCACGGTTTCAGGTCAATAGCTTCGGCCGACATACATTTGGTACAAACCAATAATCCATGGGTCAATGAATTGACGATGTTCGCTTACACCGCGTATATCACTTTTATGGGAAAGAAAGTTTGAGGCTTTTTTCACACTACGTGATATCTATAGAAATTGCACTGCTTTTGTTTTGTTGAGAGAGGTTCGTTATAGGTACTTTACCAGTTTGTACACATTATCTACTGGCCATGGAAAATAATCTCATATTTCACGTAGTACCTATTATTTCCGTGCATATCTCAAAGATAACACCTACGAGAAATGGGTTCTATTCTCATATTTTTAAGGTTTTCAGTATAGCACCTTTTTGTTCCTTTGTCATGATGGTTTTTCTCGAGATCTATGTAAAATAAGGTTTTTAATTGTTTGTATAAGCTGTCAATTTGTTTAATTGATAAATCTGAAACCAAAGAACATAACACACAATAACAATTTTGCTGGACCTGAACAGGCTGGGCACAGCTACATGAACGAATCATGGTTACATTTTTTTTTAAGGCTTGGCACCAAATTTCTACATAGTCTTAACAACTGCTTATTACGGCTAGCTACAGTCACGGGTAAATACATGTTTTTGTCATACCGAAAGGTCTGCTGACTTGTTCGTATTAAATTCGAGGCTATCGAGTATTTTTTTCTTTCGTATTTTACCTTCACACCGGTTCCTACAGGCGGAGTCGGCCCCAATCAAAGTTTCTAAGCCCCTATTAAGTGGGCATAGTTTCACGAAATAAGCTACGAGCACGAACGGGTGAGATATGGGACTTTCCACCGAGGAAATCATTAAAAATGTTTTTTTTTTTATATAATTTTTTAAAGGTAATTATCATTAACGGCTGTGGCAAGATATTACTATTTTGTAGCAAGTTAATTAATTATGTTTAAAAGTATAAAGACACTACGACACGACAACAAAGAGGCTCTCAAAAAACTGGTCCTTTGCGCGGCCAAGGTTTTCGATCTTGGTCCTTTTACGTTTACTCGTTTAATGTTTGGCTATCTTTATTCATTTTCTTGTGAAGTTGTATCGTACCTCGCTCAGAGTACAACTCGCCGTATTTGACATATTTAATAAATTTTAAAAGCCTAAAATTTTTCGGAAAGGCAACAACTCATGGAGTCAAAAATCACAAAACAAAGTAAAAATCCACTTCATGAAGTCATGAATCACAAAGCGGTACGTACCTGGTGGTAATTAAATCATAATCAACGTATGTGTTTTACGACAATCAGCATTCAAGGTACGATACTATCCAATCTGCGTTTAGCATTCATAGAAACTCCAAAACAAAACATTGTTTCATAACACATTGTACTTGCGACAGAACAAAGTACGGGAACTTCTGCACGGACTAGGAAACTGTCGTTAATGATATAATTAGCAGTCTAGAGATCTTTGGCACCGCATTGTTTAGGAGCGACTATTGTAAGCGGTTGTTCGCACCTTAATGAGTCTTCGAGCTGTTGTGTGCACTCGTGATATAATCATTTAACACTTTAATAAACGTTTGTAAGCACCTAAGAAGTTTTGTCAACGAAGGTTGAGTCTGGATATGGAAATCTATACTAAGCCATAAATGCGTCATCTTTTTATTAGTACCTACGCATTTTTACGATTAAAATGGTTTCATCAGAAACAATCATATGCAGGGTCTTACTGACAACGATCAATAAAAACGGTACATATTAACAAATTGTTAAGTCAATCAATACAGGGTGGTTAGGGACAACGACGCTAAAACGGTGACCACATATTCATTCTATATCATTCTGAACCCAACATAGAAATTTTTCGACGGTTATTAAAAAAAAACAGCTGTTTCCTACAAAACTGCAATACCTACACGGTCAAAATATATTAAACAGCTGTTTTGTTTTTTTAAATTACCGATGAAAAATTTGTATAGACGTGAACTAAGTCATTGTAAATTATCGGAATCGAAAGAAAAAATTGAAATGAACGATTACATATTTATACTATATGATTTTCAGTGAAGATCACCTTGAATTTCCATAGGGCAATATTTCAAGAAGAGAACTAAGAAGAACGTAACATGGAGATTCCAAGATTAGCCAGGAATCTCTAATTGATTTGCTTGCTTCCCAAATATACCTTTCTAATGCACCTGTCCTTTACCTAAATAATCTGCACTGCAGAATATTAATATATAGATAATTGTATGTAAAGCATTCTGTTTGACAAGGCGATCATGTTTTGTTCACAGGCGGTCGTGAATGCCGGGCCGCATGGATGGCGGCGCACGCCTGCCGCACGCTAGCCGTTCTACTAACTGTGCTCACGCTAGTTATAGCCAAATGTAAGTAATTATCAATTATTAGAAAACATTTCCCGCTTAGCCAGAAGCTAAATCTTAGCTTGTTAGTTCTACTACACTTTAGTAGAATCTCTTGCCTGTAGTTCCCAAAACTCTAAGTCCAAAAGGAACCAAATCTACGAAATGTTTACTCAAAAATCCAATTGCGCGTAGTCCCCAAAAGGTCCTGAAAGCTTGCTCTACACAATCAAACGCTTTACTTAAATCGTTTGTTTACTTACTTAAAACATAATCGAATGCATCACTAAAATCTACACGTTCGTACGTAACATAGTAGTTTCTCGCGTGCAATTTAAAAAATATCTAGCAACTTTTTCGTAAGCCAAATCTTGAATTTTAAAATTGTCCCAAAGATTTACAATAGGGTTTTGTAATAATATGATAACATCAAAAGAATGATTCGAATGCGCACAGTTAATGCAACTCTTGGCACAATAAAATAGTTTTTTCGGTGATTTCGCTATGCTCTGTTACCAACACTGAAATTATATTGTCCAAGGTAAGACACGAGCACCTGTTTGAATAATTGAAAAGAATTTATAGTCCAGTCCACAATTTTTACAACACGACAAAGCAAATGGTTAAATAGGTAATTATAGTCTTTAAAATGACATACACCGCTTTGTTAGTATTGTCAACTGTCCGAATGACTAAACCTTGACGTTGACCGGGTTTCCCCGTTCGTAATGAGTCCCACGTTACACGTAGGTGTACCACAAGTGTTTCGACCTGTACAAGGAATGAGTATTAACATTGAACTAAGTAGACTGTTGGATTTCTCATGATACTCGTCGGCTGGGAGCGGCCTACTTTCGTCCACAGTAGGCCTCGCATTCGAGCTACATACTGCCCTACAACGGTCGACAAATCAAGGCCACATTAAACAGCAAAAAGTGGTGACAGTCGTTCACCCGGAGACAACGCTAGCATTCAGGTTACCTATTAGCGCGGTGCCTTTCGCTCCTTCTTAAAATGCACTCCACTTCAAAGACTGCATATCATTTAGTTTTGAAATTCCAAGAAACTGGTACCATTTGAATAGGGAATGCATTCAATTACCTAAGCATTCAATTAGGGACGATGAATGTATTGTTTGCTAATATTAGTTTGCTGTCAGATGCATGGTTGAAGCCTACTGAAATTGTATCCGTTTGCGCAAAGCTACAAGTACTCCTAAATAGAAGTCAATATTTCAACAACGGTTTACATATGTATACAAAAAGCCTACTTTACGTGGTAGGAATATCACAATAATTCACAATGCACGCTACGCTACATCCGTGGTTTGATTTTGAAATCCCGTCCATAATGCACCAATTGAATTTAAAATTTAACTCACCTATTTTACGAGTCGTTCATTTCTATGAGGATAATGTAGTTTTTTCGTTTTCAAAGAGTTTTATGTTGTAGCATCCATCTTAATTTTAGCTATAATAATGAAATAGCGCAACGACGCGTCATTGAAACTTAAGTCCAAACCTCTATCAGAAACTTAGTTTTTCCCAGGAGTGTAGATTTTCCTGAAAGCTTTAGCGGAATTACGTTTCAATCTAAAAACTAAGTAGCGGCTTTGTTGCAGTTAATTACGTGCTCTCACTCGATCAATGGTCTAATACGATTCTACATGGTCCTTTGAGTCATACTATGGTTTTATGTTAAATGCCCAGTTCATTATTTACCTGGGATCGGGTCGGACATGTCTCCTGCATCGCTCAGATGAAAAATAAACTAAAAGAACCACCAAGTAATCGTCATTAAATGAGTGAGAGAAGATAACGGGCCGAGCCGGTCTCCTACCGATAGACCCTGGTCTGTACTAACAAAAGACCACATCCTGTGGAAAAGGGAGGCCTTTGCCCACCAGTGGGACAACTCATGCTAATTAGTTAGACCACTGCTTGCACATTTATGACCGAGATGTTTATGTTATAATTTTTTGACAGATGCTGAGTTAGAATCATGGCGGGGCGCCGGGAGGCCGGCGACAGAGGCACAGGAGGCGGAGGATGAGAAACGAGACATCGAACTGCTGGAGGCAGTCAAGGAGTCTATGAAAGAATGGGAGCAGAAGAGAGCGAGAACTAGGTAAACAAATTGGAGAACTTAAATCCCTAAACCTAGGCCCTTTTTCGCCTACATGTCACTCTTAAATGTCCGTTGCCATAGAAATATTCACATAGAACATGTATGATGAGAAAGTGTCGGAGACTCGGAGTACTAGGTCGATTGCGGTTTGGTACTCCCATCATGCAATCATAACGTGATCATGCCTTTTATTAAAATATCCTATACACGTGTCTAAGATAATATGACATTATTTTGTTTAAATTCTCTAAATAAACGAAATAACTTTAAATTAAATCAAACCCATGAATTTATTACATGAACAATTTTTTATCCTCAGTCTGACAATTAAAATTACCTACATAGTTTTTTTATCAAAACTACAATTAGTTAAGCCAACTACGTGCTTAGGAAATGTTAATATTTAGCATGCAGGTATTACGCTTGACCTTTCCGTCTGTCAGTAAATTATTGTTGTCATTAATCATCATTAAGTACGTGCATTTATATTGTTTACATTTCAAGTCTGTTGCGAAAATGAACTATTGAATACATAACTCTTACGTGTGGCTTTCAATCTTTTGCAACAATACTAGGAGTGAGAGTTACATATCAATAATGATGCGGTCTTAGATCTTAGGCCTGGTTTACACCAAAGCAGACAAGCGCAGCGGAATGGAGACGTGCGGGAATCGTCATTGGTTGAAATCCACATCGCATGTGTCGTCTCTCCTGTGATTGGTCGTCTTGCACGTCTTCGCAACGCTCTGCTGGTCTATCATCATCATCGCCATCATTTCAACCCGGAATCACCTGTGCTTGGTAGGAGCCTCCCTTTCTTCTGCCATACTTTTCAGTTCTCTGCGTCTCGCATCCCAGTGTTTCCTGCAACTTAGATGATCAATCCAACGCGCTCGTTTCTGCTTTAGTGAAGACCGAGCCTTATGTGGCCCATGTCCCGCACGGCTATGTTATGAGACTATTTCTTTGTTTTCATTCCTCAAATCTTCTTTGTTCATATTGTGTGAAATATTTTACAGGTTATGTAAGTTCAGGCGTGTAATATCATTCACAATGCGTCCATCATTATTTTCTTTTATTCATCAGTTACAAACCTACCACAATATCACATTTACACATTCTTTTGGTTTACGAAAGTGGTTTTAAAACTTCCATGTGAAATATGAAAAAGAGAGAACTGGTGGCCTACCATGACGTCTTCATGCAGAAATGTTTAAGTTCTATTCAAGTGTGAGAAAGAGACAGAGTTATACAGGATGTCTAGCGCCATCTCTTTACCACACTGGAATAGAAATAAAATATTCCTGCATTAAGACGTCATGGTAGGCCACCTGAAACTAAATAATACTTGAAAAAAGTAAACTTCGGCACTTCAGTGCGTTATTTTTCCTACCAGAATAGATACCCGTTATTTTGCCATTTATGCACACCTATTAGAAGTTCTTTAGAAACCTTATCGTTTGCTCTTGTATTCAAACGATTTCCGAGCAGAACTGAAACTCGGGACGCACAAAAGATACGGAACCGTTTTGTTTAAGAAAATTGTAATTATGCAGATGTCCTTATTTAACCCCGCTGGCGAAGTGTGTATTGTTCTCAAGCATTTACTAGATTTAACACACGACAGCAATAAACTTAAACGTTATTATGTAAATTGGCGTTGAATGCCTTGGATGTCGTATGCGTTGCTTATGGAACGAAAATATACGCTTTATGGCATAGGTAGAGAACGTAGGAAGTTACTTAAGTAAGCTTACTACGAAAGAGTTAAGACAACACTATTTTAAAGCACCATAAACCCCTCAATTAAAAATGTACTTAAATGTAAAACCTCGTTTCATTAATGATGATTGTCTCAACAGGAGTAAACGATCTCAAGGCAGCGTTTGCTATGGAGAGTTCGGGTGTTTCGAAGATGCTGGTCCCTTCGCGTACCTGGAGACGCTGCCTAGCTCGCCGCAGGAGGTCGGCACGCACTTCCTCCTCTACTCTACTGTTAGCAGGTACGCTTATGCATTCAGCTATATATCTTTTCCACTTAAATCTTTTTCAAACATATAGAAAGCCGACATCAAAAAAAAAAGCTTTATTAATTTATGCAATAAGAATCTGTTTATACGGGGTGGAAGAGACACCGACGCGAAAACGGAAACCATATACTCAGTACATCGTTCTGAACCCCCCCACCCCACATAGACATCCTTCGAAGGTTATTTTTTAAAAAATCAGCTGTTTCCTACAAAAGTGCAATACCTACACGGTCAAAATGTATGGAACAGCTGATTTTTTTTTATAACCGACCGTTTCCGCGTCGATGTCCCTTCCACCCCGTATGTATTAAATATGTGGAAACCCTTCTCGGGTGCAAGCCTCTTCCAGAGATTTTCATTTGTCTTTACGGAGAGCTGTGTCGACTGTCACAGCTACTCACAAACTGTCTTTGCCAGTTTCCTCTCGCTGTCCTCTCGAGATTGTCTTGCCATCTTGACGTTGGTCTTCCTCAGTCTCCTTCTCGTACCTTGTGGAACAACCCATTTTGTAGCTCTTATTGTTCACCTTTCCTTGTTTAATGCAATATGTCCGGCCCACCTCTATTTTTGAGTTGATTACATACTACAAATAAAGTCATTCTTATTCTTCTGCTTGGCGCATTTTTCATTCTTGTCATCCTTCAAACAAAACATTTTTTTTTTCTATGGTCACTCATTTATCACTTTCATTGTTATCATGCATTTCACTCCTCACATATGGTTAACGCTCTGACGTGATGTTACTTAATTTAATTTGAAGCTAAAGAAATGTCACAATCGTATTTCCCTATTCCAGAGGAGACCAGCCACTCCTGGCTGTGTCAGCAAGCAACATGTCTGCGGCATGGGGCTGGGCGGCGCGAGCTTTCGAGCCGAACAGACCCACCAGGGTCATAGTCCATGGGTTCGGCTCTAACTGCGACAACGTGTGGGTCTATGAAATGAGGTCCGCTCTGATGGCTGTTGTAAGTAACTTTACTTCAATTTATAGCTTATACAGTTATAAATTGGACTAATCTAATGTAATAAACTTGCAATGGAGATGGCAACTGTGAAACTAATGGCGCTAGCATAGCTGGTTCGAAGTATCATCATTGGTTGAAAATCTGGTAATGTCATTTTATATTTCAACATACCTGGACCTCATTGGTCAGATTGAGACCTAGCTATGGTCGCGCCATCTACAATTATTTTTTAATGGTCTTCCTCATTGCGAAGGCGGCCGCCACTGCAGACCACAGCGACAAAACCACCCAATCTCTGTACAGACCGCAGCGGCACAATCGAATTTTATGTAACTCTACACTAAAACAGCAGCAACATCGCCATATTATTATATGAAAGCGATTCTCTTTGTCTATCTTGTCATTGCAATTCAGCGGTCTTTTTTTATCCATACTTTGCCCCACACTAGGATTTTCTCCTGTATCGTGGGTGCTATAAACATTTGAGTTCATTTAAACCAACATCCAGACCCGAAACAAATACCTGTAGGACATACAAATATTTATTCTTCGCCAATTGTGCCGTCAAACTAACTGGTTTGCCGCTGTGGTTTGCGAATGCCATAAGCTTTGGAATTGTACTAGTATATATTATGGTAAGAATATCTCTATTGATGAAATGGACATAGAAGATAATTCTTCACTCACAGTGATGATATAAGCACCTAACAGGGAAGTTGTCGTAGTCATAAAGTTTCAATGACAAACTAATAACATGAGTATTGTGTTCTTATGTGAGCAGGACATAATTTAATATCGATACATAAGAATAATATACTATAACTAGAACAGACAGTGCCCAGACAGCAGACTGTTTCATAATGGCGCCGATGATACATAAAACATTAGGTACATTAACAACTGCATTGTGAGGTTTTAATGGCTAGTATTATTATGACAGCCCTAAGTATCTATCCATTGACATGATAATTAACAGTATACTTAATTATATAACTTTTTCTTTTGCAGGAAGAATGCAACGTAGTTTGTGTAGATTGGGAAGGAGGAGCAACGATGCCAAACTACCTTCGGGCTGCTGCGAACACAAGGCTTGTCGGCAAGCAGCTTGCTATGCTATTGCAAGGTAATCCGGTTCGAAGGACCAGAGATGACGAAGCCATGGTTAACTTAAATTACCTATAAATTCCATTTTTGTCTACAGTTATTTATAACTGAGTGATTTCATTGTTCCAGGTTTCGCCGAGCATATAGACTTACGCTTCGAGGATGTTCACTTAATAGGTTTTAGTTTGGGCGCTCATGTCGCCGGTTTCGCGGGTTCAGAGTTACGGAATATTAGTCGGATCACAGGTTAGTACAATATTCAGTTTTATATTCATTAATCTTTTTTTAAAACTTAGCTACTATACTATAATTTACTAACTAGCATCATGAATGATGATAGTTTTTCCTCTCATATAGGGTGTCAGGAACATCGACGCAAATACTGTTACTATATTATGAGTTTACAGCACATGAATCTAGAATTCCCCAGAATAGAATTTTTTCATCCATTATTTTAAAAAGCAGCTGTTTCAAGCAAAAGTGTATGTATTACTCACACGATCAAAATGGGAACATTAAGCGAGTCGATGTCCTTTACACCTATCGACTCCCGTAACATCTAGCAAGTCTAGACTTTATAAAGCTTTTTTTGTATTATAGATAATTGAGAACTTGACTTACCTGTATCCTCATCTTTCCAGGACTAGATCCAGCAGGCCCACTCTTCGAGTTCCAAGACCCTCGCGCCCGGCTGGATCGTTCCGATGCGAAGTTCGTTGACGTCATCCATTCTAACGGCGAGACTCTGATTCTGGGCGGTCTGGGCGCCGCGCAGCCTCTCGGACACGTCGACTTCTATCCCAATGGAGGCAGGGTGCAACATGGATGTTCTAATTTGTAAGTAATTTCTGGCCTTAATCAGTTTATAATACTCCCCCACTGCTGTGACACAAGCCTCCTCTCAGTGAAAGGGGGCAGGCCGTGATCTACCTCGCCGGCTCGAAGTGGGCTGGTAGATGTCTCAACATAAACATTACGCCGTAATCCCCGATGGGTTAGGCAGAGGTGTACCTAATAGTACACCCACATTTCGCCAGTTATATTTAAGTCCCATCTAATAGGGAGCGACCCTATTGACTTCAATCGGGCACAAATCCAGACTCCGTGGCTGCTACTGAGAAATTACTGATGGAAAAACCCGTGTTATTGCCAACCAAGTCTTACAATTTTCGGTACTTAGAGAAGTCGGTATATTCTTAATGATGTTTGTTTTCACCTTTTTCAGAGTAATGATGATGAAATAATTTACGCAAAGTAAAGTATTCTCATCTGGGTTCGACCCTCCGACCTACAAATCGTAGGTACATGGTGGCCGGCCCCACTGAGCTACCCTTGCTCTGAAGTAACTTTTAATATAAGTGATAAAATCTTTAAATGCGACACTTTGATTACGCACATGAATCAATTGTGAGTGACGTATGAAGGACGATCATTGCTGTGTACGTTATGGGGTATTGGGTACTGATAAGCACTAAGTAATGCTGATGATTAATGAGATAATCAAGAATAATGAGTTAATCAAGAATGTGTTACCCACCAGGTAAGTACGCCGACTTTAAAACACTACACTGTGTTTTAAAGTCGGCGTACCTTCGACAAGAACTGGAAACAAAAGACTAATTTCCAATTTTCAACGTTTTGTAACGCTTGGTCATTGGTCCTTCGAGCCGGATTTAGTAAAAAAATCAATTAATTACAACACCCCCTTCCCTGTGTTAGATTCGTCGGAGCAGTATCAGATTTCGTCCTCCCCTGGGCGGCAGCATCAATAGAAGGTCGCTCGCTCTGTAACCACAGACGAGCCTACAAATTCTTCACCGATTCCGTCTCGCCCAAATGTCACTTCCCAGCTTTCCCCTGCGAGAATTACGACGCCTTCCTCGAGGTAAGTTTATTGCAATAGCAAGTCAAAACGCTTATGTAATAGACTATTGAGCGATAGCAATTTAAGTACGTATGTACATTGGAAGTCTTGATTCAGTCACAGTAGGAAGTGTTCAAACTCAATTGCGGTTGCGAAGTAATTTGATGGAAAATTGCATATGAATGATATGATTTTATGAGCTGAAAATAATAGCCCAATTTCATTTTCTTGTGGTTGACCACACAATCAATTGCGATGAACATGGAACATACAATGTTGCCTTCAAAGTATTCAAAGTGATAAAAAAACAGCATGTTTTTAATATTGCAGGGCCAACCTATTATTACCTATACAAACCTACCTATTTGGTAAATTGTATGCAGTCGGAAAAACACTGTTCCCCTGATGGAATTACTTTTTTTGATTCTTAACCGAATATATGGTTAAAATTCACTATAAAGGTTTTGTAATTTTTCTACCAGGAATGCTTTGGATATTAAATGACCAGCCTAGTTTAACTATAAAGATATATATTATAAGATATAGATATATGTATATTTTTGACTGCTATTTCACTGCAGATAAAAATCCTCTCAACTGTGTGCTTCAGGCCCACTTCCTATAATTAAGGGTATTCAACCTATTTTATTTATTAAAGGGACGGTGTTTCCCCTGCGACGGATCGCGGCGCTGCGGCAACATGGGGTACTACGCAGACCGGTCCTTGGGACGCGGTCAGCTTTATTTGCTCACCAGAGAGGAAGAACCGTTTTGTGGTATTTACTTTATTTATGATAGTTCTCCTCTTTATAGTACTGCCGATATTTTTTTTTTATCACAGTTTCGGTCACACCGTACTCTGTACGTCTGTATCGGAGTCCGCAATCAGTCCGCAATCGGTCGCTACCGGTTTTGAACCTTTATGCACGACTCGAACTTCAACCAGGGATTTCATGCTTTCAATAGAATAAATGCCTAACATTTCCTCTTAGATGACGACTTGGATATAAAAGGACCACAGTTCATCTCTACCATATTTTTGCAGATTTTATTTAAGTGCAACCTTGTATTTCTAGCTCATCAATACCACGTGTCGGTGTGGGCCAGCAGCGCGGCCGGAGACAAGGTTAACTTCGGCCGGGTTACGTTGACACTACACGGGGACTCCGGACTCAACGAGTCCTTCCCTATGACCAAGTATGTTTAAATGGAAATAATTTAATAACTACAGGAGTCTCTGCTTGACATAAACCTGAACTGTACAATGCAATACGACAATTAGTACTGTTCATGATCTATCAGTTTACCCATAGCAGCTCTGCTTACACCTATGCCTGTGTGTAGCCGAAAATGTTTTGTCTCCATTCCTCTTAACTGACTCTTAAGAGCCTTCCAAATAACTAAATGCACCTTTATATTTCTAGACGAGAAGACATAGTAAACGGCAGCGCCCGCTTCACGCGAGTACTAGTTCCGCATCCAGCACTGGGTGTGCCATTGCGGGCAACCGTGCACTATGCCGGGTACAACGGCTGGCTCAGCGCGAGCGCCAAATCCATCCACATACACAAGCTACTTATCACCGACAGCTTCGCTAAGACGTGAGGAAATATTTTATTGTTTGGCAATAGGTCCGGCTGCAAAACCTGGCTTTTTGTACTTTTTATTAAAAAAAAAAAAATTGGGACAAGCCCGCCACACCTTTCCCAAACCACTGCAACTCCTGAAGCCAGATTCAACAGTGGCGACCACCAGAAAAGCGCCGAGACAATGAAGCTCGACAAATCCAAGAGAAACAATTTAACTGTCTTGGATCCCGCAGCGAATTTATTCAGAAAAGAATAGCGATATTTTTTTTTTTTTATTGTGTGCCAGAATCCAACAGTGGCCACCGATCACAAAAGTAGGAGTGTATTGCAGGGTCTACTTAGACCTAATTAGATCCAGACCCCCTATAATTTAAAATGATATTTCGAATACAACAGTATTAATTCAGAAAAACGCCGAATGTCAAGGAAATGATTTAACTGTCTTGGAACGCAAACAATGAAATTAATCAGAAAAGAGCATCGATTTCAGTTTTCACTTTGAAATTTTAAATGGCATTGTAAGTTGTTAATATTTAATTTTGTCCTGTTGCAGTTCTTCATTCTGTAAGAAAGGAATCCAGCTATTGTCTGAAGAATCTATCGAAATGCCACTCTATCCTGGCGATTGTGAAATACAACAGGTAATTATATTATTTATACTATTTACGTTGTTTTATAGCCTCATTCGAAGTAACGAGATTTCTAATGTAATTCTATTTTGTTTTTCAGGATAACGAATTATCAAATACAACGAGCACCACTCACGAATACTTAAGTAACAGAGAAAATACAACGAAAGAAGAGGGCAACACCATCGATCCTGTTGACAACGAACTGCCTGAGGACTCACCTCAGAGGCCCTTCACTCTCGTGGATACCTACGAGTGGACGGGGGGAGAAAACGCTGGCCGAGCCTTTGGTATGACAAATACGAAGACTGCTCCAAGTGGAGCCATCGAGATCGCCGAGCCAGTGCTCCGACCACGTCTACGAAAAACTCCTCGACAGCGAGCAGACTCGCCCGACGACCAAGAGATATCCGAACCATTACTAAGAGCAACTCGACCACCGAGAACGACAACTGTACCACCCTTGATACGAAAAGCTAAGAACTACGACATGTCCACCACACCCACTTACGAAACCGTAACGTGGGGCGAGAGAGCAGAGAAAGAAGAAACCGGATTCGTAGTACAATTCTTACCTTCTAGACTGGCATCGTTCATCTCGAGGGCTGAGCGATATGCCAGGGACACCCTCCTACCTCTAGTATCAGCCTATGCTCCGCGCTTGCCAATATTCGGTTCCCGAGAGGTACCGAAACCAACTGCGAGGTTTATTCCCACCGAGGATATAAATATGACTAGTTCTGTGCCAGTGCCGACACCTACTTTAGAAATGAAGATTGAGACATTGCGGACAGTGGGCCCGCCTGGGATGAAGCGTGAGATGGAGTCTCCTGAAGACCCGGAGATACCCGTGACGACCACCACGACGACGACTACTACCACCACAAGTACGACAACACCGCCTACGACGACCACGACAGAGAAGATTAGAGCGTCGCCCACTGAGATGTTGAAAATAGTAGCCGGACCATCCGCGTCTACCAGTACAGCTTTACCACCGGTAGCGTTGAGGAGCGAAGGTGAAAAGATAGTCATCGTGTATCCGAGCAACGCGAGGGACGAGAGGAAGATTCGCTCGCATTCGTACCCTGAGGAGCTACAATTTGAAGCCCTGTACCGACACACAGGGTCGCCTACGGACTTGCACGTAGACCTGCCCACGTTCACCCCGCCCACAACTTCAACCCTCGCGCCCACCACTACGTCACCACCCAAAAGTGAAGCGAGATACATTCCAGTAGCGTACGTCAAACCAGGAGATGAAGTAGACACAAAGTCTAAACAAACGTAGCAAGATTTTGAGACTGTATGATACCTATTTTTGATTTTGTAAATATCTCTACAAGATGAGTATTTTTGTACATAGTTTTTTGTTAATAAAATAGTAACTAATGACGCGTACATTTAGAAGTTAAATTGAATGTTCTCAGTAAAAAAAGTTGTTTATTATTTATATTGTTAATTATTGAAAATGCCTGAATGAAATTATTGATTTGTAAATAAATTTAGGATAACTAACATAGAATAAGAGACATTTTTATAAAATAAAAACTTATTTATTATACAATTCCACTCTTTTCTTGAACTTCCTTATGTGACATTCGGTGGAACAAATTATCATCAAACAAAAGTGCGCTTCCTGAATACAGAACAAAAAATAAACATTCTTCTACTTTAAAGAATAATCAGAGATAATGCTATCGTATTTGATTCAAAATAAACTTATTGTTAAATGCTATCAAATAATCAAAATATCACATGAATAGTGTCAAACTAAAATTAATGGAAACATGAGGATTCTGAATGTCTTATTGGAAATACGTAATAGTGCAATACTGTCAAGTCCATACAAGTAAACGATGGTAATGTGATCATTGCATCTTGAATGACAACCCTGAACAAACTACACGAAACATACTATCATGGATGGAGCGATATTGCGACAGTAAAATATTAACGAGTCCTCAATAAAGGCTTCTGCATAATTTGTTCAAGGAGTCCCATTCTATAAACACAAGGCAACATTTCTGCCAGAGATGTGTGAGGCTGTACAGCGACGGATGTGCGTAAAACTAACCAATCACATAGCTACTTTAACTCAAGCTGTGAAAAAGAAGCTATAGTATTGGTTAGTTTAACACACATCCCTCGCTATGCAGCGTCGCACTTTTCTGGTGGAAACGCAGCCTAACACAGAAGCAACAGTTAAAGGAGTGCTAACACGCAAAATGTCTTCTGTATTCTACCAATATAAGATGTGTCAAATATCTGTCAGATTCATCGAATGATCTGCACAGCCATCCCAAAGATCTTTCCACCCAAAAAACTATCAAAAAACCCTTTATCGCATAAAAGCAACTATGAGAAATTCAATCGTCGTACGAGACATTTAATTCCGTCGATATCACACATCGCATTAGCACTCCATTAGTTCACTTCTTTGTGGTATACTGTAAGTTTTGCCTAAGGTTTACTTCATATATTTGTCGGAGTGCTGCGTGAGAATACGGGCTGAGGACTTGGCGTCGAGGAACAGAGTGTGCACGGAGGTGATGTGCGCGGGCGTGATGCGCGATGCGCCGTCTGCGCGAGCGGCCAATGAGGCTGGCGTCAGGAGCTGAGCTGCGTACCTGCACATAAAATATTCATATAATTAATCACAAAAGTACTGCTGAAATAAATGAACTACCTCGCTGGCCTGTTGTACGGTTGCAAGTGCGACTGCTGAGGGATGAGTTCGATCTCCGGGTCTTGCAGAGCAATTCAGTTTTGTCATTGAGATGTGGGTATATACTAACATATCTGGAATCACAGGCTTTGTTCAATACTGAAAATTGAAATGGTTACGTGTCTTCAGATTGCACTTTGAAAGCTGACACAGATTTGGGCAGGCTGCGACCACATAGTAAATATCCTCCTACATCAGTTGAGTGTATGAACCATCGCCCACTCCAGGGGGGCTGCACTCGTGGCGCCGGCTCGATAAGGCTGCGATGTGCGTTTTGTTTTATAAGACAGTATTCTTAATACCTTAGAGTACTGTTGGCTCCTACTTCTGACAGCGCAGTGAGGGCCTCTTCATCAATTGAAATTCCTTCCGTCGTAGCTCGCAGTTTCAAAATCTGAAACAAACCAATAATTATTTCACTTCTATATCCAAAAGCGCGCTTCGTAACTTTTACGCACATTGACATTAAGGTTCAAATTACAATGCAACAACCATATGAAGAAACTGTTATGTACCTGCAAAAGCTCGGCTTTGTTGTATGGCAAAGTACGGATGATCAGCAGCCTGTCTAGAAGATCTAGTGGGATTCCGTGCGGTGAAATAATGTCCTCAGTTCCTCTGAAATGAACAGTCCAATTATAAGTTTATAAAATCTTTAGGGAAAACATTTTTCAATATACGAGTCAATCATAAGTTTATAAAAATCTTTAGGAAAAATATTTTCAATATGTAACTACGACGGGGTCGTGGCTAAATACATAGTAACAACCGTAAGGATCGGTCTTCAAAGATAAGCAACGCTTGCAGAGGACCGTTCATCCTTTACATTACATACCGAAACCCCTCCGCGCCATGGAATGTATGTAAAGTAAATTGGTCCCGGTGGTCATTCAAGTCCGAAAGTCTGCCCTTGGTCACTTTAAAAGGAGACATAGTCAGGAAAAGCTAGCCTTTTCCAAACGATGTTATGCACATGAGTATCAAATGCACGCTGAAACATTCTGTAACCAAAGTAGTAAAAGTGAAGCATGTGAATAAAATTACCTTATTTGGCATTTGCCTCTATTGGTAGCGAAGATAACTATAGGCGCAATAGCGGACTCTAGAGCTCGATGTAGATACGTGAACGTTTCGATATCTAGCATATGCACCTAAAAAATAAACAAAATTATGATTACAACATATGCTGGGTGGACTAACAACCTTAGAAAAGTAGTTGGGTCAGACTGGACGCGGAAGACGGAAGATAGGGTGTTGTGGTGCAGTTTGAGGAGAGGCTTTTGGCGGAAGCGCCAGGGTAGCCCGCGAAATTCAAATTTTCTTACGTTTCTTGCAATTTGCACGTCAAAACAACAAAACATTTTGACTTGAATTTGGCGGGCTACGTTATCACATCCTCTTTATGTCCAACGGTAAGTGGGCAGTGTTGATTGGTAAGTATGAATAATGTTATAAGTTATCACAAATAGGTAAGTTAGGCATGGTGAGTTATAATTACCTCATCTATGAATAGAACTCCAGGTACCAATTCAGCAATTCCTTGGTCTATGTATTTGTTCACTACTTTGTTGATTTCTTTCCTCAGTTTATCTGTAAAAGCAACATTTTTAGTTGTTGTTGTAGAGTCAGAGAAATAACAATAGGTTAAGACTGCTTTGTGCTTTCAGCTCATAGCACACTTAGCCCTGCACCCAATTAGCATCACTTCACCAAATTTTTACAAGCTGATCTCAATCAGAGTCAATGTGTTCCAATGCTTACAATAAGCGTGCACTGCAATATGGAGTTGCAACGAAAGAATCGACGCGGCAAACCGTAGAGGGCTAAAAGACGTAATTGCTGATCTTGAATGAGTGAAGTCAAGTTCAAAAATGATAATTTTACCAGTAATCTCAGTCTTCTTTGGTTTCATGAGCTGCCCCATCATGGACATGATGTCTTGTCCTCCCTGCGGCTTGGCGTTGGCACAGTCCAAGTCATGCAGTGTCACATCCTGGACGACTTCCTTCTTCTTGTGCACGTCGCCTTTCGGCAGTGGGACGTATTCTTCAGCCTAGACAAAATACGTGGTATTTATGAATAGATGAGGAGCAATATTGAAGTATGCTTATAGTTATTTACACCAGCCATAATGTTATTTCATACAAGCTTATCGTAAAACGAAAAGCCATATTGTGGGGGTACATAAAAAATTACTATTTTGCCATCTTTGGGAGTCCGCCATATTGGATTTCGAATGACGTACTTAGCTAACCATGCATTGTCGTTGTGTATGCAAAATGTAAAAGCTTGTAAAAAATTACAAGAGATGCAATCTCTTGCAAATGAAGTCATACATATTCTAAGACTTTATTAAGAAAGCAACAAGGCTGAAAAAGTAGAAATTGTTATGATTTGCAACCCTTGCAGCCAGTTTTTGGGATCAAAACAAGTATTTAAGGGTCTTAACAGGTAATATAGTGCCCTGTTGTGTCTGCTTAGTCCAATGGATAAAAGGCGTGAGTTTATGTATGTAAAGTATGCATTGTTATAATTACCTCAAGATCAAACTCTGTGGCAAAAGTATCACTCCTTCCCTGCCTCTTCACTGCTCCAGAGTTGGCTTCAATGTAGATGACATCACCCACTTCGACTTTCTCTTTCTGCAGTGACTCATAAATGGTGGGATCTAACTTCAGTTGCTTTGTGCCTTTAGCTGTCTTTAGCCCGATGATGACATGTGATACTGTCTTGCCGTAACCTGTAGATAAGTATTTAAATAGCAATCAAAACCAAAATAATAACAGGAGTATTGTTGTAGGATTGTAGGCAGGCAACAGTCAACTGGTTGTAGGATTGTAGGCAGGCAACGGGCCAGGCAGACCAAGGACCTGGACAAAGTGCCAGGCATGTGTTGGATGCGAGAGTCCCAGGACAGTGTTAAGTGGTGTGCAATGCAAGGAGACCTAGATTCGGCATTAGTTTGACCAATAGATTGTACGAGACTGAAAGGATTAATTTGTTTGTAGAATTAGAAAATATTTTATTTTCAGATCTGATTGTTTCTACAAAATTTACAACTGATATTTTCTGCAATTTCAATATAAAACTAACCTCCAGCTGGATTCTCAGTTTCTACAGGGGTGAGTTCAGTGACCTCTCCTTCATAAACTTCTTTAGTTTCACGGATACGAAGGCCTATGGCACGCCGGAAATTCTCCATCAGTACTTCTGTTTTCTTAATTTCGGTGCTGTATACCTCACTGCCGACCATTGGGCAAAATGGCACCTGTTGAATTAGTTTTGTTGTGTATCATAGAACCCATTATTTTTAAAATGATGATTACATAAATTGCATGGTGCGTTGCAATTGTATGCAGAGTTGTTCACTAGATTTATTACGTATAAGTTACAAGTAGAACTGTTGACAATTCCTTTCTCTGATGTTAGTTACCATGTAGCAGTTATTGCACTCACTCATTAAAGGACTTCAACCAAAATGGGCTAACCGTGAACAACCCTATTGGGAAAGAAGGAATTCATAAATAATTTAGTAATAATATTTACTGAACATTGGTCCCTATCGGGAGTGTCAATATAAATACTATTAAAAACGAATAAAAAAGATTTTTAATTGATTTGTATTTGTATGGTGACAGTGGCGTTGAGTTAGGGTTGCCTAAAGAATAAAAACACAGAAAAAATAATATCGATATTTTTGATGTTTCGATTCGAGAGCTTCGAAAAATTCAAATGTTTTCCTGGAAGACCAAGCTTTGCTCTCGCCGTTGGAGGGTTCATCACCAGCATCACCATCATCATTTTAACCTTAGATGAATAAAAAGATATACTTTACGTAGAACAACATTTTTTTTTGAGATGGTAAAATCATCCATTTATTTCTCCCGCTCTAGGGTGGAGCGGAAGGGCGTGTCAGACTTTGATTGACTAACACTGTTCAAAGAGGAGACTTACCGCCATGATTATAGCATGCCCACGTAGAACAAACGTTGAAAGTCGTTTAGCCTATATCGGGTAAAAATAGTAAGAATCGTTCGTAATTGGTAATTCGCCTTCGTTCGTTTGGGTTTTGTTCGTCGTGGTAGCGGGTATTATTAACACGTGCTTTTCTTGAAGATTCTTATTGGAATGCGGCGTGGTCCATAACCAAAAGAATTACGCAAAACAAAACAGCACAACACGATGGAATCGATTTCAAATCGAGTGTTCGACTGACAGTGCAGAGAACTGGCAACACTGACTCAGACCCGATTGTCAAATTGTCAATGTCAAAATGTCATTCGCTTATCGCTTTGCGTTTGCGCTCTTTTTCGTATCGTATTATGAATATTATTTCGACTTTAGCTATTTTTGACGACTTGTGCTGTTCAAAATGGATTCTGATGATTTTCTAAACGACGACCCCGGCTCACTCTCGGACTCAGTACCCGCTTCAAACGTTAACCCTAGCATTTCTCCGAATAATGAACCCGCTTTACATGGACTTATTTATATTATTTAACCAATTTGATACAAAACTTCTTATATATATGTTTTCTTCCTACTGTAAGCCACTCAATAAAATCAATAATAGTGCAATATATTTATGTTCATGTTCAAGCCCAATCGCCATACAAAGTGGTTGATGTCCTTTAATGAATGTTGTTTTATAGTAATAAGATGACACATGTCTGGTGCAGGGCACCGCGTCAGCGAACCACGTACAGCGTAAGACTGTAGGTACATAAGTCATTAATTAAATGACCTTGCAAAAAATTTAAGATGTAAAAATAGTTCTGATAAAGATAGCAGTATAAACAAAACAATATACTACTATAATCACACAAAAAACATTGTCATCTCTGCTTTAAAACCATATCAAATATATTTTGTAAACATCTACTAAATCCACACATTTCTTACTGTCTCAGAATTCACCATTCCATTTAGCAACATCATATTTAATCAGCTATACTAGACAGAAGAATTTGGAAGTCATGGGGCGGGGCCTTTGCCCAGCAGTGGGATGATACAGACTAACAGTAACAGTAACTAGACAGAAGATGTATAATACTCACTTTAGTACCTAGTTCCTGTGCAATAGCTAAGGCAATGGCAGTTTTACCCGTGCCTGGTGGTCCAGCCAACAGTAATGCACGGCCAGCCATCTTCTTGCTTCTGATCATATCTACCACTAATCCTGCAGCCTAAAAACATATTCAAGCACAATATTATCCAATTTTCTGATGAAGATACTCATGTTTTTTTTTTTCATGTAAGGGAAAAAGTGTTTCATGTTTTGAAATACTTATGATCCATTGTCTAGTAATTTGTGAGTGTGTTTCCATGGCAAATCGTAGCATAAAAACTATATGAAAAGCAAATGCAGTTATCTCTGAAAAGTATCAACAAAGTAATCTATTGAAGTAACACTCCATGGTAACCAAAAAAATATAACCTCAAAGTTAGATCGATACTGCAGAAACGTCTAGATTTTTTCATTTATTTCACGATAATTTACATAATTATTAATTTCACTGCATTATTAAGCCTATTAAAGAAAGTACCTCTCTCGCAGATTCCTGGCCCACGAGACCGGCTGCCATTTGAATGGGAACTCCATTTTCATCCAAACCCAAACCTTTTATATGACTATGAGCCGATATTCTTTGGGTTTTAGCGGTACTCTTCACTTCCTCAATCTTCATTTTGTTTATCTATCAGTAATAATTGGTAGAAAGAATGTTGAAATTATACAAGTCACACTCGTGTACGGCACCACAACAAACTAATGAACTAATGAATGACATATAAATTATGAATGAATGAAATGCTGACAACAAAGAAAACGACGTTCTCGTTGTTGGTGTCAGTATTGCCATATTTTAATCAATAGAGTCACCCGAACAAAGTTAATTATTTTATCACCTACTAATCATCGGTGATACACAATATCCGGGATAGAAGTTTCTTCTTTTAGCTTCAAAGAACTAGCGTTTTCTTCAAACACAAAACAGAGGAAGAAAGATTCGATATGAATTGAGAATAATTTAAAATTTCGTGACGTTAATGATAATTTTGTTCAATCAAACGAAGCTTTCGCTAGGTGGGCAGTACTCCTCGATACGGGCTGCACTGTGAGGAGGTTCCTGTCTCTGAAGCCCTAATCACTGGTAGGTTTGACACTGCTCTCGAGTCTCGACACCAACGAACAACTATTTTTTTTATTATTGAAAGGTTTTTTTTTAAGAAATGTAATTATGTAAATAATAATACTAAATAATGAATAAAGGAAAAAATAATTTTGTTCATATTTAAACAGTATCGCGTTTGTTATGTCGAGATGTTAATTAAATTGCCGGAATTGTGGGAATTCCCTGTGAACTCGCAAAGAGAATGAATGAATGAATTAGGCAAATAGTAAATGTTGCCTGATTTGATAATATTCGCTTGTTTTCAGGTAAACAGGCAAAACATACAACGAAAAGGTTCGTGGGGTTCGTGATTATTTATATTAAAAAAAAGCCACGTAACCATTCAACAGAAATATCACTTTTATATAAATATCGTGAGGAAAATTTCGAGTGTGAATGTGGAGATAAGAGTACCTAGGGGAAGATTATAGACAGGATGGATGACAGTGTGTGTGAAATTATGTGGCTGTTTAGAAAGAGGGGGTGAACCTGGAAAACTATTACTCCATGAGGGCGTCTCATGAAATGAAGACTAATGGAGAAGATCCTATATAAATTGGAGTAAGGGCACGGGAATGCTGATTACTTCTATCGGATTCAAATATTAGGATTTACTAATTGTCTCTCTTCTTCAATGGAGATTTTAAGAATTAATGTTGGTAACACAATTTTTGCCTCGGTCGAGTAAAACGATTTGTTTCACCATCACCATAAATTGATCGAGTCAGTAAATAAATTACGTTAAAAGACCACTATAATGTATAGGTCACCAATTGAGAAGTTTAGTCAATGATTTAATATTCAAAATATTTTTGGAATTCTATGGTAAATAAAGTGAATAAAGAAACGTAAAATAATTATGTAGTTTCCAATTTGCAACTGCGTAGAACGATACGTTTCAATTTCCACAGCTGACCTGTCAGCCATTGGATGATAGAAAATATTGTTCTCTAACTAAAGCATCAGGAATATCAATATTTATCTGTGTTTTTAGGCTGAAATCATGATAATATTGCATCAGTGTAGATCCTTTAAGTAGATTTATGGTGTTTGCGAAGTAATGTGGTAAGACGGGAGTGGATAAAGAGTTTTAACTTGGTGCTCAAGCTATACGAACGCTGAGATGGAGTATTCGCCACAGAATTTAGAATATGCTGTGTCCGTATTCTACAATGGGGAGCAGAGTGAAAGGGCGAAAGCCCACGCCTGGCTCACAACCGCGCAAAGGGTCCCGGAAGCTTGGAATTTCGTGTGGGAATTACTTCAACCAAGCAAGGTAATTATACTGATTATATACATAACCTCTGTTATTACTTGAAAGATAAGATCTTGTAATGGTTTGCTGTCTTCTACGCCGGTAATTCAAGTTGATTATATGACTATGATTTCGTAATTCTGCAAATAATCAATTTCATTTTGTGTGGTAGTTTTAGATGCACTCTACTTGCCATACTTACTTAATTTTAAATAAAAACAATGATTTTAATAGTCATGTGCAGACGACTTGTAACTATATGATCTTCACATGAATTAACAGGCTGCGTTACAGTAGTGGTTCGTATATTTTAGAATGTTATAATAGTATGAACTTATATTCAAAGTTTCCTTACCAGTCAGCACTACTTCTATCTTGCGAACTTTAACATTTCGAACACAACAATGTATTCTTGGGCTGCTTCCTTTATTATACTGCCAGAATGCAGATCCACAACAAAAGGACATGATGCACCTTTTTTTTAGGTTGTGGATTCACATGGTTTGAACTTTTTTCATACATACTCACATAAACTTATGCCTTTTTCCCAAGGGAATAGGTAGTAACTAAAGAATACTCCTGCTATAGTCCAGGGAATTAAGCCCTCCCTACCAATGTATTCGTGGAAGTGATACTTATCTTTGTTCGGCGTATAATGCGAATTTACTGTCGACGCTGGCTTCAAGGTCCTCGACTTACTTTTTAAAACTTGAATTGAATATAATAAAAAAATATTTGATGAGAAGAACCTTAGCAGATTGGAAAATAGATGTGTTTGTAGTATCAGTTAAATAAAACAGGCACCTGTATTTTAACGTAACAGCCTATAACTGTTATAATCATTATCGCAAATAGACACCCACATTTTCTACACATGTATAATGCGGTGATTAAGCAATGCAATATACATAATGGCTCTCGTAAACAAATAAAACACAGACTGTCATCCTGGCTACTAAATTTATCAAATAGTGAAACAGAAAAAGTAGTAAATGTGGTAAAATTGTGTTTTTTACAGATCTGCTGAATTCTTCATTCTGCCTCACACACTCTTCTCCACATCAACATACTCACACTCTTAATTATTTTTTTCTGTGTTATCGATGTTATGATTTTAGTTAATTTCCTATTTGATTATGTTTTCTTGATTTTAATTATTGAATGTCCATGCCCTGTTCTTTTATTTGTAGTTAAGAGAAGAATTATTTTAATTTATATTTTCGCCACCGAATATGTTTTAATTTTGTCTAAGAAACAAGCTTTGCTTAGTTTGGGGCCAATGTTAAACGCTTTTGTAATATTTTTGGCAATAACGTTTTCGGTATCTTTTTTGTATTTGCATACAAAAACTTATATTAAATTAAAGCTACTGTTCCACAAGATGCATAATAGCCATAAATTAACCTGTTACAAACTTTCTTCTTTTTTATTACTGTCCCAGTCCATGGAAATAGTCTCTTCTCACATAGAGAAGGTATGAATGATGACCAAGGTGGATTAGGGATGTGTAGATTATAAGTCGGTTTCCTCTCAATGTCCCTTCACCATAAGTAGTCAATTGTTTAACACTACCCTACCACCATGACAATATATTTTGCACTCCTGGTGTGTGGCACTGCACAAAATAAGTGTACCTTTAATTTTACTGGCTAACTTATATTGTTGAGCTGAGCCAAACTTGATTTACAATGAATGATTATAGTTTTTTTGTTTACTCAATTGATTATTATTACATCGAGAACATATATTATTCAAATACTGTTATATTTCTTTTGGAAAATATTCTTTCTTCTTCTTTATCGTGTGGTTAGTGCCTAACCTGGTGTTAGAGTTAAAAAAATATAAAAATATTGTAAAATTAAGATCAGAGTGCAGTTTAATACAAGTCTAGTCATTATCTTGTATTGCTACGTTAAAATGATTTGACTTATGATCTTAACACAGTCCTATGCTTTGCTTCAGGCCACAGAGATCCAGTTTTATGCAGCAACTACACTCCATACAAAGATCCTCCGCTGTTGGAATGAGGTGCCTCCACAAAGCTATGATGAACTGAAAGACAAATTACTGCAGGCAGTGTTTACATACTCCAAGGGTCCTAAGATTGTCACTAACAGATTATGTATCAGTGTAAGTATTTATATAGCCTGATTTTGATTGAATAATGTGCCCTTTATGATGAAGATCTGAAAGAATTACAATAATAATCACAATCGAGGCAACACATAAAGCCAGGTTTAGATTGTTTGCAATAGAACATGCAATGAAACACGCAATGCAACCTTACATTTTAATGTGTTCGCTTACACACTGAAATGATTGTGCACACATTTTATCATATTTGCATTGGATTGCATATTGTGTTATAAATACGTATAATTCATTTGTTCGATTGCAAAACAGCCATACACAATGCTATTTATTGTGTATGGTTCCATCTCTTTTCTCTCTCTCTAAAACTGGAAAAAAAATTGGCACCGAAAGAAAACTTTATTTTTGAGGTTTGCCTGGAAGTTCATAAATTCAAAGGATTGAACACTTCTTGACTGCATTGAATTCTCATATCATTGTAATGTGTTATAATTGTTTCAGTTAGCAGCGTTTATCCTGCAGCAGGGAACAGTGGACTTGGCCACAATATTGAGGCCTCTATCTACTGTGGAGAACTCGGCACTTTTATTGGAAGTTCTCACTGTGATACCTGAAGAAGTAAGTAAAATCAGTGAAGGTTAAGACCACAATTCTGAACACACAGAAAACATTTTTGTTTTATAAATTATGTATTTTATTAATCATGACGCTACCATTTTACTTGATCGTAATCGTAACACAATACTTGACATAAGGTTAAAAAATATACAAGCAGTTAAATCTGTCAGTCATTAAAATTACACTTTATTGTTGAGTCATGTGACTCACCAAATACATGTATGGTTAGGTTTCTAAACCATTTTTTCTGTTATTACTAGTACAATAGCATGACGATGGGATCTGCCCTGCGCAGCAGGAATCGCACAGCTCTACAACAGGCTTGCCCTGCAGTATTAGATGACATGCTCCGGTGCTTACAAACTGTATACAAGTGAGTTTGAATCTATTTAATCTAAAAGATTTTTTTGAGTTTCACTTTTAATTTTTTTCAAGTTCCCAAAACTTTTAAGACATTGCGCATATCTTGACCTCAAAAAAGAAAAAGTTTTATAAAACTTTGTATTAATATCAATCATCCCTATTTTTTTGGTAATTTTTTAAGAGAAAGATAAAACTCTGACTAGTTCTCGCCTCACGGCAGACCTCTTGAAAGCACTTGTTAAAAATACGTTGATAATATTCTCACGATGCTTTTTTATTTCTCGTCAGCACGGACTACACAACAGAACCTCCACCAGAGCACGTAGTACAGTCGTGGGTGACAGCGGCCACGTGCGCGAGCAGCTGGCTCACGCTGGGCGGCGAGGACGCGGCCGAGCACGAGGAGGGCTCGCTGCCCGACCGCATGCCGCTGTGTCGCGCGCTGCTGGCCATCGTGCAGCTCTTGTACACGTGAGTACTACACGACAGACCAGACAGTACACGAGCTGCCACGTGCGCGTGCAGGTGTCATTTTCATGGTTATCAAGTTGGCACTGACGAAATATATACTGAAAGGAACTTTGTTACAAACGGTTGTTCCTCGATTCAATTCTCATTTTTATTCTTCGGCTTTAGAGAAATTTGACGCTTTGCCACTGGCGTATTATTATGCCTCGAAAATGCAACCTAAATAAAAGTGCGATTTAGAACTCGTTCGCTGCGCTCAATTGATTGAAACGTTTTTGTTTTCGTTTTGTGTGATTTATTTGCAAGAAACAACTTTAACTGTCTGGAATTTGGGAATCACAAAGACATTCAATTATACTTACGACAGATGGGGAAATCGAACAACATCACTATCTACTTGCAATAACCAAATGGTTACTGTCGACCAAAGTGTAACTTAACAAACTTGAAAATTTTGGGACCCTTTTCTTCCGGATGGGAAATCATCAAATGACTTCTCCCGCTCTGGGCTGAGCGGGAGGGAGTGTCAGACTTTTACTGACTAAAACCCACCCATGTTCCTTCATCGCCCTTTGTGTTCCGGGGCCGCGGTATCTCTTTCGAACAACCCGCAGCACCCGGCAGGCATCGGCCCTTGCGGGCCCCTTCCCTATGCTGACATCTCTTTGAGGCGCGCGTGGAACACGAACGCGCCGTCGACACGGCCTGTCGTCCTAAGACGGAGGGACGGCGAGCTAGCCCTTAGCTCACCGTCCACAGGCCCGCGTCTACGGTGGCCGGGGGCTACCACGTGGCCCCCGACGCCCGGTGCGTCTCCCGCGGCGGCTGGGACGTGAGGAGGAACGCTCTCTCTCACGTTCCGCCTCCTCCTTTGCTAGCATGACTGCTTCGCAAAAGGAGGTGACGGCTTCCCATTCCGTCTCGCTCCGGACCATGGCTCGAACCAGGGCCGGACGCGAGAGGTCGCCGCCGCCGATCGCCGCTATGAGGACACGGCGTTGCTCCGCCCAAGCGGGGCAGACCTCCACCGTATGCTCCACCGTGTCCTCCGGTCGATCCTCGCAGTGGAAACACCCGGGCGTCTCCTCCCGCCTGATTCGGTGCAGGAACCTCCCGAAACAACCGTGTCCGGTGAGGACCTGCGTCAGGCGGAAGGTGAGGACGCCGTGGCGCCTCTCAAGCCACTCCTCAAAGAGGGGACTTATCGCCACTATCGTGGCGTGCCCTAAATTTTGTGACCCTACTAAACACTATCACATTCTTCTATTGAGAGGCTCTTCATGGTATCTTAAATATATGTCTTTCGCTAACTCATGTCTATCAAGGCGTTAATTTATTATTACAGTAAAGTAGTAAAATAAATGCACCCCTAACCTTAAATATATCGGCAGATGGAACCCAGCAGTGAGTGACACGCCGCTAGACGCTTGCGAAGCATGTCTATCATCGGTGCGGGCCGCGGGCGGGACAGTGGCTTCATCGCGGTATGCCGCTTCGGCGCTGCAACTGCTGTCCGACCTTGCAGCGCTTGCAACGCCACTTATGACAAGAGACAACGTGCCTAACTCTATAAACGAGGTTTGTGTTATTTAAAGAAGTCGTCATCTTTTTTCTATCGGTGGTCCCAGTACTACCCGACCTGAAGTATAATTGGCTGTTATTTATTATTTGAAAATAATGTCTTTGGTTAGAGAGTAACAACCTTATAAAATTTAATTTGGCGGCTTGAAACACTATCTCGTGTTACAAGCCGCCATATTAATTATTATTCACATCAAATAGTGAACACTGTCACTGAATTTTTGAACATGGATAAAATTGTTCACCATTACGTGATACAAAACTTTCATTAGACAAACTTTAGTCCAACCAATATCAAAGCCGAGTTAGATTCTACTCCGGAGGAGTCTTCGACTTCATTTCCACAATGAAATAGTGGGTGGCCGAGTTTAAACGAGGCCCTCGTATTTGTTTGTAGCACATCAGAAAATTAAAATCTCTGAACAAACTGCCATATCATCATCTTCCTGCCATTGTCCCATATAACTTGGGGTCGGCGCATTAAGTTTTTTTTACGTCACGCTATGAATTACTTATTTTTCTTTCATATCATTCGATAGCGATTCATAACGATTTTAAACTGGCAGCTATCCGTAGTCAGAAGAGATTAAAAACTGATATTATGAACCTTACAGCATTTTCCCACAGCTGCGATCTGACACCAAACTATTGATTCCTTCACCGACGAAAATAATTGCTGTTATTGTATTTCATATGATGATAGTTGTAGTTTGTGGAAAATTCGCAGCCTTCAGACTATTATGCATGTCCTTATTACTGAATAATATTTTTAATTTTTTCTAGGAACTGCTAGCCGCCCTCATAACATGTTGCGTCTCCCTAGGCGAATGTCACTCACACACACTAGTAAAAGCCGCAGAAAGCGAAGACGGATCAGACGCAGCGAACGGCGCGCGGCAACTCATAGAGCTCATCCTTGCTGCGCAGGCAGCGCCCGGTCATTACCCCCTGCACGAGACTCGGTCCAATCTTACGTTTGGGTTCTGGTATACTATTCAGGTGAGTTTTTTTGTTAGTTAGCACCCCTGCTTCGTACGGTTTTTACTTGATAAAATGTAGAGATTTCTTTATTTTAAGTAATTCTAATATTGCACATAATCCCTCCGAAAGAGTTTCTCTTAATGAACATGAAAACCGCAAAAAAATCTGTTGCGTAATTAAGAAGATGCGGTCACTCAGACAGACACGAAAAGCGACCTCAATTTATAATATGTGCTGATTTGTGTAGTAATCAACACACAGTACATTAACCGGTTGTTAATATGGAACTTCGAGCTGTAGATAGAGACTGTCACACAGGGATGACCGACGAACGACGACCTCTAAAGCCCAACTTTTCTTTTAAGTCGATGTACTAAAACTCAATGCATTTATTTTAATCGATGTACTAAAACTCAATGCATTTATGAATGTCAAGCACTTTTGAATGTCAAAAACAAAAAGTTGAAGCTACAGTCCCACAACTCAGACACAAGGCATAATAACTTGTGAATGTACTGTAGTTGCCCATTCCAAAGCGTAGATCTCAATGGAGAAGAATGGGCAAGAAACTCCATGGACACTCTTTTAAATCAAAATATTGTTACAAAATCTTCGTTACTATACTCGTAATAACAGCTTTGTATTGTATAATCCTCTTCCAGGGCCAGCTTCCTAATAACCAAACGTCAATATTTCTATCCAGGACGAAGTACTAAACCTTACGGACAGAAGAAGCGACATCCACCCAATATGGAAGCAACTGTTCTCGCGACTGCTCACGACGCTGGTGAACAAGTCAATAGCGCCCGCGGACGTGTCGCTGTCGAAGGACGACCTCGAGCTGCTGCGGTGCTACCGACAGGACATCGGCGACACTGTGGTCAGTACTATATGTATGTAGCACGTAATACAAAACCAAATATTCTGGCGACTGCTAGCGACGCTAGTGAGCTAGTCAACAGTACCCGCCGATGTGTTGTCGAAGCTGCTACGATACTGCCGACTTCGCCACTTCAACTAGCGTCTTCGTCGACTTTGACTGCAAGATTTTGGGGCATTAGCAATCCTGCCCGATTGAAACATAGTTTGTAACACAGCTCCACATCCACATCCTGCTGCCATCGTGGTAGCCCCACTTTACGAGGTAGCATCCATTAATTAACAATTGGAACATCACAGGGAAATCTAAACTCGAAATTTCAATTGTTGATTGCTGCCACTAAAGTTACTTTAAATTGAAATAGTTTTTGTGTGCAGATGTACTGCTACGGCGTCCTAGGCGAATGGTGTTGGACGACAGTAGAGTCCGCATTCACCGCGGCGACCAACGAGGCCGGGCGAGAGGCCGCGCTCCACGTGTTCGCGGCCCTGGCTGACGCGGCGCCTTCGCAAAAGTCCAATCCCGCGCTGTTTGTACTTATGCAACAAGCCTTGAATGTGGCGCATACGTCCACTAGTAAAAGGATGCTTAATACTGCGCTTGATTGTCTTGGTAAGTCGTTTTTACTGTCGTATCGGCACCAACTACTACAATAACAAGCGACCAACCCCTGCTTCGCACGGCACCACGGGATCAACCATCCACATTTACAAAATTTCATTGAGATCGGTTAGGTAGTTTCGGAGATTAGCGTGTACGAACTGACACGTAATTTTGATGTATTCCCATAATTTTGCATCACCGGCAAGTTTGTATACATAAACGGTTTTTGTAGAATAAAAGAAACAACATTAAGTTATCATGTTTTATAATTGCCGCTTATTAGTTTATACGTATGTACCCTGTTATTTCTATAACAGTGTTTCTTTTGTGGGATATCTCGAAGCTGAATAAAACGAAAAATGGATGAATGTGTTAGTGCGCGGAGGCACGTCTCTACCGGCAAATGTAAAGAACCATCGAGACAACACTACCGCTTGCATAACAAGATTCGAGTTATCTACTAGATGGCGTTGTATTCATTTCATGCATTTTCATTTGTCGGCTTGACATCCAGCATGGACCTAAGCGACGTTGCCACACCGCCGGACTTAGTCTAGGTACTGAGTGTGCATAATTCACATTTCGTTCTCGGCCACGATATTCAAACAAGTTTTTACCCGCAGCGTGGTTTGCTTCGCCTTTCCACAAAGTTTTTACATCCGTAGTTCATATTATAGCACCATACTTATCTTTAATTTGTCCGTGGACCAAGGATTTTTCCCTGATTTAATTAAATACAGTAAAGTTATAGCTTTTTTAAAATCCGGGGACGGTAAAAATACTAATAACTAGCTGTTGCCCGCGACCTTCGTCCTGAAATTATTATAAAAATATTACTTCCCTATTTGAATTGAATTTTGTTAGCAATTTCAGGGGTTCTAATGTTTTCGCACGAAACCTTATTTTTTTTCTAAAATAAAAGTAGCCTAAGTTACTACTTATAACACAGCTATCTGCCAGTAAAAGTCCCGTCAAAATAGGTCCAGCCATTTCGGAGATTAGCCGGAACAAACAGACAAGCAGACAAAAATAAAGAATAAAAAAATGTTTTGTTGTTATAAGTACCGTATATACTTTCACATGCATTCAGTAAAAAGCTATTATTTTGAAATGACAAACACTTCAATTTTATTTATTTCTGACCTGTATCCGCGTAGCCAGTTTTTAGCAAGGTGTTTGAAAAGGTAATGCTTAATCAAATGCTCGATCATTTTATCACGAACAGAATCTTACACGATCAACAGTATGCTTACACCACGAGAAACGTCTCGTCTCGTACAACGGTACGACTGACAATAATAAATGGTGTAACCTTTTTGAAGCACATATTTACTGTGTGCAAGAGTCCCAAGACGCCATAGGAATATTTTGTAACCTCTCCAAAGCATTTGATGGCGTAAATCACGACACATCACTTTTGAAACTTGAGCATTACGGACTAAATAAACTTGCACTTAGTTTGGTAAAATTTTATTTGCGTGACAGGCAACAGCAAGTTCAAACAAATGGTGTTAGTTCACAGGGCTTAAAAGTAAAAATGGGGGTTCCGCAAGGCTTGATATTGGGTCCTTTCCTCTTTCTAGTATATATTAATGATCTACCCTATTTATTGAAAAACCAACCACAAAATATGAGAAATATCATCAGCAAATATACTGCTGATGACACTTAACTAATTTTTGAGATAAATAGACGGGCCCAAAATCTAGATGAAGTGATTAGCGCCCTACTTCGGATCCATAATTGGTTCACAGCAAACAATTTAGTATAAAAAAGACTAAATGCATTATATTTGTACTACCGAATGTTAAAATAGTGATTGTGATATAGAATTGGATAAAGAGAAACTAGAATTCGTCGATAAAACTGTTTTCCTGGGGTTTACGCTTGTTTCAAGGCTACAATGGGGTTCTCATTTAACATCTCTTGTAGGGTTACTAAGTTCAGTAGCATATCCTGTTAGAAAAATCCGTCAACTTACTGATATCCCATATTGTGTGAGTACTATGTGTAATACATAGTACAAGTAGTAGTAATGCTCTCATTCACTGGAAACCTAAGTCTTTTCTTGGTTTACATGTGCCCTGATGGTTCAGAGTATGTCATGCTCACTCAAACGTGTCGCTGATAGTGGTGCGTGTGACGGATCATTTAGTTCCCTTCATAATGGTTGAGTCGAATGGTGCTGATTCATGCGTCATGTTCGTGAGCTTGCGCTGTCAGTTGTGACTGGTCATCTCTCATAATTCTTAAGTTGGCCGTATGTCATTACTTCCCAGAATTTGTTCCTTAAACAGCGTCAAAATTGCAATTTTAAGGGCGAAGATATCTAACTTTTTGTGTTTCGCGTGTTCCCTGTAGCGACCTATCGCATGGTGTAATAATACAGTGTTAATGTTATGTGTATTAACCCAGGCAGCTACGCATCTTGGATATCATTAGTTCCCGAAGCCCGCGACTTAGGTCCAGCGTGTGTGCGCGCAGCCGGAGCCGCGCTGCAGCGCTGCCCGCGCGCTGCCGCCCTGGCGCTGCGCAAGCTCGCCGCTGACTGCAGCGGTCCAGCCGCTGCACTCGCGCCGGACATCGTACAGGCTGCACAGGTAACTACTAGAACAATAGTCAGTGGGTGAAGCCTGCGAGCTGGGCTGCGCCGCAGCGCGCTATTTACATAGACCTTCTGGTGAAATGGATGTAGTAAACACCTGTGCACAATCATTTGTGGAATATAGACTCTATGCTATGTTATAGCAGACATTCCAGTACAGCTCGGCTCGCTCGGACACGTGGGTGCGGCGCCAGCTGGTGTCGGCGGCGGGCGCGGCGCTGGCGGCGGCGGAGCTGGAGGCTGCGGGCCCGCTGCTGCGCCCGCTCGCTGTCATGCTGCGGGACGAGCTGGAGGCACAGGTATGTATGCAACACTCGCACAGCTCGGCTCGCTCGGACACGTGGGTGCGGCGCCAGCTGGTGTCGGCGGCGGGCGCGGCGCTGGCGGCGGCGGAGCTGGAGGCTGCGGGCCCGCTGCTGCGCCCGCTCGCTGTCATGCTGCGGGACGAGCTGGAGGCACAGGTATGTATGCAACACTCGCACAGCTCGGCTCGCTCGGACACGTGGGTGCGGCGCCAGCTGGTGTCGGCGGCGGGCGCGGCGCTGGCGGCGGCGGAGCTGGAGGCTGCGGGCCCGCTGCTGCGCCCGCTCGCTGTCATGCTGCGGGACGAGCTGGAGGCACAGGTATGTATGCAACACTCGCACAGCTCGGCTCGCTCGGACACGTGGGTGCGGCGCCAGCTGGTGTCGGCGGCGGGCGCGGCGCTGGCGGCGGCGGAGCTGGAGGCTGCGGGCCCGCTGCTGCGCCCGCTCGCTGTCATGCTGCGGGACGAGCTGGAGGCACAGGTATGTATGCAACACTCGCACAGCTCGGCTCGCTCGGACACGTGGGTGCGGCGTGCCAGCTTTTATCGCACAAAAAAAAGTAGTTTCTCAGCAATTAGTTTCATGTACAGAATGGTTTTTGGCTTCGTAAAGGGTCCGTTTACACGCTGAATGGTTCTGACGCCACGGCTTAATTTGAGGAAGGGATGGGTGTCTTCAGCCCGATCGTAGTTTCATTTCAAAATGTATGTTCACCAGGCAGGCGACAGTGCCGGCGCAGTACTAGCGGCAGAGTGTTGCTCAGCACTGCTAGACGCGTTGGCGCCGAGCGGTGAATTGGCGGCAACACTGTTTCGCATACTGGCGCCCGCGCTTCCGACCTATGCTAGCAACCAGCCGCTTGTTGAGGTTTGTAACTTCAATTAAAACATTTGGGAACGAAAAGTTGCACAAACATTGCAACAACATGATTTTGCGAGAAACAATGTTTAGTTAAAGCCCTTATCTTTTCTTACCCGATATGAGTTTTACTTTACCGAATGTCTAGAACCCAGAAGCTGGCTTATTATATTTCTTTTTAGCGTATCGATGACAATCGATGAGTTCCTGTAATATGGAGACAACAGGACTCTAATGTCCCATCGCTTGTGAAACAACGCAATTCTAACACTCCAAGACCGTTTCATCTATAAACCTCTATCTGAGCGGGTTATCCTTGCTTCGGCCAATCTGGGCCCGAAGTCTATTTAAGATTTGGTGTTTTATTTAGAGAGTTCTAAGTTTTTCAACACGGTTTATCTTTCCGCAGCCAATGTTCGACATAGTAAGGCAGGCAGTGTCGTCACTGATCGACGATCTGCTGCCACTAATGTCGGACATCGCGCAACTAATTCTCGCCGGGTTCAACACGTACCCGTGCGCTACCGGACTGGACGTCGTCAAACTGGCAAGTGTTATGTCATAATAATAGTGACCTTATGTCGGTCTCTTTTTAACCAAAACGTATATTAAATCCACGCCATTCATTAACGTATTTAGGCTTTCATACCTGGGTAGGGGTTGAACATTAGATTTATCTTTGTAAATTAACCTATCGAAGCAGTACTTAGAATGTATAGCCGTACAGGTGAGAAAGTGACAGCGCTAGACAGCTGTCTAGCGCCATCTCTTACCCACTCTCGGAATAGTACTAAAACATTCCTGCACTAACAGATCATGGTAAACCCCCAGGTGTGAATTAAATAATGTGATGCAAGTTGTCTTCAACACAGAATGTTACCATAAGGAATCAAAATCCTTTGTATTGTTCCCTCTGTGCGTTGCATGTATCGACAAAACTCTTACATGATAAGAGCTAGCAGGGCATAATTATAACTCTATGTGTCAGAGTATTGATGATCTTGATTTATTCTCCACCAGTGTTCCTAAACTAAAAAAATATTATGTAAAAACTTCAATGAAGATCACTCAAACTTGTTCAGTCTTTTCTTGATTCTCTTCGAGTGCTTACTTCTTACTTTCTCTTGCCTGTCTTTCTTGTGCTTCTCTTATATTATCAGTAAAAACTTTTAATGGGCTTTCTTTCACTAACTGTCAACTATCTGTATCCTAGCTGTAAGTTTACTTAATAAATAAATACAAGGCATTCAGTATGAATTTTATGTTACCAGATAGTGATAGCCCATGGAGGAGAATGGGCAGGTGCCCGCCCACTGTTACACGCGAGCATATCCGCCAGCTTTCGCGCACTCACCCCCGATCCCTCACCAAAGCCTGACCTCAATGAAGGCATGTTCTTGTTGCTGCAAACCATCACCAAGAAGAAACCACAGTTCCTCGACTGGCTGGAAGATATGCTGCCCGATTTAATGGAATTAGGTAAGCTTGTCAAGTTGAATCTGAAGATAAAGAAACTTCACAGACGTAATGGGTATCATTAACACTGGAAACGGGATATTTACCATGTTTTCTGATTGCTTTGAGTTCCCGATATTTCGGTGCTGTTGCAAGCACCACGGAGACCACGATCACGGGTAAACTGAAGTTATTGCGGGTGGGTGACCAAAAGCAGGCAAATCGGTCTACCCTCTTGTTCGTTTTTGCGCTCGGTACCGGTACCGCTATCACTCACAACTCGATTCTTGCACAGAAAAAAATCGTAAACAACATAGTAAATATCCCGTTTTCAGTGTTAGCGATCATGTAAGTTTAAAAATTGACTGACGTAATGAGTGTCTTTATCTAATTACTATAAAAATATATATATTCTCTAAACATGAGTAAAGTTACTCTTTCAGCAGCCGTTGCACCCGTAATCAACTGTAGTTGATATACCTATCAAGTTAGTAAAATTTCGTCAGCAAATTTGACCGACATTTTACCGCCACACACACTGTCTACTTTATTGTTCTGTATTCTAAGTTACGTTTTGAATGACCATTTGTAAGAAAAAAATTACTTGCAATGAGTTTTTGACTTGACTACGCATGACATTGAGGCTTTTCTTCTAAAAATTGATTATTATATTAGTTATTATAATAACAGCCGCTCGGGTCGATCACCTGGTCAAGCCTGGGTTGGTCCGTAGATGAGTGACCATCTATTAAATACAGAGTTTCCACCGTGCCTCGGAAAGTACTCGTACGTCAAGCCGTTGGTCCCGCCTGTCATTTGTAAATCTTTGACAGTCCTTATAGATAGTCAGTGGCCCGAAAGTCTGACAACCAGTCTTACCAAGGGGTATCGTATTACCTAATATTAACTGGGTTGTGGAGATAGGTAAGTCAGATAGGCAGTCGCTCCATGTAAAATACTGGTATTCAGCTGCATCCGGTTAGACTGGAAGCCGACCCCAACATGGTTGGGAAAAGGCGAGGCAGGTGATGATATTAGAATCTGAATTGAAATATAGGTGTTGGCTTATTGTTTTGCCAGCATGCGGCATCGTGCGCATCTGGGAGGTGGGCGGCGCGCGCGCGGCGAGCCACTGGCTGTCGGCGCTCGCGGCGCAGCGGCCGCACATCCTGCAGCCGCGCGCGCCCGCCGTCGTCGTCGCCGCCATGGCTTGTATGGGTAACTATCGCTGCACCACATCATCATACGCAGCTTGCCTTCGCCCACTGCTGGGTATACTACTCTGTCAAGGAAGTACCGGCAAACGATCAATAATACACAAAATGTTAGTTATTCATCCAAAGTTATTTTATCGCCTTCAAAGTATGCTCCTGCAGAAACGATACACGTACGCCAACGAATAATCCAATCATCAAAACGTTTTTTGAACGCTTTTTCCAGAATTGAGTTCAGTTCTCGCCGCGAATTCTCTTTTATGTCTTCTATCGAATGAACACGGGTGCCACGAAGTGGTAATTTGAGTTTAGGAAAAACAAAGAAGTCGGCTGGAGCCATATCTGGTGAATAAGGTGATTGCTCGATGGTTTTTGTTGAGTTTTTGGCGAAGGTGCAGGTATTATCGTGGCGCAAAATCCAAGATTTTTCTTTCCACAAATCTGGCCTTTTTCGTCGAATTTGCGAATAACACTCAAATAATATTCTTTATTTACTGTTTGACCTTCCGGCAAGAATTCCGAGTGCACAACACCGCGATAGTCAAAGAAAACGATCAACATGACTTTGACTTTTGGTCGAATTTGTGTTTTTTTCGGTTTCACTTCAATTGGAAGGCGCCAATCTGAAGCTTGTTGACTAGTTTGCATGTAAAACTCGTAAACCCACGTCTCGTCACCAGTAACAATGTGTTTCATGAATTTTAGGTCGGAATTGACTGGTTCTAGCATGTCCTCAGCGATTCTTATGCGATTGAGTTTTTGGAGAAAATTCAGATCTTTTAGGACTAGCCGAGCGGCAACATGTTTCATACCCAAGTGATTAATTAAAATGGAACGGATCGACTCTTGAGACTCAGAAAGTTTAGCGGCTATGTATCTCAAACTTGAATGAGGATTTTCAGTCACTATTTCCTTCACTTTTGCGATGTTAACTTCAGTTGAAGACGTTGATGGCCTACCAGAGCGAGGCAAATCTTCCATCACATCTCGACCGCTTTTGAACGCTTTGTACCACTCATAAGCACGTGTTTTTGATAAAATCGATTCACCGTAAGACTTCTGTAACATTTTCAAGGACTCCGAACACGAAATTCCATTGGCAATGCAAAATTTAAGACAAACTCTTTGTTTGATGTTTTTGTCCATTATGAAATTAGCAATACACACTAGATATTATGATCTAACCAAAAACAGCACTGTTAATCTAAATAACAGATGCAACTCAAACTCCGCGCCAAAATGGAAAACAGTTGGTGCCAATCTAACAACAAAAAAAAAAACAAAAAATTGAATTTGGAACCATAAACGAATCATCCATTCCCGATACTTTTTTGACTGAATATAGGCCTCTCTTTGCTTATATCTAGTAAATGCGCCTCTATTTATTTTCTTCGTTATTCCCATAAAAATAACGCTTAGGCTACGAACGCACAACTCAGTGATAGGTGGCTGGTTTGTTGTGTGTGTTTGTTTTGTTCTGACCGGATTGAGCCGGGCAGAAGTTTTATGTTTATATTGCTGTAAAATCGATAAAAGAAATTCGCCCCGATTCGATTCGGACGACGCGACTTAACTAAATGTGATATGTGATCGGTTCAAGCTGATACCGCATCGATGAGCGTGGTCACTCCTTAATAAGTACTAAATCGCGCAAGCAAATATTTTCATCAAATAGTAAGTAATATAAGCGGCGTGCCAAATGGAAAATTCCCACACGCCGTTTTTACGCTTCAACTGGATCTAGACCATAGGCTCCCAACCATAAGAAAAAAAATTCCAACGTCCCCTTTTGCAAAATAGTTAGTTATAAGATAAATATTTTAGACCCCTAGATAAAATGTTTTTTCATGTAAATAGAGGTATTTCGTAACGCCCATTTGCCTTTGGACCCGCTACTGCCCCCATGAAAAGTTCCAGCGCCCACTAGGGGCGGTACCACTCCGTGGGAACATATGATTTAGAACAATTCGCTAACATACCAGGTGGAGGAACACCGCGCAGCCAGATCGAGCCAGTAGCTGACATCCTGCTGTGCATGAACCGCGCGACCTGGCGCGACGCCGAGCTGGGCTCGTGGCTGCGGCTCGCGCTGGCCACGCCCGGCTTCCCCAGCATCCACGCCACTGACCCGCACAAGCACAAGTTCATACAATCCGTGGTCAAGTACGTACACAATGCTGCCCTTGTAAGAAAAAAGCGGAATCTCAACAAAATAAGACCAGCAATATAAATATGCATATCTAGTTTTTGTACTGAATATGAGTTTGATTTCACATGTTCCCTGTTTTCTCAAAACATTGATTTGTTGGGTTAACCATTTTTGACTTATGGCGCAATTATACTTTGTCGTTAGCCCGCTCGTATTAGGGTGATCGATTGACTTTACTCGCATTACAGATAGTTAGCCGTGGGAAGGACATACGCTACTGTTTATTCTGGATAATTGTGTTAAAAGTTACACGCAGATGAAATCGTGGGTTAAATGACATGAAAACAATTGACGCGCGTTCGTGATTACGCAACATCTGTACTGTACTAGTTATCATTGAATCACAATTTCTTGTATTATTAATGTGAATAACACTTTTTTTTGTTATCAGGGAGAAAGTAAGTAAGCGGCGGATAGTGGAGGCGGTGCAAGAGTTCTGTCTAGTTTGCCGCGGTCTCGTGGACACAGAGTACGCGAGACAGACGATCGCATCGAAGCTATTATTGGCATGAAAACTATAGTAAAAGTCAGAGAAATTCATTACTAAGCAGCTTGACTACCAACTTCAATACTCCGTATATTCATACATCTGTCAAAGAATAACAGTTGTATGAAATGGCTACAATACGGGAAATTATCGTAGGGTGTAAAGTGGTTTGAATATTTTCTTAGAGCCTGGCTCTGCATACTTACTGTCCGCCAATTTTTATTCTCAAATTTTGAAATAAAATAATTAAAAGGCGGACAGTAGGCAGGGCAAAATATTCAAACCCTAACAAGGTACATTATTATAGTTTTAACTCAATCAATGTTCTCACAACCTCGCCTCCTATTAGGTACACCTAGTAGACGTGTTACTTAGTTACGCTTAAAATAGTATAGTTCGTTTGTCTTACGAAGCGTAGGTCATGGGCCAAACTATCGCCTAGTACAGCCCTTTCACAAATATTATACTAACTTGATGATTTTACGACGCTCCCAAATTACAGCGTTCTGTAAGTTTGCTGTTGGGTTAAGACCCGGACTGTGGAGTCCGGGCCTTAACCCAACCAAAGCGGCGGGGAGATGTGCAAGATTCAACCAATCATAGGAGAGACGCCGTCCATTTCAACCAATGTGATTGGTCGGTTTCCGCAGGTCGCCTCTGCGCTCGGCTCGTCCCCGCTTTGTTAAGAGTCGGGGCTTAATGCTTTTAGAGGTAAAATTATTGTGAAAGGATTGAAGAAAATATTTTTTATTTTTGATTGTGAGGCCGTCTCCTCGTTAGCTCTTAACAGTTTTCACTTGTACTTTTTTTGTCGTTTTGAGTGCAACTTTCTTAAAGATACTCGTAAATGTGTGTTAAATGCATTTGCACACAGAAGTAATTTCAATCTGTGTGCGTAAGCTCTTATACGTTCCGTATTGGGGCAGTGCTCTTTGAGCACACATAAAATAATGTGCACGTGAGTTGTCTACGTACAACTCGATACCACATAAAATGGAGACAGGCGACGTTTCGTGCGATAAATGGATTATATCTTTGTTGTTTTCCTATCGCTTTAGGTCACTCGACAAAGCATGCAGTTGAAAATGTTACATGAAGTATCATGAATTTTATTATATTCTGTAAAAAAATGACATTGTACATAATACATTAAATCGTGATATCATCTGTATATATCCTTAATGATGGATGTCGTTATAGAGATCTAAAATAAAAATACCAAAAATATTGTTTTGTCTTTTATTTTAATTTAAAATATTTTACGTAGAACACTATTGGGTAATATTTTAAACTTACAAGTAACGATTTATAAATAAATTAGGTTTAAATATATAAAGAATATTAAATGTAAATATCAAAACATAACATGAAATGTTTTATAACAATGATTTAGTAATTATAGAGTATAGAAGAGTACCGAAACGATTAAGTGAATAACCTACACTTATATGACTATGGTTGCCAGATAAAAAAACGTACAAAAGGCGGAAAGATCTGTTACTTTAGCCGGACATTTCTTTCTGAATATTTTTTTACGTATGAATAATTTTGTCATGGAAATGTGCACAAATGTTTTTGAAACATTTTTTTTTAAATTATCAACTATTAACTTTAGCCGGACAAGGGTGTAAAAAGCCGAAATTGGCCGGCTAAGCAAGTAAAGTCTGGCAACTCTATTAAAATGACTAACATTATATTAGAACCAGAGTAATACAAACACTGAGCAATCTACAACTATTGAGATAAGATCTAATTATTTTTTGGGAGTTGTGTGCTCAAAAGCACTACTGGGACCGTGTAATGAATTCATCATTGTTTCGTTGCGAAAAAGGGATGGCGCTATTAGATTTGTATGGCCCCATCTCTCTTTTTGTTTCTCGCACTGAAACAAAGCTCCCTAAACGGTCCATTACAATAAGACACGTTCAATCTGGAGAATGGGTGGTACGGCTACATCTCCCTTAAGCCGACTCAATATTACAACTTTTAAGAAAAACACGCGAGCACTTTATTCTGCATTGAAAATAGTACCGTATTCCCATTGTTTAAGTAGAAAATTGTATGAATATCGACGCAGAAATCAAGCATCGTTTCGCGCATGATCAGACGCACCTGTAAACAGTGATTATATGTGAGGCGAACGTTGATGTCTGCGTCGATAATCACATTTTCTAATTTGAACATTGGCACTATTTTTAATGTAGCCAGTTAATTCCTCGGGCATATTTCCGTTCTGTCTGAACTGACCCTATAGAAGTTGGAAGGCAGTTTCAAATAGTAATCTGCACGCTCATGCGACTGAGTCGCTGATCATGCTACCATCACTATCGTTGTAACAATCATTGAAACGATGTTAGTGATAAAATAACCTAGGTATAGTAAAGTCGTGTTATCGTCGCGACCATTCACGTTTGTTAGGAGGTGCTACACACTTTTTCAGATTGGCATGATTTGGCTCAGCCAGGCAGAATCGATAGCTGTATGTTCGGAAAAAAACTCGAATTTTGCGGAGCCTACCAAGCCCCCGTATTCACAAACGCTTCGATTCGATTTTGATGCGACAAGTGGTATGTCCATCTTTTTTTGGAATTACGATAGCGAGCGAGATAGACATACGACTTTCCGATCGGGTTCGATTCGGCGATGGTATATGCCGAACGGCGTTTGCCGATCAGCAAGGGCCGAAAGAAATCTGAATAGGTGTTGTGATTGCTTCGAGTCAGTTTTGTTGTTCAATTGATATTGCCAAAATAGAATGAAGGCCAACCTAAACAAATGTGTAACACTCGTCACACAGAAATTGCCTGCTGGCAAGATAATTTTGATTACAATCATATTGAATTCACAATTTTAAATTCGAAAGCTCCATTAGGACTTTCATAATTATTATACAATCACAGCTTCATCAAATAACAGTATCCGACAGACAACTATCTTCATACAATCGCGACACGGTAATCTTGGGTGTAATTTGTATAGCAGCAACCGAAAACCATTCTTCTTGTAACAAGAATAAAGATTACAGTGATTCAAAGCTAGAACTATAAAAAATTAAAGGACTATTCACAGATACGTTCACGTATGACAAACTGTTATAACAAGTAATTATTGTCGCTTACACACCAATTCCCTAATAGTGGACTCCGCGGAACGAAAAGGTTATGTCCTTTTCATTTATAATGTTGGCAGTGTGTTGCATGCATGGTGCAAGTAAACATATCAATGGTGCTTAACCTTTTCATTCCATCACCGTACCGACGCATCACGGCTCATCATTCATTCATCATCATTATCTGTTGGATACTCATGTGATTTAAGAATCGGAATCGTCTTTAGATTCCTGTGCGTTGCCACTTTGACATTTGCCGATCTCGACATCGAAATCCAAGAACTTGTCAGGTTCGCAGTGCCTGTTCTTAAAACGAAGGAAGTTGAGGGCTTGGTCCAGGGTTAGGTGGAAGCAATCCTGACGACTCACGTTGAGAGAGGAGCTCTCGAGGTCACTGTGAGTAGCTCGTGAGTATTTGAGGCTCCGCGAGTTGTGCTGTCCTTCAACGGTAACCTAGTATTCAAAAGAAAAAAAATATCGTTAAGTTTTTTTGGAGGATATGCAATTATTTTTAATTAATTGCTTACGAAGGAACATTGTATGGTTAGGGACCTTACACCTTGAGTTGATGCTGATTGATACACTGATTACTGATTAATTGATATTTATTGATAAAAGTATGATTGCATGATAGATGAGTGCACGCGGTATGAATGCTAACGCAGGTAAAATGCTGAGTTATCGATATGAAGACTGTGCTGTGCTTGCACTGTACAAACATAACATAGGAAAAGAGCAGTATGGAAGAAGAAGACATGCTATGCCGACCTCAAATAAATTGGGATAAGGGCAGGAGAATGATGACTTACGAAGGAACGGAGAAAGTTTACGTTTAGAGTGAGAAGTTGTTTGAATTAGCAAGGCATCGTCGGATCGAGATGTCTTGAGACATGGCAGACATCAGGCGGAAGTGCTTTCTATAAAACACTGAACGCCACTTAGGATAATCTTTGGAAAATACGTGTGTTATGGTCACATAAGGTCAATTAATGTATATAGGATTAAGGTTAAAATAACAAAGATGAAACACAAATGAAACCTAATGACTATGATAAATTTTTTCGGGGAACGATATCTATCACTATTCTAAGAAAAATGTAGAAATAAGACAGTTCCATAATAATTTCAACATACCTCATAAGTATAATGTTTAGCCTTGCGCTTGGGCCCGATGTAGGCGACATACACGATGACTCCCCACGTGCGGATGTCCACATCAACGCGTAAATGGAAGTACTCGTCCAGCGCCATTATGAGCCAGGTGTCGTGCTGCTCCGAGTTCACTTTCATTGAGAACTTATGCTTCCGTCCGATCTTCACAATCGGGAGGTGCTTGCACTGAAAGATAAGTGTTTTGTTGCAAAAATCAGCCTCTTGAGCTCTGCCAGTAGGTCGCTTGAATAAAAAGATTAACTATGATTATTTTAATCCCAACGCCATCAAAAGTCAAATGTCACGCATTCGTGATTTGAAACAAATATAATAGCGAATTACCTGTGACCCGTTTAAGAGAACCTTTAAGTTACAAAGTAGTGCGGAACGTCCCCCAGCTAAATGGCCCGACGACTTTAAAAACTAGTGGGTGAGTCCGACTGGATGCGAAAGACAGAGTGTTGCAGTGCGGCTTGGGACCGGCCCATTTCCAACAGTTCACCGCTATAGACTATAGAATTGATTGATATGTATGTGACCTGGAAGTGATGCGCCAGCTCATGGTGCGCGAGGGGCTGGTGCCGGGCGCAGGGCGGCGCGGGACAGTGGTAGCGGCGCTGTGCCGGCACGGTTATGTTACCTGGAAGTGATGCGCCAGCTCATGGTGCGCGAGGGGCGGGTGCCGGGCGCAGGGCGGCGCGGGACAGTGGTAGCGGCGCTGTGCCGGCACGGTTATGTTACCTGGAAGTGATGCGCCAGCTCATGGTGCGCGAGGGGCGGGTGCCGGGCGCAGGGCGGCGCGGGACAGTGGTAGCGGCGCTGTGCCGGCACGGTTATGTTACCTGGAAGTGATGCGCCAGCTCATGGTGCGCGAGGGGCGGGTGCCGGGCGCAGGGCGGCGCGGGACAGTGGTAGCGGCGCTGTGCCGGCACGGTTATGTTACCTGGAAGTGATGCGCCAGCTCATGGTGCGCGAGGGGCGGGTGCCGGGCGCAGGGCGGCGCGGGACAGTGGTAGCGGCGCTGTGCCGGCACGGTTATGTTACCTGGAAGTGATGCGCCAGCTCATGGTGCGCGAGGGGCGGGTGCCGGGCGCAGGGCGGCGCGGGACAGTGGTAGCGGCGCTGTGCCGGCACGGTTATGTTACCTGGAAGTGATGCGCCAGCTCATGGTGCGCGAGGGGCGGGTGCCGGGCGCAGGGCGGCGCGGGACAGTGGTAGCGGCGCTGTGCCGGCACGGTTATGTTACCTGGAAGTGATGCGCCAGCTCATGGTGCGCGAGGGGCGGGTGCCGGGCGCAGGGCGGCGCGGGACAGTGGTAGCGGCGCTGTGCCGGCACGGTTATGTTACCTGGAAGTGATGCGCCAGCTCATGGTGCGCGAGGGGCGGGTGCCGGGCGCAGGGCGGCGCGGGACAGTGGTAGCGGCGCTGTGCCGGCACGGTTATGTTACCTGGAAGTGATGCGCCAGCTCATGGTGCGCGAGGGGCGGGTGCCGGGCGCAGGGCGGCGCGGGACAGTGGTAGCGGCGCTGTGCCGGCACGGTTATGTTACCTGGAAGTGATGCGCCAGCTCATGGTGCGCGAGGGGCGGGTGCCGGGCGCAGGGCGGCGCGGGACAGTGGTAGCGGCGCTGTGCCGGCACGGTTATGTTACCTGGAAGTGATGCGCCAGCTCATGGTGCGCGAGGGGCGGGTGCCGGGCGCAGGGCGGCGCGGGACAGTGGTAGCGGCGCTGTGCCGGCACGGTTATGTTACCTGGAAGTGATGCGCCAGCTCATGGTGCGCGAGGGGCGGGTGCCGGGCGCAGGGCGGCGCGGGACAGTGGTAGCGGCGCTGTGCCGGCACGGTTATGTTACCTGGAAGTGATGCGCCAGCTCATGGTGCGCGAGGGGCGGGTGCCGGGCGCAGGGCGGCGCGGGACAGTGGTAGCGGCGCTGTGCCGGCACGGTTATGTTACCTGGAAGTGATGCGCCAGCTCATGGTGCGCGAGGGGCGGGTGCCGGGCGCAGGGCGGCGCGGGACAGTGGTAGCGGCGCTGTGCCGGCACGGTTATGTTACCTGGAAGTGATGCGCCAGCTCATGGTGCGCGAGGGGCGGGTGCCGGGCGCAGGGCGGCGCGGGACAGTGGTAGCGGCGCTGTGCCGGCACGGTTATGTTACCTGGAAGTGATGCGCCAGCTCATGGTGCGCGAGGGGCGGGTGCCGGGCGCAGGGCGGCGCGGGACAGTGGTAGCGGCGCTGTGCCGGCACGGTTATGTTACCTGGAAGTGATGCGCCAGCTCATGGTGCGCGAGGGGCGGGTGCCGGGCGCAGGGCGGCGCGGGACAGTGGTAGCGGCGCTGTGCCGGCACGGTTATGTTACCTGGAAGTGATGCGCCAGCTCATGGTGCGCGAGGGGCGGGTGCCGGGCGCAGGGCGGCGCGGGACAGTGGTAGCGGCGCTGTGCCGGCACGGTTATGTTACCTGGAAGTGATGCGCCAGCTCATGGTGCGCGAGGGGCGGGTGCCGGGCGCAGGGCGGCGCGGGACAGTGGTAGCGGCGCTGTGCCGGCACGGTTATGTTACCTGGAAGTGATGCGCCAGCTCATGGTGCGCGAGGGGCGGGTGCCGGGCGCAGGGCGGCGCGGGACAGTGGTAGCGGCGCTGTGCCGGCACGGTTATGTTACCTGGAAGTGATGCGCCAGCTCATGGTGCGCGAGGGGCGGGTGCCGGGCGCAGGGCGGCGCGGGACAGTGGTAGCGGCGCTGTGCCGGCACGGTTATGTTACCTGGAAGTGATGCGCCAGCTCATGGTGCGCGAGGGGCGGGTGCCGGGCGCAGGGCGGCGCGGGACAGTGGTAGCGGCGCTGTGCCGGCACGGTTATGTTACCTGGAAGTGATGCGCCAGCTCATGGTGCGCGAGGGGCGGGTGCCGGGCGCAGGGCGGCGCGGGACAGTGGTAGCGGCGCTGTGCCGGCACGGTTATGTTACCTGGAAGTGATGCGCCAGCTCATGGTGCGCGAGGGGCGGGTGCCGGGTGCAGGGCGGCGCGGGACAGTGGTAGCGGCGCTGTGCCGGCACGGTTATGTTACCTGGAAGTGATGCGCCAGCTCATGGTGCGCGAGGGGCGGGTGCCGGGCGCAGGGCGGCGCGGGACAGTGGTAGCGGCGCTGTGCCGGCACGGTTATGTTACCTGGAAGTGATGCGCCAGCTCATGGTGCGCGAGGGGCGGGTGCCGGGCGCAGGGCGGCGCGGGACAGTGGTAGCGGCGCTGTGCCGGCACGGTTATGTTACCTGGAAGTGATGCGCCAGCTCATGGTGCGCGAGGGGCGGGTGCCGGGCGCAGGGCGGCGCGGGACAGTGGTAGCGGCGCTGTGCCGGCACGGTTATGTTACCTGGAAGTGATGCGCCAGCTCATGGTGCGCGAGGGGCGGGTGCCGGGCGCAGGGCGGCGCGGGACAGTGGAAGCGGCGCTGTGCCGGCACGGTTATGTTACCTGGAAGTGATGCGCCAGCTCATGGTGCGCGAGGGGCGGGTGCCGGGCGCAGGGCGGCGCGGGACAGTGGTAGCGGTGCTGTGCCGGAACGGTTATGTTACCTGGAAGTGATGCGCCAGCTCATGGTGCGCGAGGGGCGGGTGCCGGGCGCAGGGCGGCGCGGGACAGTGGTAGCGGCGCTGTGCCGGCACGGTTATGTTATCTGGAAGTGATGCGCCAGCTCATGGTGCGCGAGGGGCGGGTGCCGGGCGCAGGGCGGCGCGGGACAGTGGTAGCGGCGCTGTGCCGGGACGGTTATGTTACCTGGAAGTGATGCGCCAGCTCATGGTGCGCGAGGGGCGGGTGCCGGGCGCAGGGCGGCGCGGGACAGTGGTAGCGGCGCTGTGCCGGCACGGTTATGTTACCTGGAAGTGATGCGCCAGCTCATGGTGCGCGAGGGGCGGGTGCCGGGCGCAGGGCGGCGCGGGACAGTGGTAGCGGCGCTGTGCCGGCACGGTTATGTTACCTGGAAGTGATGCGCCAGCTCATGGTGCGCGAGGGGCGGGTGCCGGGCGCAGGGCGGCGCGGGACAGTGGTAGCGGTGCTGTGCCGGAACGGTTATGTTACCTGGAAGTGATGCGCCAGCTCATGGTGCGCGAGGGGCGGGTGCCGGGCGCAGGGCGGCGCGGGACAGTGGTAGCGGCGCTGTGCCGGCACGGTTATGTTACCTGGAAGTGATGCGCCAGCTCATGGTGCGCGAGGGGCGGGTGCCGGGCGCAGGGCGGCGCGGGACAGTGGTAGCGGCGCTGTGCCGGCACGGTTATGTTACCTGGAAGTGATGCGCCAGCTCATGGTGCGCGAGGGGCGGGTGCCGGGCGCAGGGCGGCGCGGGACAGTGGTAGCGGCGCTGTGCCGGCACGGTTATGTTACCTGGAAGTGATGCGCCAGCTCATGGTGCGCGAGGGGCGGGTGCCGGGCGCAGGGCGGCGCGGGACAGTGGTAGCGGCGCTGTGCCGGCACGGTTATGTTACCTGGAAGTGATGCGCCAGCTCATGGTGCGCGAGGGGCGGGTGCCGGGCGCAGGGCGGCGCGGGACAGTGGTAGCGGCGCTGTGCCGGCACGGTTATGTTACCTGGAAGTGATGCGCCAGCTCATGGTGCGCGAGGGGCGGGTGCCGGGCGCAGGGCGGCGCGGGACAGTGGTAGCGGCGCTGTGCCGGCACGGTTATGTTACCTGGAAGTGATGCGCCAGCTCATGGTGCGCGAGGGGCGGGTGCCGGGCGCAGGGCGGCGCGGGACAGTGGTAGCGGCGCTGTGCCGGCACGGTTATGTTACCTGGAAGTGATGCGCCAGCTCATGGTGCGCGAGGGGCGGGTGCCGGGCGCAGGGCGGCGCGGGACAGTGGTAGCGGCGCTGTGCCGGCACGGTTATGTTACCTGGAAGTGATGCGCCAGCTCATGGTGCGCGAGGGGCGGGTGCCGGGCGCAGGGCGGCGCGGGACAGTGGTAGCGGCGCTGTGCCGGCACGGTTATGTTACCTGGAAGTGATGCGCCAGCTCATGGTGCGCGAGGGGCGGGTGCCGGGCGCAGGGCGGCGCGGGACAGTGGTAGCGGCGCTGTGCCGGCACGGTTATGTTACCTGGAAGTGATGCGCCAGCTCATGGTGCGCGAGGGGCGGGTGCCGGGCGCAGGGCGGCGCGGGACAGTGGTAGCGGCGCTGTGCCGGCACGGTTATGTTACCTGGAAGTGATGCGCCAGCTCATGGTGCGCGAGGGGCGGGTGCCGGGCGCAGGGCGGCGCGGGACAGTGGTAGCGGCGCTGTGCCGGCACGGTTATGTTACCTGGAAGTGATGCGCCAGCTCATGGTGCGCGAGGGGCGGGTGCCGGGCGCAGGGCGGCGCGGGACAGTGGTAGCGGCGCTGTGCCGGCACGGTTATGTTACCTGGAAGTGATGCGCCAGCTCATGGTGCGCGAGGGGCGGGTGCCGGGCGCAGGGCGGCGCGGGACAGTGGTAGCGGCGCTGTGCCGGCACGGTTATGTTACCTGGAAGTGATGCGCCAGCTCATGGTGCGCGAGGGGCGGGTGCCGGGCGCAGGGCGGCGCGGGACAGTGGTAGCGGCGCTGTGCCGGCACGGTTATGTTACCTGGAAGTGATGCGCCAGCTCATGGTGCGCGAGGGGCGGGTGCCGGGCGCAGGGCGGCGCGGGACAGTGGTAGCGGCGCTGTGCCGGCACGGTTATGTTACCTGGAAGTGATGCGCCAGCTCATGGTGCGCGAGGGGCGGGTGCCGGGCGCAGGGCGGCGCGGGACAGTGGTAGCGGCGCTGTGCCGGCACGGTTATGTTACCTGGAAGTGATGCGCCAGCTCATGGTGCGCGAGGGGCGGGTGCCGGGCGCAGGGCGGCGCGGGACAGTGGTAGCGGCGCTGTGCCGGCACGGTTATGTTACCTGGAAGTGATGCGCCAGCTCATGGTGCGCGAGGGGCGGGTGCCGGGCGCAGGGCGGCGCGGGACAGTGGTAGCGGCGCTGTGCCGGCACGGTTATGTTACCTGGAAGTGATGCGCCAGCTCATGGTGCGCGAGGGGCGGGTGCCGGGCGCAGGGCGGCGCGGGACAGTGGTAGCGGCGCTGTGCCGGCACGGTTATGTTACCTGGAAGTGATGCGCCAGCTCATGGTGCGCGAGGGGCGGGTGCCGGGCGCAGGGCGGCGCGGGACAGTGGTAGCGGCGCTGTGCCGGCACGGTTATGTTACCTGGAAGTGATGCGCCAGCTCATGGTGCGCGAGGGGCGGGTGCCGGGCGCAGGGCGGCGCGGGACAGTGGTAGCGGCGCTGTGCCGGCACGGTTATGTTACCTGGAAGTGATGCGCCAGCTCATGGTGCGCGAGGGGCGGGTGCCGGGCGCAGGGCGGCGCGGGACAGTGGTAGCGGCGCTGTGCCGGCACGGTTATGTTACCTGGAAGTGATGCGCCAGCTCATGGTGCGCGAGGGGCGGGTGCCGGGCGCAGGGCGGCGCGGGACAGTGGTAGCGGCGCTGTGCCGGCACGGTTATGTTACCTGGAAGTGATGCGCCAGCTCATGGTGCGCGAGGGGCGGGTGCCGGGCGCAGGGCGGCGCGGGACAGTGGTAGCGGCGCTGTGCCGGCACGGTTATGTTACCTGGAAGTGATGCGCCAGCTCATGGTGCGCGAGGGGCGGGTGCCGGGCGCAGGGCGGCGCGGGACAGTGGTAGCGGCGCTGTGCCGGCACGGTTATGTTACCTGGAAGTGATGCGCCAGCTCATGGTGCGCGAGGGGCGGGTGCCGGGCGCAGGGCGGCGCGGGACAGTGGTAGCGGCGCTGTGCCGGCACGGTTATGTTACCTGGAAGTGATGCGCCAGCTCATGGTGCGCGAGGGGCGGGTGCCGGGCGCAGGGCGGCGCGGGACAGTGGTAGCGGCGCTGTGCCGGCACGGTTATGTTACCTGGAAGTGATGCGCCAGCTCATGGTGCGCGAGGGGCGGGTGCCGGGCGCAGGGCGGCGCGGGACAGTGGTAGCGGCGCGCGCCGCAGGAGGCCTCGTGCGGCGCGCGCCGGCGCAGACGCACTTCGCGCCCGCAGCCGTGCCGGCACGGGTAGCGCAGCATCTCCGCCACCTGCGAACAGAGAAACTGCTGCTGATGTGCTTCCCTATCCGATCGTAATAGCATTCGATTTAGGCCGGATTTCAAATGTCGAAAAAAGATGGTTTTAAGGGGTTAGAAAAAAGATTAAAGCGTTATTGTACAAGACCCGTAACATCAGTCGTCAGATTTACATTTAGGTTGTCTGCAAACTGCCAAAGCCTGATGAAGGAGGTACATATAGTTACTTTAAAAACACATACCCCTTCCATAGCCCTATTGCGCACTGAGGAGAAAGTAGTGCGACACACGGGGCAAGACGCAAGTCGCGTGCGACAGCGACTGCACACCAGGTGGCCGCGTCGGCACTGTGAGATGGGCGGCTCCATCCACTCTAGGCACACCGGACACTCCAGCAAGCGTAGAAGGCTCTGCGGTAAACGGACAAATGTAAACGACATTAGGAGGATATTAAAATGCACCCTAAAAGTCGAACCGACCGGACTGCACTTTGACAGATAGTGTACCGAAATATGGTATGGTGGAACTGTGAATGATAAATTGAGGTACGATGTTATACGATACGGTTTATAAGATGTAGTCGTAAAAATTGAAAAGAGTATGCCTAGATGGTTTGTTCATGTGGAGGGGATGCGTGTAAGGCGACTAACAAAAGGTATTTACAAGCCTACAAGGCAGATGTGAGTGGCAACGCCGGGAGGGATGCCAGAGAGTGAACGCCCTAGAAGGACATACACTGACTTTATTGGTGAGGTTCTTTAGAAAGGTCATGTGCGTAGTACTACAGACGAAGTACAGATGTATGAACATGGACGAGGCAACAGGAGTATGTAAGGATCGTAGCATATATGTATCTTCAAAGTCCGGTGTCCGCAGTCGGTTCGAATCTACTTCGTGCCTCTTGGACTATCCTTAGCACGTTACGGAATGACAATCCCATCCATCAAAACAGCTTAATGCCTAGTTCAGACGATAAGATCTAATTAGTGTCCGACCAAAGTTCGATTAGCGGCTATCGACACAGCCTTCAGGAGAAGCCGAAGGTTTAATTACCCTAAGAAATTCAGTTCATGATTGGCTAAAAATGAATAATTTGTTTTTTTTTCACTTTTAAATTAAAAGTTGCTCGTGGTTAATCCATAATAGCCGCACGGATCGATTTTCAAAGTAAGCTAGCACTTGAAAAGGCCGGTCCATAGATGGGTGACCACGGAAGAAACTCCGTATGTAATGGTACTTACCGAGTTTCCAGGAGCTTGCTTCCACGCTTTCTTTCATCATACGGCACAAAACTGTAAGATCTCACAGTAAAATTACCGTAACATTAACGCTGCGGTAATTAAAGGGTGGAAATGTACGTTTCTTTGTGCCGTCCGCGAACACAATTATACAACGTGTATCAGACATTTGGGTCGAGGTATTGAAATTTCGTATGGGACAGCTGATTATAATTTTTTCGCGATTACGGTATTGGTCCCTTGGAGAAAGTCGTTCAGTTTGGTACTCTGTACTACAACCTTACAAATATGACCACACCTTTTGATACAAGCTGTATAATGTTCTACCACCACCATCACTATACAGTGAAGGTGTTTTAACAAAATTTCGGAAAAATATTATGGCAGTGGTTTTGGCTGACGTGCAAGGGAGGCAAGAAAAACTTCATTAGAAATGTTCAACGACAATACATGGTCTAAAATATTTTTTTAAAGTGGAATCAATAGACCACTTCATTTTATTATTTTGTCTAAATCCAAACTTATCTAAGGTGACAAATGAAATATGTGATATAAACGTTTTAATAGATGATTATGAAAATTTTTAATGACCAACTTCACCATAGTATAACAAAAATCACTCACTTGATTAAACTCTTGCACAGAATACGGTTCTGCATTTTCCTCAGTTGCTGAAATATTGAGAATAAAAAAAAAACGTTAAACTTTCACTGTCACTCACGGGTTATCTTCCGTGATTAGTGTTTATTTTGAGCTCCCGATATTTCGACGCTGTTGCAAGCGCCATGATCACGAGATGACTGGAGAATGCGGCTGAATGTTAAAAATTAGTTGGGTGCAGACAAGTCTGTCTTACCTCTTTCTTTGTCTTTTGCTAGGTGCGCCTAGCAAAAGACAAAGGAACTCTGAACAAATTCACGGCAAAACACACTCACAATATCGTTAGGTTATATCGGAAGCTCAAAATAAACTCTAATCACGGAAGATATCCCGTAAGTGACAGTGAAAGCTAGTTATAAACATTGAAAGCTTAAAACAGTGTTTAAAAAAAAACATTCATGTACAGGTACGATTCATTAAATTGATTGACATTTATTTATACTGCATGCTATATGCTATTTATATACAGTACCCGGGCGTTTATATAAGTACTACATTGCTGCATAGATATTTTGATCTTCGAATGCCGTTGTCAAGGGGGCATTGTTGGTAAACATTTGTGAAATACATTGAAAAAACAATATGGTGGCATTAGTTGTGATGATGGCCATGCGCCAAAAAATCTTTGTACGGCTATAAAGGTGTAAACGGACCCTCACGAAGCCGCCAACCAAACATTCTGTACATCAAACTTAGTAACTCGAGGCAAAAATTATTGCTGAGAAACTACTTTCTTTTGAAATGAAAAATCACGGTACGACTCAATGTAACGCACTCAAAACATGCTTTGAATGCATTGAATAGCACAGGGGTCATGGAGGTATTAAAAGTAAAGTTACATCATTAAAAACAAGTAATTAGTCGGTTCACATTTAAAGTAAAACCTCGCGAACACTTACTTAAGAAGCTGGCAGACTCGTCTCAAAATTAAATTGTTGTTAGTTTTCCTCTCTCTTTAATTTGTTTAATTTTGTTGGTATGTATGTATTTATATGTTTATTGTTATATTTTATTTATAAATGTTTTCGTGACTTTTTCTTTTATGCTGTACCTACTATGTTTTCTCTCTGCATCACGATAAGGTAGACTGGTACAAAATGCCCAAGGCATTAAGTCCGCCTTTGTAGTGTTATTTAAACTTGTGCATAAAGTTTTAATAAATAATTAAAATAAGACTTTCGAAAAAGTTGGAACTTTTACCTCCAATATCTCCGTAACTAGAAGGTTCCCGGGTATAAGAGAACAACTGCCTTTCGACTTCAATAAGGAACTTTTTACATCCATTTGGTATGAGTGACAGGAAGATTAAGAACACTACAAAGCAATTTTTTTACCCGAAATGCTATCACGTTTACGGCCGGATTCTGTACATTTTATACGTTCCAACGATAACTTACTTTCCCGTTTTCTCTTAATGCCATGGAAGGGAGACTGTTGCTGCGAAGTCTCGGCATTCTCATCAGAATTCGTGGCCACCTGGAAAGAAAGCTGTACCGGTTTAAAGGTAGATACAGTGATAAAGCTTATTGACAATTCTGGGGAACATCTTGCGAGCTCGGGGTCGTTATATAAATACACGCAGTAAACATGAAATTGTACTACCCCAAATTCCAATTAACTAAAACCAGCAAGTCATCATCTTCCTGCCCTTGTCCCATTCTACTTGGGGTCGGCACAACACGTTTTCTTCCTCCATTCTCCCCTGTCAACCGTCACTGCATCATTCACTCCTTTCTCTTTCATATCATTCCAAATAATTATTTTTCATTCAAACAGTATACGCTTTTACAACAAGTTGCTAAAGTCAGTTATAGAACTGACCGACGGAAAGTTTAAAAACTACATCAAACGTGTCCTTATTAAAAAAGCATATTACAAAATTAAGGACTACGTTGAAGATAAAGAAGTTTGGCTTTAATTCCTTCTGCGCATGCGGCCACCTGGTAGCACATAAACCGAACCGTGCACTTTTGCTCGACGTTTTATAAATGCCCATGTAGGCCTATGTGAAATAAAATACATTGATTTTATTATACGGGTCATCACTGTACAGCGTGTATTAGAAAGGTATGTTCATATTTAAGGGCACACGCGTTCAACGGTACAGACCATCAATCCCGTACAAAACTACAAATACCGACATTAGAAACGCAAATGTATGGGGTAGATGATATTCTTTTTTCATGATGACGATGTTGGTACCATTGGGAAAGTTGTTCAGTTTGATGGTCTGTAGTACTACACCCTTAAATATGACCACACCTGTCTGTAGTAAATGGTCAGCCATTTATTTAATTACTAAATAGACTTGTGTTTGTCCGCATGCTGTATTAAGACATCGTTGTTTTCCTGAAGCGGACAGGCAATATTAAAATTGTTAGTATACATACGGCTGACACTGAGCGTTGTAAGCGCGGAGTGATGCTATAATTCTTTTTTGCTTTCTTTGAAATGATCAATGAAGGTCGACCACGGTCTACCTAATGTTTTGTACCCACAAAGTTTGTACATCTATTACGTTTATGCTTAGTTCCAGATTAGCGTTTATCGGCGCATATAAGCTCGTTTTAGAAGGGCGTGTAGGTGCGTATAGGCGTGCCTTTTGCCACACGCGCAACTCGTACGAGCGTTAACGCACTTAGCTTGTATAAGCGCGTGCCGCGAGAAACGCTTCCCCGTGCGCCTACTCACTCCGTTTGCCTGAACGTCCGCGTTTGCAATCTCAGTTACGGTGGTTCGACCGAACACGCCAGAATAAGGGCGTATATGCGCGTTCGGTTTTTTCATGCCAATAACGTGACGCATGCGTAAGCTGTTACGAGATTATACACGCAAAAAAAAAACCGGTAGTCTGAACCACTCTTAGCGTATTTACGCAAAATATTGTGTTATTAATACAAAATGAACTTAAAAATATGATGAAATAGCCAACATTGGCAAAGATAGAGATGACTCAAGCAGAAAAAAAAACCTTGAAATAATTTGTGTGGAACTGTCAATGTTTTCTGTTATTTTGGCTAAAAAGTTTAATTTGAGTAAACGCATTAACTAGCCGTAACTAGCAGATATGTACGGTATTGCCTTTGTTGATGACGGCATTGACGTCAGCGAGTGCAGCTGTGTCTGGCTCATGCAGGGCGTCCACTTCCATAACTATTTCTTCCAGAGATATCTTCAAACTTCGCTAACATTCGCTAAGCTAGCAGATACTTACGGCATTGCCTTCGTTGCTAACATTCGGCTCCGTAGCGTCAGTCTCTACATCGGCCGCAGGAGCAGTGTCTGGCTCATCCGGAGCGTCCACTTCCATCACCTCTTCTTCTAGAGATATCGTAAAACTTCGCTAGTAATTCGCTAAGCGAACCGATACGTACGGCATTGCCTTCATTGTTGACATTGGGCTCCGTAGCGTCGGTCTCGACGTCTGCTGTGGGAGATGTGTCTGGCTTATCTGTGACGTCTACTTCCAATACATCTTCTTCCACAGCTATCGTAAAACTTCGCTAACATTCACTAATCTAGAGAATACGTACGGCATTACCTTCTTTGCTGACATTGGGCTCTGTGGCGTCGGTCTCATCAGAGGCGTCCATTTCCAACACCTCTCCTTCTAAAAATATTGTAAATCTTCGCTAACATTCGCTATCAGATACGTACGGCATTGCCTTCGTTGCTGACATTGGGTTCCGTAGCGTCGGTTTCGACGTCTGCGGCGGGAACCGAGTCGGGCTCATCCGGCGCGTCCACTTCCATCACCTCTTCTTCTAGAGATATCGCCCCGGCTGATGCGTTGTGTGCTGGGGCTAGAAAATATTGAAGGACAGGCTTTAGACATGGCATAATGTTACTCTTATTTCATTGTGATCTATTCTAATATAATAAAGAAGTAATGTTTGTTTTTGATGTAAGAGATAATCTTCGGAACTACTGATACGATTCCAAAAATCCTTGCGCTAATGGGAAGCTACATTATCCCCGATTGTTATAGCGTATAGGCTATATTTAAAACGAACCCGTGGAAAAAATCGACCATAACGCGAGCGAAGTCAAGGGCAAAAACTAGTAAGATGAGCTCATCCCAGTCGTAAATAACTAACTTTCATTATTCTCGTCTTCATTGTCCGCATTGTTGTCATCTGTCTGCTCGGCAGCTGGTGGTGCGTCAGGCACCGCCTCCACATCTAAAACACGTCCACGTCACAAGTCATACAAAATAAGTTCTGAACTTTTATTCCGACTTTGGTTTACTTTTAAATACATATCTGTCATATATGTAGATCTTTGACAGTCTTAACGGGTAGTCAGAAGCCCGACAGTCTGACATGCAGTCTTATCAACGGGGTATCATATTACCCAGTGACTGGGTTGTAGAGAATAGAATAGAATATACTTTATTGTACACCAAAATTGAAACACAACGGTTTAACAATATTGCTAATTTTATGGTTACAATGGCGGTCTTACTGCTGATAGCGATATCTTCCAGACAACCTTTGGATGGACTGCACGAACATGAAATAAAAACGGGGGTAGTCAGTGATGTACTGCTAATACTATACAAAATAGATTAGAGAGGTGAGATAGGTAGTCACTCCGTGTAAAATAGTGGTATTCAGCTGCAGCCGGTTAGGCTGGAAGCCGACCCCACCATGTTGATAAAAGATAATCGCAGAATTACCGTCGTCAGAGTGGTCCACGTTGACGTAGTGGTGCTGGTGCGGAGCCGGCGGGCTGGTGTCCGCGTCGGGCGCGGGCGCCGCGCGCTGCCCGGCCCGGTAGCGAGCGCTGCCCGGCTGCGGCTCCGGCACCGGGAGGACGTCGGGCGGGTTGGCTGAGTGTGAATAAGGAGTGACAATTATCTGGTCAGTTTCTAGAAAAAAATCATTTCTACCAGCAAATCCACAGCTAAATTATGTACTGAGTAGGCACCGACCAGCGTTCTCGTTAAGAATGTATAGTATTTCGGCAGATAAGACAAACGTCTGTACAATCTCTTACATTTATGGTGAAAGTACATAGATGTGTCGAGGCGACCCGATCAAAACTCAGCGAGTGTGGGATGCCGAGCGGTGTTAACTAATCAGCATAGGTAAACAGCGCTCGAACACGAGCTGAATAAAAGCCTAATATGTATAGTAACTGGTTCGGGTCAGCTTTGCTTCTCAACAAATTCCTCCGGAACGTATATGCCGAACCAAAAATGTGGTAAATCTACCAAATTAATGTGCGACACAGAGTATAACACTATAAATATCGTCAACACATACCATTCCTCGTGTATCCAGCAGGCAGGGAGCTTCTGCCAGGCTGCGTCCGGCTGCAACAGTTGTTGTAAGTCCTAGGCGACCTTGCGTTAGAAGCCGCCGGTAGCGTCGGCGTGAACAGCGAGCTTCGAGAGGAACCGGCACTGCCTGCGAAACCACCTGTGATGAAAATGAATCTTGGTTTAATAGTAATTATTAATATTTTGCGCTTTTCATCAATGTGTCCAAGCATAGTGAGCAATAGCGAAAGATGAATTAGTTAATTTGCTGTTGTTTTGGTAATTGAGCCGATTCCGCTCGTAAACTGTCCATGCCTGACCGGAAAAATAGTCCAGCATAATCACGCTGCAATGTTCCGACTGGGACATAGGCCTGCTCTCTGTAAGAGAGTCAAATTCTATGAATTTTTGGCCCTAGGACATGTCGATTTCCTCAAGATGTTTTCCTTCACCGTTTTGAAAGCAGCGGCGATGAAATAAATCACACGTAGTCAAGTACCTGCCTGTTTTCGAATTCGAACCTACAACTCCGTAGTAAGGGCATAACCACTGGGTCACCATCGCTCTCATCGAGCATGTCTATCATTGAAGAAAGTATAGGTCTTAGATTACTGTAAAGGTTACTAACGTCGCGAGGTCGTCGGCTGCATGCTGCTGCCCGGCTTGTACTGCGTCAGGCTGTGGAGGTTGCGCGTCAGCTTCTTGAACGCCAGCAGACGCTGTATGTCAGACGCCGCGTTCGGGCGCTCGTGGCGGCGCGTCTCGCGCACGTCAGGCCGCGCCGGGAGGGCTGACCGCGTCACGTACGTTAAGGGCACGTCACATATCCTGGATCTGTGGAGACAATGCTTTTGAGACTCTACCACGTAAATTCGAACGATTTTTAAACGAAAATACGACTGTATAGTAGGACTGTATTTAAACCCTATGGAATATTCACACTATACAGTGTGATTTTTTTCAAATGGGTTTAAATGGCCAAAATGGAGAAAAATATCCAAAGTAATCTTGGGCCCGATTTTGATGAAAAGTAAAACGCGTAACGTTTAATCCACACATTTGTGATAGTCCCTCTGGTTTTTATTTCTGTAGTCAAGTTTGCAAGTATTGGGGTAACGTACATTGAGTACGATATGAAGGACTACCAAGAGCGGATTTCACCAATGAAACTGAAAGCACATCTAAATCGCGTTCGAGAGCTGTCTGTCGGTGTCTGAGTACTGTTGTGCAGTACTGTTTCCAATGAAAATCTGGTACCTAGAACTATTCTATGAAATTAGAAAAGAACATTACCGCGTGACTCCAACGTTAGATGGTCTTGGAGTGTTATTGATGATCGACCAGAATAGAGCGCGGTCCATCTTAGCCTGTTGTCGCCGCACGGTGGCGGGAGAGGTCGTTTGCGATTGTTGCGCTCCTAGTAACATAAACAAAAATAAACCTATAAATACTACTATAAGATATATATACACATATATATGCTAAGGGGAGGTGTCTAACAACTATATAAGGTCTAACAATTTTTTTATATAAGGTTTAACTATTACGCTAACTCCATTAATCTAGCGTAATGGATGTTGAAAAATAAGGAGCCAGTATTTATTTTGTGAGTCAAGTAATTTTAAATTATTTATTTTTTGTGAAAATATACTTAGACAGTTTTTTTTCGTTTGAAATGGCTTCGTTATAGCTGTTAGATGATTGTCTGAAAATATTTCGTGTATGAAGTTAGACCTTACATACATAATTTTACTATAATAAAGAAGAAGAAAGCAAACTTTTACTGTGATTGAAAAAAATTTGCTGAGGATCTAAAATTATATGTTTAGTTAGTTATTGAAGTTAAATGTTTGCTCGTTGATTTATTATGCCGTATATGTATAACGAAGAAGAATTGTATTTAATTGTTTATTTTAATGATATAAACATGCAGAATATGAAAGATGTTAATGTTGTTCATATGCGACAAAGGGATTAAAAAATTTCTCGGTTCATAATGTAACGCCTTCTTTTAACTGGTACAAAGATAACTTTAACACTTCTCTATTATATGGCCAAAAAGCTTATAAGCTAAAACAATTAAATAACACTCAATGACCTAGAAGTCTAGTAATAGTAATTATTTTCAGGTTTATCATTTTTTATTTTGGTATTTGTTAAAATATTTATTATTAGTTTATTTTAATTTGTAAATGTATTTTAGTATCTATATGAGTATATACATTTTCGAAAACAAGTAGTATTTTTTTTTGTATCCTATCACAATTTTGTCCAATTTAACCCAAAGGTTGACTGGTAGAGAATGCCTTATGGCATAAAGTCCGCCTATGTATCACTATTGTACATGAAGTTTAAATAAATAATAAGCCTCATACAAATCTACATATGCTCTGCAAATACCCACCACCGCTAACCGGACGAACAGGCTGGCTTCCGCTCGATTCCCTCCACCACGAATCATCTAGGTACACAGATGTTCAATCAAATCAATGATGAATTAATTCATCAATACAAAATGCGTTTTACAGTTATAATAAAGGTGTTTTTAAAGTATTTCACTTAAATAATTCCTTTACAGCTAATAAAACTCAATAAATAAACATAAGCCTTTTTATAATAATTAAAACACTGGTAGCCAATAGTCAACAACACAAGTGTACTTTGTTTTGCCACAAAAAGACCAACGGACAATCTAAATAATGTCAAACTAATTCAAAATTCTAAATAAGGTAACATCTTACTGTTTAGTCCCAAATACAGTACATCCAAATTGTATGCTTTGAACAGACTGAAAAGTTTTAAGTATCCAAAATTATTACAATTAGTTCGTAGACTGCAGAATTTTTTATGTTAGTTGGTTACATTTTGTTATTTGGAACTAAGCTCAAGTATGGACGGGACAGGGTAAAACAGCACACAGGATGGACCTCTAGAACAATGATGGTCATCAACATAGGTAAAGAAAAAACCTTTTTGCAACAAATAAAACCGACTTCAAAAACGCTTTAAAATCGGTGACTTTTGTTTGATTGATTCAGTTTTTTTGCCACTGACATCTGAAGCTTATGTTATTTTTCACTTTTTTGTGTTTTCTAAGTCAGGTTATTTTTTGCAAAAAATTTCTTTCTTTCGGGTCGCTCACTAGTTTATATCTCTACAAATAATAAAATTGTAGTGACTTATCTGTTTGTAATTTCAAAATACTTATTTTAATTTTTGTCTGTCTCTGTCTGTCTGTTTGATCCGGCTAATCTCCGAAACGACTGGTCTAATTTTTACGGGCAGATAGCTGATGTCATAAGGAGTAACTTATGCTACTATTATTTCAGAAAAGGGATTAGGGTTTCGTGCAAAAATATGAAAGCCCTTGAAATTGTTAACAAAATCCGATTCAAATAGGGAAGTAATATTTTTATACTAACTTCACGCGGACGAAGGTCGCGGACAACAGCGAGTATTTTATAAAATAACACAGAAACAAATCTCATTATTGCACACTCCAAAAACTATATTTTTATAAACATTAAAGATTCCCACAATACAGTTACAAATGCCACAGATTATATTTTTAAACAAACATATGAAATATCTAAAAATATTTTTTTTAAATAGGTAGTGAACATACCAAGTGTAGACGTATTGCCAGCGTTTCCACTTGTTCCAGGCATATCAGCTACACTGGGTCGGGCCTCATCTGATTGCCTCCGCAGTACTTGGTCAGGTTGTGAAGTGTTATTTTCTTCTTCATCTACAAATAAATTACATTGCATAACATAACGCCTGTAGTCCCCGAAAGTTTAGGCAGAGGTGTACCTAACAGTACACCCACATTTCACCAGTTATTTTTAAGTCCTATATAATAAGGGACAAGCCTATTGCTATCAACTGGGCACAAATCCAGACTCAGTGGCTGCTACTGAGAAATACCTTTTAGGAAAACCCAATAACAATTTGCTTGATCCGGGAATCAAACCCAGGACCTCATCAGCTCAGCAGTCGCGATTGTGACCACTAGGCCAGAGAGCAGTAGAGTCAAATAAATTACATGTTGGGGACTAAAGTTTTAGAATGCTATATTCAATGAAGAAACAGACATGTCTGTTTATATGGGTAGAAAGGGGTGACTGATGAGATGTTAACTTATTTGGAAGTATGGATGGAAGAAGAAGACATGCTATGCTAATCCTAAATAAATTAGGAAAATAGCAGGAAAATTATGATAATAATATGTAGCAAAAATCACTAAAATATAAATAACGCAAAATATAAATATCGCTTGTTTGCAACAATAATGACATAACTCGAAAAATAAGAAATACAGGACAGCTTTTTTGTAAGTTCTAAAAATATTTTCAGTATATCGCCAATATTTTTTTTGCATAGAGAAACTTTTTATCAAAAGATTAAAGTTTTATTTTACGTATTTCGTTACTTAATTTAATACTTGCTTTCCTTAATTTTATATTCAACTACAAACAACATCGAAAAATCTAAATTTTTGAGTTATGTCATCCTTCTCGCAAACCAGCTATATGTATACATGAAGGTGAAAGGGACACAGACACACATAAAAACAGCTGTTTCATACATTTTGACTGACAGTATATTACATTGTTTCCTTTACTATGCTAATACTCTGAACACATTTAAATTATTATTCAAATTTATGGTTACTAGTTGCATAAATATTTTTTTATCTACATTGCTCTGCAGTTTTGTCTTATTAAGATTGGTCTACAAGATTAATATGCACATAAAACTTTCTCAACACCCAGCTAGAAGTTATAATAAAGTTAACATAACACTATTAAACTTTTCCTTGCCTCGGGTTATGTTTGATCTACAAATTATATAAGTTTAGTGAATGATGAAGCAATATCATAAAGGCTTATTGCATCATGGAATTTATCCAGTTATTTCCATTGTATACATATTAATGAACTTATTTGAACTGTTTAGTTTTAATAATTGGAAAAGTCAACTGTAAGTGTCCATCTTCAAGTTATTTAAAAGTTGCCTATCTACCACAAGAAACAGAAGCCCAAGCTATTTATTTTGTAATCTTTGTACATTGTACACCATTTCATTATATGCAGACAGAATTTATTGCATGTTTTTCTTTACCTATTTTTTACTCAATTTGAGAGTTGTTTTAAATATTTAACTTTAACATTCATGTTTGTGAACAAGGTTGTTTTAAGTGTCTACCTACAACGTAGTTACAATAACATTATGTCGTTTATGTATTTTATATAAATATTTGCTCAATAAGAGTTTTCACCTGGGGTGCAATAACATATAAAAGTTGTAATATTAAAATCACACGCGATTATAGCAGCTATTCATTTACTAAAGTATTTGAAGGTCTCTGATTTGTTAGTTGTATGTTGTTCTACGTGATACTTGGTTTTTATTGTTCATCGATTACCGTACCAGAGCTCCAGGGATACTCCGATATCCCCAGTGATTTCTTCAAGTTCTCTTTCCTGCTACCCATCTTAAACTCTTGATTTTAGTTTCATACGTTTACTTTTATCTACCTTCTGTATGCCTCAAATTATATTTCCTTTCTCACAAAATAAAACATCCAGAGCACGACTGACATTAGTGTGTTGACATCTTTTGTGTTTTTCAGATTGACAGAATTCGACAAACCACAGATAAATTATAAACTGTGGTTCATCGTAGCGAGACAACACTAACTTGTTTATAGGCAAGTGCTCAGGCAAGTACTCAACTTCTGTTCTAGTACAAGTTCTCTTTGCTACGCCACTCTTTCCAAACTAAAAGAACCCACCACAGACTTAGAGCATGTATCAGTTCAGTACTTGTGCATGCCACCTGAGAAAATCGACTAACCAAAAGCAAAAGAGTTGGCAGGCCCATTAGAGAGAGGACTTCATCCTCTCTCTAATCAATGTCAAACAAGAACAAAAAAGTTTTATTGATATTTAATCTGTGATTTGAAGTTTGAAGCCGGTCGGTCTTTTGTGTGGTCCGTTGATTTTTTTTCTCTCAAGAAAACAATTCAAAAAGAATAACTTTAACAAAGAGGTGAATACGGTCTTTAGTAATAAAAATGACTGATTTACCTTTTCAAGCTGAATATGCCAAATCTAGCAGAGCTAAGTGTAAAGGATGTAAACAGGGGATTGATCAAGGATCCCTACGTATTGCCATCATGGTGCAGGTTAGTCTTATGTTTATAACACAATTCATTTGAATATCAACCGCTAACATTTGTTGTTTTTCGTTATGAATTCGCTCATGACATTATGATATTGGAAGATGAAGGGAATGATCTGAAACTGATGTCCAAACAAACAGCGACATGAAACTAATAAACTGTAGGTAAAGCTTTATTTATCATCGCGTCGATGGACTCGTAGGGCCGCTCTTGCCGCGCTCTGCCAATCAATGGTTGGCTATTCTTTACACTTCTTTTCTTTATTCTTTCACTTTTGATTTCCCTTGACTAACTTGATAATTTTATTTTTATTATTTCAAATATTTTGCCCTTAAATAATTTATTTATCTACACTTTCACAACACACATTATGATGGTCAGACGTTCATCAGACAATTAAGGGCGCTACACACGGCTAAGATACTATAATATTTTATCTTAAGATTTTAAATTATTAATGTATATTAGGCCATCACAGACAACGAAGATACGATAATATATAGTAAGCTTTCGTCGCGACCGCACGTGTCCTGTGTTGAACCAATATACAGAGTGATTTAACTATGGCTCATGCTTGCCTGCTAGATTTATTGGATAGCTCATCTGATGTCGATTCCGATTTTGAATTTGATGTGCATAAATGATTCTTGCACACTCTAGAAGTAGATCCATTTAGAAAATCATATTATGTTACAATAAATTCACATATTGCTCTCTACCTTACGATATGAAAATAGGAAATAAATATTATCTTCGTTATATGTAATGGTCCATTGAATTGTATTGCGAGCGATATTGTATCTTAAGATAAAATATTATAGATATCTTAGCCGTGTGTAGCGCCCCTTAAATGCAAGAATTTGTTATTGGTCTTCTTCTAAAATCTTAGTAACTTGTTAATAGTACAGATATAAGCAAATATGCTTTGGTAAAACCAATTTTTTCAGTGGTCAGTGCCAAGACCTTTAATAATCTTGTTTATAATAATGTATGTCCAAATGAGACAGGAAACCTTAAAGGGTTACATGTGTTTATTTGTCTATCACAGTCAGCTCTAAATCTACTGGACTGATTAAGTTGAAATTTGGGTCACATTGATGAATAAATATAAATTATCTACAATCCAAACAAAGATGTGTTATGTAAATAAATTACTTTTTTCTTGTCAGTCTGCATTCTTTGATGGCAAGCAACCAAATTGGCATCATGAAGATTGTTTCTTCAAAAAGTCACATCCCAATTCAGCCAGTGAAATCAGCAATTTCAATAAACTCAAGATTGCGGATCAACAGAGAATCAAATCCATAATGGGTATGGTGAAATTATACTTTGTCTTAACTATCGACCCGCCCTGGCTTTGCATGGGTGCAATGTAGATACTAATGTTTTCTCTACTATAATATGCATGTATTATAAATATGAACCGACCTCTTGAATAACTGTATCTATTTAAAAAAACTGCATCAAAATCCGTTGCATAGTTTTAAAGATCTAAGCAAGCATAGGGACAGACAGACAGCGGGAAGCGACTTTGTTTTATACTATGTAGTGACTAACAGCCTGACTAACTGAGCCAACAGATGTCCTGTCTTTTGTGGTGCCACCTATTGGGTCTAAGAACGATTCAGGTGACTCCATAATTTTTCGTCAGGTATTAAAAAAAAACAGCTGATTCCAACAAAAGTGCAATACCTACATCATCAAAATGTATGGAACAGCAAATTTTTTTTAATAACCAACGAAAAATTTCTATGTGGGGGTGTTCAGATTGATGTACTGAGTATGTGGTTTCTTTTTTCGCGTCGGTGTCCCTTAGACCCCGTATTTTTATAACAAACAAGAATACCTTCTTCTTCTATTACATGGAACCTAAACAGCATACACCACTGCCTGTATCCTGCTGTATATATAGGTGTAACAACATAATATTACATTAATGGTAATAGAGATAAATCTTTCTTTATAGAAAATTCAACTGGAATAGTAATGCCTGTTGAAATACCCAAGGGTAAAGGTAAATCTAAGAAGAGGTCAGCCGATGATAGTGCTACCTCGGATGCCATCGCCCAATCTACTAGCTTGGCACTTAAAGACTACCTTGTGGAGTATTCCAAGAGTAGCAGAGCTACTTGTAAACATTGTGATATTAAAATATGTAAGGTAAGTGAAACATACACAGGAGGACCCACCAGAGTTTATCACCATCAGATCAATGGTTTAGGAATGCATAGAGGACAGACATTCATTTTTATTTTTATAGAAATTATCTAATTAACTTGCAATGTGTAAGATGGGTTTTACTATTTTCAAGGGTGATGCACATTAAACCCTTTAGTTTAGTTTATTAAAAATCCTTTATTTATATCTCGTCAAAATTTCATACATGTAGACTGTTCATTGTCAACACACATATAGAATGCATGTAAGTCAAGGGTGTTTGCCCTTGTTTGGTCGGATTTTTTAGTAAGAACACAAAACACCAAATTTTAGTGGAGAATGTGTATAATGTTATAAATACGATGCAGATCAACTATAGTACAATTGCTCAAGCTCAACAACTCTTCTTGACTCGATTTATTTCAAATTCTCACTTGTTATTTCTTATTATTGATACTGTAATAAGTTGATGTTAAAAGCAGAATAATGATAATTTTCTTTGTATTTTAGGATGAAGTTCGTATATCTAAGACAGTGTATGATACTGAAGTTGGTTCTAAGTATGGCGGTCAGCCATTGTGGCACCATGTCAAGTGCTTTGCAGAAAGGAGGACTGAATTCAACTTTTATGCAGGCGGGGAGAGTATTCCTGGGTTCAAGACTCTAAAGAAACCTGACCAGGTTATTGTTAAATCGGAGATCAAGTATGTTATCAGTCCATTAAAAAACCTTGTTGATTCTTTTAATAATCTTATACTGACTAAATAATGATGTGTTGAGCACTTATTAATAAAAACTAATGATGTTTCAGACCATTTAAAGCAGATGAAGTGCCAGTGAAGAAATTAAAAGTAGAATGTAAAAATGAAGAAGAATTGAAGGAAGAAAAGGAGAAACAAAAGAAATTAGAGAAACAAAATAAACTTTTCTTTAAATACAGGAATGCCTTGAGTGAGCTGTCTAAGCCTGATTTGGAAGAATTACTTGAGGTTAATTCACAAGAAATACCTGTTGGAAAAGATGAGGTTTGTTAAAATATAAACCATCTATCATTAATACATATTCATGTTGGCTTTCAAAAATGAATTTTCAAAAAGCAAATTATTGGATCATTTGATTGATTGTGGTTAGAAAATCACCATTCTGATATTGTTACAACAAAATTTAATGACCAGCGTGGGTGTCAGTGGCGGGTTTTTGTTGCTAACGTGGGTCATTCGGCCGGAGCGAACACCCGCTCCGTGCACCCGCGCGAATTTTAACGTACGCCTTTAGCCCTTAGGGACCCCGCGCACTTCGCGGCCCCGACCACGACTTTTGGCCGCAGAAGCTTCGACCAGGAAAAAAGTACGAAGTTAACACAACCAGGCGTCCGACCAGTGGTAGTGGTAGTGGCCATGTAGTGCATAAAATCATCAGTTACATTAAGGGACCTCCCCTTAATGTTACTGATGTTTTTATGAAGAATACCTAAATAAAGATAAATGTAAATTTTTTCTAGTGTTTGGACCGTCTTGCGGACTGCATGGCGTTCGGAATGCTCGAGCCATGCTCAGAGTGCAAGCAGGGACAGCTAGTGTTAGACACATTTGGTTATAAATGCACAGGTAAAATATTTGACTAGTTTTTTATTTTATACTAGTTTCTCCATATTATGTACTTCATTAAATATTAAATGATAATATTGTCTACTACAGGAAACCTAACGGAGTGGACGAAGTGTTCACATGTGACTCAAAATCCTAAGAGGTCTCCTATGATCATTCCAAAGGCCTACAAAGACGGCACTATCTTTAAGAGATATAAACCTAAGACAGACGTCAGGCTGTTTGATTCTGAACGACTGCCACTGCTGGTGGTTGTTAAAGATGAGTCTATTGCTACGTAAGTTAAACATATAAGTATTATTAAGATAACCCTTTTCTTTCACATACCCGACCCGTACCCGTCACGTTACATTGCATGTTACCTTTCATCATCCTGTATGCAGCATAAAGACTTAATAAACAATTTATTGTTCACAGCGTCAAGAAAGAATTGCCAATTCCACCACTGAAGAACCTGCAGTTCTTCTTATATGGCAAGTTGAAGGATAAGGAAGAAACTAAGAAACGTATCCTGAAGTTAGGTGGTCTCGTGGTTAACAAGCTGACTCCCACCACCGTGGCCGTGGTGTCCACTAAGAAAGATGTGGAAAGGATGCCCGAAAGAATGGAGGAAATTAAGTCTATGGATATTGAGGTAGTACTATTATTTACTCGCGAATGTAATAATGTTCTCATACAAAGTTCAAAACAGATAGTCGCTGAAATAAACAGGCATCCCTGTTCCATACATTTTGGTATTTGGCTTTTCTTCAAAATCAGTTCAGCTGTTTAACTGTTGAAGAAACGTAACAAACAGAAAGATACTGGGATCGAAATGAACGAGGACGCGCCTTGGCGTGTACTTTTGCTCTTTCTTAGGACTGATAAACATTATTTACTGACTATATTGGATTTTGAAGCAATAAACGCAATTCACCTATTAATTATGTCTGTTACAGGTTGTTGAAGAATCATACCTCGATTTAATTGAGAAAGATGGTGCAATTTCTAAGTCATTAGAACTTATTAAAGAGAATAACATTGCCGACTGGGGATCCGACGTAAGTTTTAATTCAGAATTCTTATTTATTAAATTAAAAACATATTTTTGAAGGAAAAATTTTATTGTTATTTCTTCTGCCCGCTTCGAAAATCCGCAGTTGAGTTTTTTTTTGTCATAGCCTGCTACAAGAGTTCCTCAAGATGTTTTGGATGGGAAGTCTGTTCCGAAATCTGGCAGCTTATATGTTAAATCATCAAAGTCGGCTGTGAAGTTGAAGATTCAAGGTATCTTTTGTTTTCCTCTAGAGAATATAAGGGTGATGTAATGGAATAGTGTTTATTTTATACTGGCGGATACCCGGCGTGTGCTACTACGCTATAGTGCCTAATGCATTGTTTGAGTGGTCTTAAACCATCTTCGCATTATTGCCTTTCTGTAGCGGTTGGGGGCACATCGGTTGGATGTTTTCAAAGTACAGACATAGGTAGAAACAATTTTTGTGTGTTTTTCCCAGGTAACGTGAATATTTTGACAAACACGCCAAGCGGTTCTCAAAGTACTAAAATTACATCCTTTAACTTTGAACCAGCAAAATAAGGGTTAGTTTAACCCTTCGGAGGTAACAATAGTGATGTACGAACACAAAACTTTTGTTTACTTTGTACTCTTTTATAAAATGGTTGTTAAAAAAAATAATAAGAAAAAAATTTTCATTTTTGCTGAATGTTTTTGCAGAATCAACAGTTTATCTTTATTCTCTGATTTTATGTAAATTCCTTTGCCAGGCGGCACAGCAGTAGACCCGGCATCAAAACTACAGGACGAAGCGCACGTATACACGGACTACGAGGGCACTAAGTATACCGTGGTACTGTCGCAGACGGACGTCGTCGCCGGGAAGAACTCCTTCTACAAGATGCAAGTGCTGGAGAGTGATGGTGCGAAACGGTTAGTGATATATCTGTTTTTTCATCAAAGGCTTAAATCAACTTTATTTCAAAAATTAGGGTATACTTTTAGCTCTCAAGTGCCGCGTATATAAGAAAAAGTCAAGGGAGTGCGTCAGTGGTAATATATGTTTTTTGTGTACAAGATATATATACAAAATTATACCATGATTTTTTAATTGGTAATTAATCTAATAATAAAATCAACTTAAGCTCAATGAATATAATTACATAAGCGTCAGGTCATTAAGCTCCCAATGACAGAGTAGTGGAGTGATGAATATTTTTGGCTGTATACCAAATAGCAAGTTCGACTGTACTCACGCTATAATGTTTATACACTAGTTACTGGTTCTTCCGTTCGTGGGGCCGCATCGGAACCACCATTGGCGGCTCTAAGGTAGAAACCTGCAAGTCCGTTGATGAAGCAGTCACGAAGTTCGAAGACCTATACATGGAGAAAACTGAAAACGTTTGGGAGTACAGAGATCATTTTATGAAGGTAATGAGAATGTTACATTTCAGAATATTTATACATAACAGTCATACATTGTATGCATGACGACATAATGGTGTAGTATCACCACTTGTATGGAAGTCGGCGGTATGATACCCCCGTGCCTGCGCCTGATCTTTCTCCACGAGTGTCAGATTGCCATCCCATCGCACTATAAGAGTCAAGGAACAGAGCGTGCACCTGTGTTTGCGCACACACATGGATACCATAATACCTCCTGTGTACTTGGCTAATCTCCGTTGAGAAATGCCGCCGTGACGGAAATTCGATCCGGACAACATTACATGAAAATGTTTTATTTCTCAAATACCAGGTACCTGGACGTTACTTCCCGCTAGACATGGACTATGGAACCGAAGATGCGGCACCACACACCCTAGCCCTGGACGCTAAGTGTGACCTCCCCGTGCCAGTACAGAGACTCATCATCAAAATATTTGATGTCGACGTCATGAAGAAAACGCTGCTAGAGTTTGAGGTAATTTCTTACTTAGTGCTGATTATTCTACTAGTGACCCGCCCCTGCTTCGTACCGCGCCACCTATTGGCTCCAAATCTATCCTGTCTTGCAAACTGGAAACAACCATACACATTCACAAAATTTGTGATTTTAATACAAGGTGTACACAAGACCACTCCAGACCATAAAACTGAACAAGTTTTGTTCTATGAGTTCTTGAAATTCGCCAAAAAGTGGATTTTCTATAGGAACCAACGTGATCGTCATATGAATTTCCAAGTCATATAACAAAATTTTGTGTCATGGTCTGAGACACGACACGAGAGGTCTTGCGTTTATTATGTTACACCCTGTATAATCCTGTTATGTTCCCACTGCGGGAACACAGGTCACACAGGCCTCTTCTCTATGAGAGGGAGTGGGCTCCACAGCGTGGACCCAGCGCGGGTTGGTAGATGTCACATGTCTTCAAAGTTTTGAGAGCAGTGATGATGAAATAATTACAAAAAGTAACGCGCCTGGCTGGGTTCAAGCCCAACACACTGATCTAACTGCAAATAATAATATTCCCATAGCAGATTGAATTAAAAAAAATGGCATTGTAAACACTTGGCTCTGTACCTTGAAAACTATTTGGTACTCTTTATAGCTCGATCGATGAAGCTTTATTAACGCCAGTGTTGAAATCAGTCTTCCTTATATTTTTCTTCCTTCCGTTTATTATAATAGCGATAGAAAAAAAGAATATAGAGTTACTTTTCGTCTGATTTATATTGTGTACTAAATAAAACCAATGTTTCTTTTTAGCTCGACACTGATAAGATGCCACTAGGAAAACTATCGAAGAAACAAATCAAGTCAGGATACAAAATTCTGTCGGAACTTCTGAAGCTCATCGAAAAGGGCTCTACTAGTCAACCCAAATTAATAGACGCTACCAACAGGTGCTTAGTTATTCATTCATGTCTAGCTTCTTTGTTTTTCTAAGCTTATAATAAGGTTGAAAAGTGGTCGACCGTCAGTGAACTACACTGATATGGCTGATAGTTCATAAGTAAAAACTGTATAAGGTGGACACAATGCCATAGGCATTTTCTACTAGCTTGCCTCCGATTAAGCATACGCAAAGCATGCCTATAGATTGTGTGAATGTGATTGCTGTTATTATTTTGATCAGCCAACCACGGGTCGGTCGATGAGGCGGCGCTTGGTGAAGTAATATGATTTGGGCACTACGAAACTCATCAATATATAGTGTGTTATTTAATTTTAGTGTTGCTATTCAGAAACCAGGTGTTACAACATAGTCTCACGCTTTTTCCCATTGCCCTAGGCAGAACTGGTATTAATCATTAGCACATTATTTCAGATTCTTCACTCTTATTCCGCACGACTTTGGCATGAACAACGCTCCTTTGCTGGACAACGTGGAGCTCATCAAGACCAAGACGGCCATGCTCGACAACTTGCTTGAGATTGAAATCGCCTACAGCTTGATGAAGACAGGTATTGATTATGTATTCAGTTTTTTTGGGCTTATGCAGGTACACACGCAACTTTAGTCACCGGCGACTCGCTGGCGAATTTGACAGCTGATTTGTCGCCGGTGATGTAAAAATCTGTGTGTCGACGCCCGATTTTGAAATTGCTGGCGACTAAAGTCTCGGCGTGTGCACTTAGCATAATGTATGTTTTTATTTGAAAACGACGACCGATCGACGTGCGTGTATGGCTAGATGTAAGAACGTGTACGAAACTAAAGGAGTGCGTAAAGATCGTAGCATGTGGCGTTCTGTGGTTTCAGTCTACAACCATGAGAAAATGGCGTGAGTGAAGCAATGATTTGAACTTTAAAACCGATCAAATACAATTATCCCATCAACTTCACTTTCAAATTGCAAGTACTTAATCACAATTGCATCACTATTTGCAAACTATTATAAACATACTGAACTAAGTAATGAACGCATTTTCAAAAAATTGCATAAATAAATATTCGCATCGCCGACGAGGAATTATATAAATGTATGTCAGTCAACCTGTTTATCCACTAAATAATAAGGGTTGATATCTCTACTAAAATTATAAAGCTGTAGAGTTTGTTTGTTTGATTGAACGCGCTAATCTCAGGAACTACTGGTTCGAAGTGAAAAATTATTTTAGTGTCGGATAGTCCATTAATCGAGGAAGGCTATAGGCTATATAACATCACGCTACGACCAATAGGAGCGGAGCATCAATCAAAAATGTTACGCTGGCGCAGTTGCGCGGGTCAGCTAGTCTTAAATACGTAAGAATTATCTTTGTCAAATAATTGCGGCAGAAGTGTAGAACACAAACAAGTATTGTTGCTTATCAGCCGCACAACAATTAGTTATTTGGTGCCAGTCGTACAACTGTCCCATATTCGTCTCATGCATGCTCCCATTATATTATTATTGTTTTATTCGTAAGGAAATGACAGGTCGTACTTTTTTATTTTTTTAACGTTTTTATATCTGCTTTGATACTCAAATGTGATAATTTATATACACAGATTCGGACGAAGCGAGCCCAATTTCGGCTCACTATTTGAAACTGAAGGCGAATATCGCTCCGCTGCCGACGACTACGCCAGAGTTCGAGATGATACAGGAGTACGTGCGCAACACGCACGCTGCTACGCATTCCACATACACTTTAGATATCGAACAGGTAAGATTGTTTACCTAATGATAAATGGTCACCAGCGGCTAATTACAGAGGCTTCGTCTTACGTAATTTACATCGATACTCATAGCTTATAAACGGAGTCAAAGCAACTCTACTTGGCACCAGAAATAGGTTCAGCATCAATATGTATGCACTTACCTAAATTAAAAAACTATTTCTTCATGGAATAACTATTGCAACTTCTAAATAAGGCTTATTTCATAAAAATATAGGTTCCATAAAGTATGTTCGTAACAACATAAAATTCGGTGTACATACTTACATGAAAAGAAAAAAATGATATCGGCCGAATACATAACCTCGTCGTTTATTAGTAGTCGGGTAAAAATGCAATCAATACAGTACGATAAAATAGTTTTTGAAAGTAAGTACCGCAGCATTTCTTCCTCCGTCGAACCCTACAGATCGACTACTAATAAACTTCTGAGACTCATGCCACATTTCACATACAAAAATTAATGACTTACAGGTATTCCAAGTGGTTCGCGAAGGTGAAGACAAGCGCTTCAAGCCGTTCAAGAAGCTTCACAACAGACGGCTGCTGTGGCACGGCTCGCGCGTCACCAACTTCGCAGGAATCATATCACAAGGTCAGTGGTTTTAGATTGCTTGATTGTCATCTTTTCCACCACATTGGTCTAGTGATCTCGAGCACTACTGCTGAATGTGAGGGTTCGATTCACAAATCGAGAGACGGTTGGTGTTTCCATTCTTCTTCTTAGCGTATCGATGGTAAATAAGTTCAAATATTATGTTTAGCCCAAAACTCAGCCATGGTCAGCCAGATCATCAAGTGCGCAGGTGATAGGGCATGATGGAAGGTGTGCCATTGTTTGTGGGGAAACATTGGTGTTTCTATTAAAAAGATTTTAGTAACTGCTTGGAATCTTTCTTACTGTCCAGGTAGTATTAATACCATTATTTAAGACTGATTTAGAGTGCGGTGTTGCCGACCACGGCCCACTCACCTGCTAGTGTCCCTACACATGCGCTTTACAGGACTTGAAAAACACTACTGTCCCCGCGATTAACATGACTTGCTTTGGATTTTCCTATTGGGCCCAAATAATAAGATAAGACGTGCCGTCGATATGAAAGTAGAAACAATAGGTTGACGAAATGTCATCTTAGGCTTGTACAGACGTGCTGTTTATGGTAATTAATATATTTATTTCTGTTTGACTAGGTCTCCGCATAGCGCCGCCGGAAGCCCCAGTGACGGGCTACATGTTCGGCAAGGGTGTTTACTTTGCGGACATGGTGTCTAAATCTGCCAACTACTGTTGTACCAATACTAGGAACCCAACCGGACTCATGCTGCTCTGTGAAGTAGCTCTCGGAAACATGTAAGTTATCTTCAATTCTTTAACCTTTTGACCGCCACGGTCGGCTATAGCCGACAAATGAAAAAGTGCCCAACATGCCACCGTCAGCTACAGCCGACAAGAAAACGACATTTTTCAAGTAGTTTTCATCTGTCGGCTATAGCCGACCGTGGCGGTGAAAAGGTTAATTTTGTGCCAGAAAATGAAGATGGACCTTTTCTTGGAAGGTCGAAAGTAGGATGTAAATAAGTATGATGGTAGACCAGAAAAGTAAGTTGTTTAGGGATGTTTTAGTAGGGTTCTCCTCATTCCTTATAGCACTCTAAGTTTCTTATTACATGGGACTGAAATATTTACTGGCGGGGCGTTCTATTTTGGAGCCCTGCTTCTACTTTGGAGTATACACTCGTGATGTTAATGTGCGTGCGCACTGGCTAAACATTCTCATAAACATATTGAAATGTTTCCGTCTCTTGAAAAACTTTATCGCATCAGACAACAGCTTTTCATGTGATTTGTACGCCAGTGCGAACGCTCATTTATGCTAAGTTCAACACAGCTCAAATTAAATGGAGCTCCAGCTAGTAAAACATGGCCTTACAGGAAAGAGTGTCACCAAGCTGAGAACGTGAAGCTCCCGGCCAACATGCACTCGGCATGGGGCGTGGGGAAGACGCAGCCCGACCCCGCGCAGAACAAGACGCTGGACGACGGCACCATCGTGCCTCTCGGCAAGCCCGTCACCAACCCAGTCAACACCCACCTGCTATATAACGAGTATCCTTTATTAATTGCCGTCACAGTTTACACTTGTATGACCTTTTCATTCATCATCATCAGCCCACCGCAGTCCACTGCTGGTCATAAGCCTCTCGAATTGCACGCCGCTCAACTCGATTCTTGGCAACTCTCTGCCAGCTACTACCGGCCTGGTCTACCTTGTAAGATCGGTGCTCCACCTACCTGACCTGTTTATTTTTCGCAACGTTTGAATTTATCCGGAAAATAACGGCTTCTTAAAGAGCCTTCACAACTTTTCAATCTTGTTTTACGTTTTTGTGAAGTAAGCAACGACTTATTGTTTTATAAGTGCCCATGTGTGAAATAAAATATTCTGATTTATACACATTAAATTTTGATGAATAAACGAAATTTTCATCTTTTCATCATTTTAATTCATGCTTCTCTTTAGTGTGTTTTTTAGGATATTTTCCTTAGCATACGCCCAGATTCATCGTATACGACGTCGCACAAGTCAACGTGAAGTACTTAGTGCAAATGAAGTTCAATCACAAGTATTAATATCGAATAATGCCTATGGGTCGGTCATTTTATTGATCTCTTCCATTTTTTTTTTACTTTTTTTTATTAGGTTAAGTCTCTTTGAAATCGAGCATATATCCTTAGTTTTTATCAAGATGTATATGCTTAAAAACTTGTCAAGTTTTTTTTCACGATATTGCTTTTATTCATTTCATTGCCCCTTATACTTGAGCCAGCCTGAGGCAGCTGTGTGACAGATAGTTACCTAGTTTTAGAGGGGAACAAAAAACGCCAGTGGCGAAAAGCCTGCTGGACATGTCATTCTAAACCCAAAATGTTGTTATGTTTTATCAACCATGCCTTTACTAACAGATAAAACATGGCGAACTTTAACACCTTTCATTTTTTTTTATTGGGCATATTTTTTTGCGGGCATTATGCGTCGGTCTGCCCGTCTAGCTCATTAAAAAGAGACGCGCCTGAAATACATCCAATCTGTAATGCCTCACTGATATTCAACCTATCTTTGCGTCGTTTTAACTGTTAGCAAAAGTAATATTAAAAGATTAGTTTGTACCAATTTGGGTCAAAGAAAAACCAATCAATGTAAGAATCTCCGGAGACTATGCAGTTTCGAATAAAGAAACTGCAAAATCATCATGCTAATATTTCCGTGGATATTATATATTTTTTTAATGATTATGATTCTTGAATGTTATATTAATAGTTCCTGATTGTCAGAAGTGTAATTTTTTGTTATTTTTAACTAATTCGTCAATGATGTATTGATCACAATAATCATTTAAGTACATTTTGTTTATTATAATGATAATGTTTTATTCGACCACCATTAGACACCACCATCATTCCAAATAAAGAATTATTCAGTTCAATTGAGAACCTGCTCCTTTTGGAATAAATTTCCAGTCTTAAAAAATTGACTTTATTTTTCATTGATTTTCAGAAATCATTTATTTTCAAATCTGACCTTTGCAAAATCAGCCGATAGGAGGAGGGCGAGCGCCAGGTTGCGGCCTGCGGGTGAGGGCGGGAGTCTGTCACCTGAATGAACAGATACAGGCCAGGAGGAACCGATATTCAACTGGGGACGTGTGACGTATTGCGCGAGTGGATTAGCACTCCGGCCAATGGTAGACGAAGAATACCGTGTGGCTGTAAAGGCCAGCGCACACCGGGGACGGCAGGGCAGCGCATTTTATCTTTACCCAATGTAAATTCATACGTAGCTAGTGGTTCCAAGAAACAGATTCCAATGTTCTCTGCTGCGAAGGGTTTGTATGCCCACTTTGATGCTTTGGGGTCGATCTCCAAAAAAGTGTGACAGAACAATTTCGCCCACTACCCTCACCCGCGTGCGTACTACAATGCGTGCCCATGTGTGTGGTTGCAGTGGTATTTTTTTGTGGGCGCGCCACAGCGCTCCCACACAGCATACTCAGACACGATACTCAGTCCCCGCCGAGTGAAACCACCAGTTACCCGGGGGAGGCCTAGCAGGAGACGACCAGCGACATGATTTTCGACTACGACGCACCTACAGTGGCTGTGTGGCTGACTCCCGTCCGCCCCGTTTCCAGAGCTAGTCGGTCACGACCCGGATTATAGTGCCGTCGTGCGTGTGTGGCCGGTATTGTATTGTGTAACACCACCCAGTGTCGTGGACTCGAGCATGGTATAATAATATTGTTTTTTGAGACCATGGGCTCGAGTGTAGAGGAATGCGTAATATATGATTTAGCTCCGCGACTTGCCTATATTAACTTAGGACACGCCACACAGCGCAAGACTGCTGCACGCGAAGAAGCTTCTTGTTTCCCTCGCACGTGGGTGCGAACCAAGCGGGAGCGGCGTACGTCAATATTGAGCGTATATATGTTTTATACACGCCCAACTACGGGCACTGGGAGGCGGGACGAGAGCGCAGAGCTGGCTGCGGGCAACCCTAGTCCCTAACAACCCGACGGTCGATGGTGACACCCAGGTATTTGACCCGGGTCGATCACTCGATGTCGGCACCTTGTAGAGTCAAGGGTGCTGACCCGGTGATAATCGCCTGAACTTACCCACGTTGATCGACAGCCGCCATTTTGACAGCCAGGCCGGAAGCAAGTCTAGTGCGCGCTGTATTTTTACCGCCGCGTAATTAGGATTGAGCGAGATAGTAACACGCTGTAAAGAAATGACTGGATCGTGGATACGCGGCGAGGAGCGTTGGACGTGGCTACTAACTTATAAATGAGGCCTTCTTGATGTCGAAGAATACTGCAACTGAAAACTCCTTGTTCAGGGCTGCTGCCAAGTGGTGCAGTACCCTCGACAACTAAAGCGTCCTACTGTGCTCCGACCTAAACCCAAACTGCTTGAGCTGTGGAGCGATGAGCGGCTGGAGATGCCGCAATGGGAGTCCTTTAAACACCTTGGAAATGTAACAGCATTATAGGTATAGTAATTTAGTTGGGCGATTCGCTCTACGCTATCTCCAGGGCTATTTACACTATGCTTTGCCATAACAAAAGTCAAAACCTTAATCCAAAACTGAAAATAGTCGACTAATCATAACGAGTGAGTACTGGTTAAGTATTTTGCATCTGTATAAATTGACACTCAAATGTCAACTTCTTCAATGTGAATGTCACGTCACATGTCATGTTATTGTCAATACACCAGTACTCCGTGATGGACTAAATAAAATAAATACATACACAGTTTTGTGATCGTCTACTCAGTGTTACCTTGTTTATATACATTTACACTCGTACAAATTATTCAAGAAATATTTAAAGCACATTTAATTTGCCCAACTAAAGTAAGAGTAACTGGTGAAAATGGAATCGGATATTATCAATTGGAGTAACAAAGAAGTTTTAGATTTATTACATAAAGAGAAAATATCCAGTATCATAACAGAAATTATTAAATCCCACGATATCGACGGACAGTGTCTTCTATCCTTCGTTGATCGAGACTTTTATGACTTTCCATTTGACCAACACTTAAAATTGGGAGAACGTAAGAGATTCATACTGCTTGTGAAGAAATTACAAAAACACAACCGTACTGCGATGTTCGAACTCGGACTCTGTGATGATGCCCTCAGTAATCCATCTACAAACATCAATTTCCTTGGGACTAACTTGTCTCATTTGAGTTATAATCTTCATAACAAAATACCAACACCTAGTGAAATTTATGTGAGGAATTCAGAGTGTGTGTCAAGTTTTACACCAGATGTGAAAGCTTCAAGACTGAAACCTGAAATTTGGAAGACAGCAATAGCTCTAGGTAATTATGTGAACCGATAAATAAAGTATTTAATGCCATATTTACAATTTGTTTGGTATCCCACTGACATGCTTGGGATACAGTCCAAGGAATCTTGCATGAGTACAATAAACAGATGATGTATAACACTGTCATCAAAACATAGTTGCAAAACATGTGTCAACAACTATTTAACAACATTAAAAATAAAGAAGAATTATTTTGGTTTTGTGACAAAGTAGTATTAACTTGCTTTGTTACCATATTCTTTGGGGAAATTAGCATGAGCATGGAAAATGAAACAAAAAGTTAAGTATTAAAAAGTAATAGAAAGTGAGTAGAAATTCATTTTGTCCCTGAGTTTCTATGAGAATGTTTCTGCGCAGGCTATGTCTTCCTGGTGACGTGGGTGACTGCTGTAGTGATGGTCATTGTGCATGACAAAGTGCCAGACATGAAGAAATACCCTCCACTGCCAGACCTGTTCTTAGACAATGTGCCACACATCCCATGGGCCTTTGACATGTGTGAAATCACCGGCTCCTTCCTTATGGCCATATGGCTAGTTGTGCTATTCTTCCATAAACATAGGTATGTATTCGAACATTTGTCTAGGCATTTTGTACTGAGAAGTAAACAATGAATTAGCATTTATGCAAATATTTTGAATTTCCTTGAATCTAATTTTCTATTAACATACAATAACTAATGCACTTATTGGGACAAAATTATGTTTACTAAGCAATTATCTGACTTACTGGTTACAATAAAATGTTCTTAAATTATAAAATTCTGTTAGCTTCTATGTATGGATTAAAAAACTAATTTAAAAAGCATTTCAAAAGTACAAATGTTTAAAACTCAACTGTACAGTGACCCACTGTACTGTCAATGTTTTTATAAACAAATTACGACTTATAGTGATAACTTATCAAGGTTGCTTAATTAGGTGACTTCATTTTTTTTTTAAAATCATTTATTCAAATAATAATTACACAAGTTTTAAAGTTTTCTATTACAAATACAGTACCTACTAATCTTACTAAATCTGTTGTCACTTTCATGTGTTTGCAAAAGTCCCCCTTTTGTTTTGTCCATTTGCAGCCTTTGTCCTCTTTAATTTAACCATTCATATGGTCACAGATCCAATGAAATATTTCCAAACAAATTTTACTTATTTCTGTGTCCATTGAATCTCTGCCTACCCATCATGAAAACAAACATTTATAATGTTTTCCAAATTACTTAATTTGATTTTTGATATAAAATGCATCATTTGTTAATTCAACAAATTGAGTAACTCATTATATGTAAATGAAGGTTTGTTTGAATGTAGTCCAACTGTCTTTGTAATAGCTCAAGGATAATTTAGTCAACATTCCCAGTATCTGTTTATATCAACAAGTTCTAACTGCAGTAAAAAATGAGAGAACTACATACTCATTTTTGTCACTGGACAAATACTGGCCATCGATAGGTAGTCTTTGTTGCAAGTTATGTTATATCAACAACTAGCTACCCGCTTCTGCTTTGGACTGGTGCAATGGCGACATGTCAAAACATCGAGAATTTTCTGTGGAATAAATGCTCTAAGATATGGTGTATCAATCTATGGTTCGATTTCATACAAAACAATTAAATCTGAACTGTAATACTACAAGCAAATGTTCCCATTGATCCCGAGCGCCTAAACAATCTAAACTGTAACTCTGTCGACTTTTTTTGTACTATGTATAGAAACAGATATGTCCTATGTACACTAGCCAGACTTTGGACTCTTTGTGTGCAATTTATTGTTCACTACATTTACGTATAATTCGTTGAACTACAAGCTCTTTGTACGAGACAAAAGTCCCAACAAGCCAATCATTGACTTCCGGAATTCCAGATTATTTGGACTTCCAGGCCCACGGCAATTGATTAGGGATATTGGTGCACCAAAACAAATAGTTTTTGTTTTACACCGGAAACGCTGTTACTACATTTTTAACTGCGTTTACGACATGTAATGTGTTCCAAATGTTCAAAAGTAAATGACACGAGGAGAAAGAAAGTCGATTATGTAAATTCATCTAGCTGATGTCGTGTTTGCGTATGTCGATATACCACGTGCATGCCACATACAGAGAGCATAATTGCATGGAGTGCGTGTTTTCACTACCTTTTATTGCGTATCCACAATTTTATAGCAGCAGACGTGTACATTCTCATAAAATTATGTTTTATTTACAGCAGTAACAATATATTTTAGTCGTTTGTAGTTGTATAATGATGAACTTAGATGACGCAACACAAATGCATAAATTCTTCTAAGTATTTTTATCATTGGCCGCTTTGTTCCACTCACTGCTGAGTATAGGCCTCACTTCTGTGCCATTCTTCCCTGGTCTCGTCGTCTCTCGTCGCGAGTCTCAAACAGGTGTTAACCACAATCTCCAGAATGTCAGCACCCATTTGGCTGTTTGTCTGCCATTTTTTCTACTGTCTCTCGGTAACCATTCAGTGAGCGATCAATTCCATCTACCATAACCTCGCCTTGACAAATGTCTCGCCCAGCTCCACTTTAGAGCACTATTCGCAATACGGCATCCTGGAATTTCATCTTCTGAGAATTCTTTCCCGGCTACATAATATTTTAAATTAGGTCAGCTTACTCTGAACTGTGCGGTGTGTCAAGCTCTTTGAAATTTAAAAATCTCCAAAAACCATCGTTCGAAATTATCAAGATCAGATCAAGCTATGAATTAGCATGGATAATTATCAAAATAACTGCGAAGCTACTGAAGAAGTTAAACATATCACTCAATTATGAAAGCTATTATCACAACGTCTTATTTAATAAGTACACTTAACAATGTGAAGATTGCAGAGACTTATTACTTTATTAGTCTCGCCACGCTTGGCATTGGGAACAATAACTTGGCGAAGTTTTCCAAGAGATCGACGTACTCCGCCGTCTTTCCACGACTTTCGTGTCTTTTTGTCTACCGCAAACGGTGTGTGTAATTTCTCTCGGTCATGTAAAGCCTGTTTGCTTATAAAAGTCGTTCCCACAATCTGATAAAGATCATGTAAGTAGACTTATCTCAATATCGATGTTTCATTTGCACTTAGAACATAAACAAAGTTGCAACCGGGAAATAGGATACATTCTTAGTGGCGTAAATATTAGTGTACATTTGCGCCACTATGTATGTATCCTATTGTTACGTCGTACGTACGAGATCTTTCCAGAAAGGACGTGATTCAATGTGTTTGCGCTAAAAACTTCGAGAAGCGTGCCATTATTATTAGTTCAAAGTTAAGTAGGTAACTACTTATAAAAAAATATTAGGAATTGTCATTGTAATTTCGACCGTACGCCGAGGGCATAAAGTACCTACTTCTTTATTCGGTACAAGTAGGTTATTATTTTTTTGCCTACTACTTGGTAATGTTTTTTTGTTGATGTTTTTATCGAACCGTTCTACACATCGCCGGAATGTTCGTGAATAATGGGGTAGTATAAAAAGCACAAGCGCCGACACACAAGTAGTAGTCTGATTCAGGCGATACAACGGAGCGAATCGAAGTGAACTAGAAGTGCGATATCCAAGCGAATAGTGATCAGTAGTGTACTTGTGATTAAGATTTAAGTGTTTTGTGTTTAATAAAGTTATTAAATTGTCTGATTGGTAGTAATTAATTTATCCCATACCCAGCTCGTAACAATTTGGTGTCAGAAGTGAGGGATAAATTATGCCAATTCTACCGAAGGACGACACGGACGGTATCCGTACCAGGAGTCAGCGACAGCAGGACATGGACCAAAGGCGGTTTGGAGATTCCCCAACACAGACACCGGGTGGTGTCCAGCCTACGTCAGTGCCAGTCGCTGGCCCATCCGCAGTTTCTACAGCATCAATGGCGCCAGACTTGTCAGCTTTAATGGCGCTGCTACAGGAGCAGGCTCGCCGTCAAGAAGAGCAGGCTCGCCGTCAAGAAGAGCAGGCTCGCCGGTTGGAAGAGCAGTTGCAGCGAGACAAAGAGGAGCAAGTCCGCCGCCAAGACGAGCAGATGCTCCTCATAAAGGATCTTCATGCAACTTTTGGCAAAGACCTAAAGGTGATGAAGGATCAGGTACAGCAGCACGAGAATCGCCTCTCAGAAGCCGAAGTTCAGATCGCTGGGGTGAAGAAGGCTTTGGGGGAACTGAAGACTGGAGACTTGACTGTAGCTTCAGTAGTTGCTGCACCTTCAGCGCGGGGCTTTAAGGTGCCTCCATTCGATGGCACATCTTCGTGGTCGGCTTATAAAATTCAATTTGAGGCCGTTATAAAGGCGAATGGATGGACAAAACCGCAAGCCATGACCGCGCTCACCTTGGCCCTCCGAGACCAGGCCCTTAATATTCTGGAGGCGCTCGGCAAGAATGTAACCTACGAGCAGCTGCTGGAGGCGTTAGAGTCCAGATACGGTGACGCGCACCTGGAGCACGTATTTCGTGCTAAGTTGAAAGATCGTGTTCAACGTAGTGGCGAGAATCTACAGCAGTGGGCCCTCGAAGTTGAAAAGCTGGTTCGGAAAGCATACCAGTCTGCCCCTGCACTTATCGATGGGAATCTGGTACAAGCGTTCGTTGATGGAATACGCGACCTAGAAGTTAGAGCCGCTGTGAGACTTGGGCATCATGAGGCGCTGAAAGACGCCTTGGCCCATGCCTTAGAAGTAGAGGCAGTGAGGCAGGACCACCGAACGCACCGCGTCAGAGAGGTTGTAGCATCTCCTGTACGCGACCGGCCGCAAGGGTACAGTCTTAGGTGCTACACTTGCGGAGAAAGGGGTCATCTTCGGTCAAGCTGTCCTAAGCGCGGCACTCCGAGAGAAGATCAGCAGGGAAGGGTGGCTGAAGTGACTGCCCAGCCACAGCAGGGAAACGAAGTAAATGCCAGGACTGGAGGGCGAGTGCTGGCTGGTATTGAAAAGGCCCCGAGAATCTTGATCTCGCAAGCACATGATGGGAACAGCCTGACCATCAAAGGCGAAGTCAATGGAACACCATGTAAACTGACGTTGGATACTGGAGCTTCTCACACGGTCGTCAATTCTCACCTAGCAAGTCGGTTCCTTGGGGACTACGTCAATAACCACGACCGTATACGATTACTAACAGCTACCGGTCAGCACATAATCGTCCGAGGAAAAAAGGAGGTGGAGTTAAAATTGGGTGATAGAACTTACCAGCACAATGTCATCGTGGCCGATATAGTGGACGATTGCATCTTGGGCTTGGACTTCATGCGGAAACATCGTTGCGAGATCGACGTTGATCAAGGAGTATTGAAATGTGGTTCACATGAAGTCTTCATGGAAGGTGCACCATCAGGAAAAGTGTACTGCTTGAAAGAGATTGTTCTTCCTCGCAGATCAGAAACAATTGTGCCAATTAGATTACCACAGAATTCTGGACACAAAGATCGAAGTGTTCTGATAGAAAGGGTGAACAATGACTTCCCATGGAAGATGGCACGTACTCTGGTCAAGGCCACCAACGTCTCAGCAGTACGCATACTGAATCCAAGTTACAAGGAGCATGTGATCAAGAAGGGCACCTTGATCGGTACTTGCGAGGAAGTAGCTTGGATGCGTCAATTGCAGGATCCGCCTACCGGAAATAAAATTCGTAGTGCAAAATTTGACGTGTCAACGCTTTTGGAAAACTGCGATTTAACTAAAGGAGAAATGGACAAGGCTAAGAAGATGTTACTTCAGTACGCCGACACTTTCTCTTCAAACGATGCTGACATAGGGAGAACTGGACTTGTTCAGCATAAAATTAATACAGGCCACGAGCTACCAATCCGTCAGCGACCAAGAAGACTGCCAGTTGCACGAGAAAAAGAGGTGGAAACCATGATTGAGGGAATGGTGAAGGACGGTGTTATAGAGCCTTCATCGAGTCCATGGTGTTCTCCTGTGGTCCTGGTAAAGAAAAAGGACGGCAGTATGCGCTTCTGTGTGGATTATCGACGACTGAACGACGTCACGAAGAAGGACAGCTACCCGCTGCCTAGGATCGATGACACACTGGATACGCTGACTGGTATGAAGTGGTTTACCACACTTGACCTGAAAAGTGGCTACTGGCAAGTAGAAATAGACCCCAAGGATAAGGAGAAAACTGCATTTTCAACAGGAAAAGGGTTGTGGCAGTTTAAAGTTATGCCATTCGGTTTGTGCAATGCTCCTGCGACGTTTGAAAGGTTGATGGAGCAAGTACTCGCCGGATTGATTGGAGACGCATGTCTTGTATATCTAGACGACATTATCATCGTGGGCCGTACATTTGAAGATCACCTTAAAAACCTCAAGCGAGTGCTGTCGAAAATCCAAACAGCAAATCTCAAGTTAAGTCCGAAAAAGTGCTCGTTTTTCAGACAACAAGTAAACTTTTTAGGACACATAGTTTCGGGGGAAGGTGTTCAAACAGACCCGGAAAAAGTAATCGCCGTCAAGGATTGGCCAGTTCCGAAAGACAAGACACAGGTCAGAGCCTTTCTGGGTTTGTGCTCCTACTATCGAAGGTTTGTCAAGAATTTTGCCGACATTGCGAAACCTCTGCACAAACTCACTGAGGAAAAGCGGCAATTCTGTTGGGACGAGAACTGCGACGTCGCATTTCAGGAATTAAAGAAACGTCTGTGCAATACACCTATTTTGGGATATCCTGACACTGAAAATGACTTCATAGTTGACACAGATGCAAGTAATACTGGAATTGGGGGCGTGCTGTCTCAACGGAAAGGAGACCAAGAGGTTGTGATAGCTTACTTCAGCAAGTCTTTATCCAAACCAGAAAGAAATTACTGCGTTACAAGACGGGAGCTACTCGCCGTAGTAAAGACATTGCAGCACTTCAGTAAATATTTGCTGGGACGTAAATTCCAATTACGAACTGACCATGCTGCATTGAAGTGGCTATTACAGTTTAAGAATCCAGAGGGGCAAGTGGCGAGATGGATTGAACTACTACAAGAGTTTGACTTCATAACTGAACATCGCAGTGGGAGAACTCACGGTAACGCAGACGCCTTGTCAAGAAGACCTTGTCCTGAAGACTGTAAGCACTGTGCCAGGCAAGAAACTAAGGAAGTAGTGTCCGTGAGGATGCTTAGAACAGATCTCAGCGATGAATGGAAGGAAACCCTACAGCAGGCTCAGCAAAATGACTCGGACATCAAACCGATCTTCGAGTGGATCAAAGCTGGTGCTCCTAAACCTAAGTGGAGTGATGTGGCTGCGATGAGTTCCATCACGAAGAGTTATTGGGCGCAATGGAACAGCTTGGTGATCCAGGATGGAGTCTTGTGCCGTAAATGGGAAAACGCTCGAGGGGACAGCTGTCATCTACAAATGGTTGTCCCTAAAGCTAAGGTACCAGATGTTCTACGGCTCTACCATGATGGATGTTCAGGAGGACATATGGGGGTAAAAAGGACTCTACTAAAAATTCGAGAACGCTTTTACTGGATCCACTGTCGAGATGATGTGGAGGACTGGTGTCGCAAATGTACCAGTTGTGCGGCCGTGAAAGGACCCCACACACGCAGCCGAGGTGCATTAAAAGTGTACAACGTTGGAGCCCCTTGGGAACGGATAGCACTAGACGTTGCGGGACCATTTCCAGAAAGTGAGAGCGGAAACAAGTACTTCCTGGTGGTCATGGATTACTTCACAAAGTGGCCAGAAGTCTTCGCCATTCCTAATCAAGAGGCTGCAACTGTCGCAGATAAATTAGTTCAGGAAGTTTTCTGTCGTTTTGGAGTACCCTTAGAAATACACAGCGATCAAGGAAGGAATTTTGAATCGCAAGTATTTCAGGAAACTTGTCGATTGATGGGTACCTACAAAACCAGAACCACCTCTTACCACCCACAATCTGATGGAATGGTGGAACGATTCAACCAAACGTTGGAAAGATATCTGGCAAAAGTCGTGGAAAGCAGGCAAAGGGATTGGGACAAGCACATACAGCCGTTTCTACTGTCCTACCGCAGCGCAGTCCACGAAAGTACGACTGTGACGCCAGCATTCGCGAACTTTGGAAGGGAATTACGGTTGCCTGCAGATTTAATCACTGGAACTCCCCCTGATGCTCCACGTAGTGTAACAGATCACGCACATGATTTGCGTAACAAGCTGAATGATGTTTATGAGCATATCCGACAATCCGGCCAACAGATGTCTGAGAAGATGAAGACCCGTTATGACCGCAAGGCAAACAGTAGGGCTTTCGACGAGGGTTCACTGGTGTGGTTACATAACCCAGTGCGGAGCAAGGGGAGGTCTCCGAAATTGCAAGCAAAATGGGATGGACCATACCGAGTCGTGACTAGGATCAACGATGTCACCTACCGAATACAGAAGGGTCTACGAGGCGCGCCTAAGATTGTTCATGTAGACCGATTGGCCCGATACTACGGGGCTAATGATGCTCGGGACGAGCATGTCTAAGGAGGGGGCAGTGTTACGTCGTACGTACGAGATCTTTCCAGAAAGGACGTGATTCAATGTGTTTGCGCTAAAAACTTCGAGAAGCGTGCCATTATTATTAGTTCAAAGTTAAGTAGGTAACTACTTATAAAAAAATATTAGGAATTGTCATTGTAATTTCGACCGTACGCCGAGGGCATAAAGTACCTACTTCTTTATTCGGTACAAGTAGGTTATTATTTTTTTGCCTACTACTTGGTAATGTTTTTTTGTTGATGTTTTTATCGAACCGTTCTACACATCGCCGGAATGTTCGTGAATAATGGGGTAGTATAAAAAGCACAAGCGCCGACACACAAGTAGTAGTCTGATTCAGGCGATACAACGGAGCGAATCGAAGTGAACTAGAAGTGCGATATCCAAGCGAATAGTGATCAGTAGTGTACTTGTGATTAAGATTTAAGTGTTTTGTGTTTAATAAAGTTATTAAATTGTCTGATTGGTAGTAATTAATTTATCCCATACCCAGCTCGTAACACTATTATCCAGGTATTTTAAAACACAATTCTCCCGGCTGCTTTCTAATGTTCATATTGCCCCGTGCGGGAATCAAACCAGCCACATATAGGTTAAGGCCAATCACTGGTGGAGTACTAGATAACAGGAAACTAGCTATATTATGAGAGCCAATTAAACCAATCATTCAAGCGTAAAATGTAAAAAAGCAAGCTGGTAAGGTTGCCCTTAACCGAACACGAATCTAGTTCCGAAGGCTGCTATCTACTGAAAATTTCCTCAAGGAAAAACCCCGCAACACGGTATAGAGATATTAAAGTACCTTCTTATTCTTTGTCATTAAAACCCAGGGTCACAAGTCGCACTTGCCACCACGAGATCAACGAAGCAGCCAAATAAAGCTAAAAATGTGTAAATTTCAGATAATTTGATACTCCGTCCGTAGTTTGCATGAACACTTTCATTGCTGTTATCGAGTCCTTTCTTTGCTGACTCATTACTGATCGTTCAACTCGCTTTATGATTCACAAATAATACATGTTTGAGACAAAACAAAGACCTTTTCGTGTGAGTGTCACTACAAATGCGACAACGGTCATTTACCAAAAGAGTCTTCAACAAACCTTTTCTTATAATTTCTACTGAACGATGCTTTTGCTTTAACATGTTTAATATTTAAACCTGTATTAATTAACCCAATCGCGTTTCTATTATCTTAATGATTTTCCAATTAGCGTTTTCCGAGTTCATGTGAAATCTTTGATACAAATTATGCACTTTTAAATGCAACGTATGGGCCTATTAGCTTACGTTTAAGGTCACTAATAATAAGCCGTTTATCTACCAATACTAGCCTGTGTAGTAACATTCTTATGCATTATGATTTCACTGTATGGCTAAGTGAATCATTTCCGTCTTTATCAAGTAACGATATCGTAGCTAGCTACGCAATTCACGCAGTTACCAATTGCCATTGTCCGTAAACCCCGCATGCAGAGAATGAGGAGCATTGTTGGTTTGCAGATGACGTCACGTAAATTCTTTGTTATCAATAAACGAATGAATTATCCTCTGTTCCAATAATGGTGGTAATCTCTCGGTTCCATGTTCACACCCGTTTTTTTTTATATGGTAATCAAAGCGGAGCGTGCGTTCCGTTCAAAACCATATTTTGCGTAATAAATGAGGATTTCACATGACAGCGTTTAATATTATGGGACACACCTACTTACGTACAATGGCCCGACCGTTCTGCCAAGTTTTTCTTACAAACTAGTGACCGGAGTTTCCGTTTAGGCGTCTAAAGCCTCTATTAGGAGACTCCACTCTTCCTAACTTATTAACATTGGCAAAATTGTTTTTTATTTTTACAATTATTACAGAAAAAAGAAATTAGAAAAAAAATACAAAATTAAGACTAATATAAATTAAGACTTGAAAGAGATTATTATTTATTTTTTGTTATTTACTTTTGAACACCACCACCCATTTAGGTGATGTGATGTGCGATTGTCCTGAACTAACTCTCTTCCTATATCACTAAGCTTAGCGGATGCTCAGGTATCCTCGACGTCTTCCACCTCCTGCAAATATTCCCTGTCTAGCTGCTATCTCCGAGTTCTTTGTTGTTGTTAACCAGAAATGCATTTGTAACTGCTCCTAACATAACCACTAACAAAACATACCACTTTGCACTCCAGGTTCATAATCCTGCGAAGATTCTTCGCGTTAGCCGGCACTGTGTTCCTGCTGCGGTGTTTCACGATGCTGATTACATCGTTATCGGTGCCTGGCTCCCACCTGAAGTGCGAGCCGCGCTCCTACCCGCCCGCCGACGACCTCACCGTGTGGGGCCGGAGACTGCGCCAGGCGTATGACATCTGGAGCGGCGCGGGGATGTCCGTCAGAGGAGTCAGGACGTGTGGGGACTACATGTTCTCCGGTCATACGGTCGCGCTGACGCTGCTTAACTTCTTTATAACTGAATGTGAGTAGTGTCTGTTCTTTAATCAATCTAGCTTGAGCCCTTATGACTCTCGGTTATGAAACTACAACCCCTGACAAACAGGTGACTGAAAACCTACAATAATTAAATCATCCCTAGATTTAAAAGCCCCATCCTAAGATTTAGCTGACAGCTAGCTCCCACTCTAATTGCCTTGGCTCTTAAGGTTTATTGCGCGTTTAACCCTAGCTTGCGATATGCAGAATTTAGTTATTAGGAAGTCTCCCTTAGCTTCTTACGACACAGGAAGTAAAGGAGAGTGCTATTCTGAGCGAGGTGCCGCACGGTGCGACACGTGAATGCGTTCTATTTCTAACGTTTAAACCTTCGTCATTGAAAATGTTTACTTCATAATTTTGACGGCGATGACATTGATTGTGTGGTCGCGCCACAACCACGCGGTGTAAACAAATTTGCTATTTATAACGGGGCGCTCAACATTCCCGTCACGAGTCCTTTTTTACGAAATGTCGCTCTTAGTTGACCTACATGTTCAGTATATGTGTTATTAGAAAACAGATACCTTATCAGTCAGCAATATACTTAATCTTTACATAATATAGATAACCTTATCTAGGCATAAAGATAAATGACGTATTAAGGAAGTTTTGAAAAATACTGAATGACGCATTTTCATGTTCATATTACTTATTTATCAATTGAGTTGTTTTCATAAATGTTGTTGACTCCTATTTCTAATTACGTAGTAGTTGGGGGCATATTATGAACAGAACAAGTCGTTAGCTGCGTAGATTGCAACTATCTCGCGAAAACAAAATAAGGAAATAGCACGATATCAATTTGGCCACACACTACGAATGTATTTGAGATTGTTAAATGCCTAGTAACGAGTTGTCCATCTTTTAGCAGAGACACTTAATTTCTAAAATATCTCCGTACATTTTATGTAGCCTCCATAAACAATGATTAAAAACACAAAAAATATATTATGAATAATTATGACGTGGATGTTTCCTTAAATAAAAAAATGTGGTTATTGATGAGAATGACTTGTGAGAAAATATTCTCATTATTTTAAATTTGCTGTATTCAGGAAAATAGATTTCCCTTGTATAAGATGCCTTTTTCTTTTGGCAGTTGCAAGTGATAATAAATCTACATAATTGTGAAACAATGGCAGATAACCTTTAATTCTTGAAAACAAAAACAAGACAAAGGAGAATAAATCCATGACGATAATCTAGATACGAAGTCCGAATGTCCGATTTATGTTACCTACCAACCAACCAACAATTATTTCGCAAAAACAAAGCCTGACAAGACTTAGGTACATATTTCTATATTTACTTGTTCTTGCAGAATTAAGCTAGGCATTAAGTACTTGCATGTGTATCTAGGTAGGTACAAATTTTTTATCCATACATAACTCGTATTAAAATCAAGAAGTATGGAAAAAGAACACATTATCCGCCGACTCCAAATAAATTGGGATAACGGCCGGAGAATGATGATGATGAACTCCTATTAAAATCAATTCAAATTAAACTTTGAATAAACATATTTTGTAATTAAACCTAGTTAACGAAGACATGTCACGTCCACCCTTACTGGGCCCGCGTGGGGTGGATTATGGCCCACTCCCTCGCCAAGAGAGGAGGCACAGCAATGGGAATGTTACAGCATAACTATGCTACCGAGCGAACATTTGTAATTAAACCAATTATAAAATAACTTGTTGACATCTGTATGAAAAAGCGAATCAACCATTAGCGGGTCCCAGGAAAATACATTTTTATCCTTTATTATCTCTATCCCAGCTAATAAAATACATAAACTGCATATTAGCAATTTGTCTGCCAAGCCTGGCCGAGGACAGACCTTTGACCGTCCATTGTAACGGTTACTGAACGACAATGTAAATGTTTACAGTGTGATAAGAATAAGATCCTGATTAAATAAGAAGGACAAAGTCTTTAAAGACGGCGTGGAAACCACTCTCCTTTATCTGTTCTTAATCCTCTTCTTATGCCTAGCAATAAATAATTTGGTATTTGCGTTAATCTCTTGTACACAAAAATAATGAATAAAAGAAAGAATTGTAAGTCGCAAGATTAGTTCTTACTTATCATTTGTATTATCTTACAAAAATAACTACAGATATTACGTCACATTGTATTTTACGTTATTTAGTTATTGTAAACGTGCATTGTTACGCAAAAATCGAAAAATAATGTTGATTGTTCTGGGCATCACCGCAACCCGAGATCATACCTAATGAGATGTATGTAAGCAAATTTCATCATCGTTCACTTGCCCTTATCTAAATTTATTTGGTATCGGACTTGTCGGTGCAACATTCCTTCTCCTTCCATTCTTCTATATTAGTCGACACCTCAATACATTCCCTACTCTCTAGCCATCTTTCACACAATCCATCCATAGTTTCTTTGATCTTCTTCTACTCTCAATGCCATCCAGATTCGTGCTCAAATTTTCCTCACAATATTATCAATATTATATTACACAAATGGCATGGCTAGATTAAAGATAATTATTTATCCACGATTGATGATGAGCACTCATTCACTAATATTTAGGTAAGGTGAAAGCGCCATTATAATTATGTAACTACATACGTGTTACGGTCGCGAATCATATTTTGTGGCTGACATTGACCTGCAAATTGCAAAAAAAAAACCTAAGAAAATTTGAATTTAGCGGGCTAACCAAAATCACAGTTATCCGACTTCGTTTGGGATTGCGTTCAGTGACATGCTTGACACCAATTTGTTGTTTTCACATGGTCGTGTGAGTGCAGTTCATCACCCTATTGACCGTTGTTTTTTTTGTTTATTGACTGTTTAGGACGTCTGTCGTGTAGGCCTCCCTTGATTTTGAACCATCCAAAATATTTATTTATTTATTAAAACTTTATGCACAAGTAAAAAACTGTACAAAGGCGGACTTAATGCCTTGGGCATAAATATAATAATTTATTATGTTTATTCATCTGTTTTTTAGGGTTCCGTACCTCAAAAGGAAAAAACGGAACCCTTATAAGATCACTTTGTTGTCCGTCCGTCCGTCCGTCCGTCCGTCCGTCCGTCCGTCCGTCCGTCCGTCCGTCCGTCCGTCCGTCCGTCTGTCAAGACCGTTTTTCTCAGGAACGCGTGGAGGTATCAAACTGAAATTTCTATATGATACTTAGTTCTACTGTCCCTGGAAGCTGTAGAAAAATCAACCTTCTAAGTCAACGCAATCAAAAGATACAGCCACTTAGGCCGCAAATTTCCGCAAATTTTCGAAACTCGCACGGGAATCAAAACCTACAGGGTACTTCCCGTGAACTTAGAATCTTGAAATTTTGTACGAAGTCACGTCTTATAGTACAGATATAGGAAAAATTACGAAAACCGTAAATTTTTAGTTTCGTCATATAAAAAAAGTTATATACCCACAGGTTTGTACGGAACCCTCGGTGCGCGAGTCCAACTCGCACTTGACCGGTTTTTTTTACTGGTAATACTAGGGGATGATACTATGTGTCAGCCTTTCTCTTCGTTGTATTTCTGTTATCCCAAAACTAAAATAAGATTATTTAGTTGCTATTCTATTAAGTTGATATAGCCCCTTAGATACTTAACACGATATCGACAATTCGACACCCATAGGAAGAGAGCTGGTAGCCAATTTTTGTAAACTCCTCAAACTTTTATTTGATCCAACCAAAGAGATAAAAAATACTTCTAGAGCGGACATTGGAGATATTTTCATAGGTACAAAAATTTTGATCCCGAACATTTTCGATTTTGATACAGGAATGCTACCTGACAAGCGAGTATATGGCACTAAACAGACCGATTGTTACTAAGTAGTAATAAGTATTGGATTACGATATGTATTTGGATCCAACAACACACAAATACTTTTGTAATGCCATGACAAAGACCAGTTAGTCAGAACTCAGAAGGTTCCTATGAAGAACGGGCAAGAAACTACTCCTTTAGTTCAACGACCAAACAGCACAGTGTAATTTTTTAAATATATTTTTTTTGTAATATCTCTGCATAATACAACTATTTTCCTACATTTTCCAGATACCTCCCGCAACTTATACCTCCTACATATCCTGACGTGGGTGATGAATATGTTCGGAATCTTCTTCATCCTGGCGGCGCACGAGCACTACTCCATAGACGTGTTCATTGCCTTCTACATCACTTCCCGACTGTTCCTGTACTACCACACGCTCTCCAACAACCAGGCGCTCATGCAGAACGACTCGTCCAGGTGAATCTTTAATTAACTCACTTGTCATTTCCAAGGCCATGATTTTTGCATTTGCAAGCTGGGAAATAATTATACCATACCATGATTTGAAAGCTGTTTTGTGCTGATTTGTGTTGTTAACTCGTACCTGGTATAGGCAACGCTAAAAGCTTAACTAACGATTTCATAAATAATTTTCTTTCATTTTCTGCAAACCATATCGACTTCACATAAACAGTAACCATGAAATATTCGCCTCATTCTAATAAATCATTCTCAGGTGGTATCATTAATATTTTATCAGTATTTATTCCAGGACGCGAATATGGTTCCCACTGCTGTCGTTCTTCGAGTCGGAAGTGGACGGGATCGTACCGAACGAGTACGAGGGACCCTTCACGATCCTGGGCAACCTGCGCACGTGGGCCATGCAGCTCATCATCGAGGTCAAGGAGTCGTCTGTGGCCAAGATCGCCGGCACCAAGCTGCAGGAGGGCGCCGCCATGGGCGAGTATTCCGTCGTCAAACTCGTCGACGGCATCAAACGTAACCTCAGTTTGGTCGAAGAATACAAAACCTCACGTCAAAGATTAGTAACCCTAGACAAAAACATACAAGCCTGCCTCCTAGACGAACACCCCGACGTGGAACTGCGACATAGAAACATTGCCGAGTTCCCCAGTGATGCCCTACTCAAGGATTTCAGTAATCCACCCTCTCCAGTTATGAAAAAAAATATATGAACGAACTGAAAGTTCTTAAAATAGAGGCTGTTTATAGAGATACTTCATTGTAGCTTTACTGCTGCTATGAAAATAATTAGATACCTGAATGTTTACATTTCCATTATAGATTTTATATCATGTTATTCCATATTTATTTTACTATGATAAGTTAAACGTAGAATAAATTATTAAGAAAATTTATTTGCTCAAAGTACTAATCTTGAATAAATAACATTTTCGCTTGTACTCTTTTGTTCTCCTTTGTTATTTTTGCCTTGGGGCGGGCGACCGCACATGCATCATGCACGATACAAGATGTTACTATGATGTGTAACATACTCTTTCGTCTCAACTTTACAGAATATGTTGAGGCCAGGACTAAGGGACAGCACATCAGAGCGGGAGGAGAACGTGAAAGGCAACATTCTCATTCCAAACACCGGAGACCACATTTGACTTGAACTGGCAGGACCTACATATCATCATCGTCAGGGATAAGGGCAGGACGCTTAACCAAATCTATTTGGGGTCGACGCAGCATGTCTTCTTCCATACTTCTGATCTCAGCAGTCACCTGCAGTACCTACAGAACACCACACTACCTAATTGATTATTCGAAACAATATTTATGAGTTAATGGGGAACAAGTTGTCTGAAAATATTCTGGCAAATGCCCATAGACTGAATGACTGAGACCTTCAGAGGCTTTCAGAAAGTCTTTAAAAGTTCTATTGGTAGCGTAAGTAAGCTGTTTTTAGAATACCAATTATATGATATTTTGAATAACACATACAATTTTACGTAAAACTGCTATAGAATAGCATAATTTATTTCAATCAACAAAGGATCATAAAATAACACATTTAACTACAAGTACCAAACACTAAATATTTCGATTGCTCAGCAAATGAACCATACAGCAATGGTTGAGGTACTGGCAATCAAACCCCTGCGCAATGTTGATAAAAAAAAAGAAAGACAGAATTAATAACCACCTTCTTTTGGAAATTGGTTAATAAAACTAGGAAGAGCTTCTAAATCGCAATATCTCGTTAGGATACACGGGGACAATGATACAACATTAAGTAAAAAAACGAACGTTTCTACGCTGGACTGAATCCAGGGTCAAAGTTGGTGTTATTATTAATGATGCCCCTTCGCCCTATGTTTTGATACACATATGTGTCGTTTGTTGAATGACAATAATCGCTCGTATCAAATGAAGTTTTTCAAAACACTTGCAAGCAAAAAAAAAGACCGCTCCAGTATGCTCCAACCCTTGCCCACTTGAGAAGTGACAAGAGGATATAGAAATCTTGATTAGATATTTTAAAGTGGAAAAAATACCTGATAGATTAGATACCAATATTACATTCCAAAAGTACCATTCATTTAGGTAATCGTCAGTGTAGTTATGATATATGCATTATATTATGTGCTATCAACCACAGTCAAGTACTCAGGATATCTCTCACACAACTCTAAAGTAGGTAGGCCACACAGATATTTTGTTCCGTGCGGAATCGAAGCCACTCTGTCATCAACCGTGCACTCAATATTTGAACTACGGGGACTGGTGAGCTAGTTTTTTCAAAAGTAAATGTGACAAATAAAAATAAAGTTATTAAAAAAACCCAACTGTAAAACTGTGAAGTGTACTTTATTTACTAAGTCTACTTTATGTCTAATGGCCAAAATACATTTCTAGGTAATCCTAGAAATTGATTATTTTTCTTTGTTTTTTATTTATTTATGTGGCCAGTGACACTTGCGCCACCAAGACGAATCTAACGACGGCGACGTATAGTTTATCCAAATCGGTTCATCCGTTTATGAGTTCGAGGTTACAATGGAACGGACACATACATACGCGCGAAAACCATTACCGTCCGTCAGTCGGGTAATAATATCTTATAAATGCAAAGTAAATCTGTCTTTCTGTTGGTTACCTTTTCACGCCTTAACGGGTTCCGATGAAATTTGACACATGTAGGTCATGATCTGACTTAGTAGGTACATAGGATACTATATTTTGCCCTGCAGTACGTTCGCGTGGAATAATGTCCAACCAAAGCGCGAGCGAAGCCGGGGGCAAAAGCAAATTAGCGAAAGATCAGTTTTACCTACCGCCTGACCTCTTCCTCGAATGAGTATCATGGCATTGGTGACGTATTGGCAGGTAGCGAGTGCACCTAGTCAATAGGTACCATGCATTTATTAGTATTTCCGTAATTCCCGTAGGGCGTTTTACGAGGACGGTGTTAAACTAAACGATAGCTACCGACCTGTCCTCGCTTGTTAATTTGTAGACTGGTTTTATTAATACTCATTGAATGGAACGTGCAGCAATATGTAAAAATTTAACCCGTACTGTTTTGCTTCTGGTCTCTGGCGTTTCTGAACTACGAATAAAATTGTATTTATTTTGCTGATTATTTTTATCCTGGAAAACCGGATACGGACTCAATAAAAACAGGCATTTTCCCACTAGATGCGGGAATTGCGGTAGTTAGCCCAAGAGGCGGCGGGCTACACACAAGGTGTGGTATAGGTAGTCACACAATCGCATGGCATGCTCACAATGAATGTATTCCTAACGACTGAGGAAGGCGCGGTCTTTACGACTGCACGAATTACACGAAAAGCGTGATTCAATCTTCCTAATGAAAAATACACGCTCTATAATATGCGTTGAATAAATCTTTCATGACTAGCTGAACGCTAACTGCCTTTCCAGTAATGTGTCGAACGCACTCGTTACCCGTGGTCCCGGTGGACCCATTACCGGGTCCATGGGTAATTTTAATTACCCTTGGTCACATGGCATTAGGGATTGTGTTCCCTGGACTTCTGACTTTATCAATAGAAACTTAAAACCATCAGTTACATACAATAAAGTTTACTCATTCATAAGCAAATAACAACCAACCTTGGGAACAAAAACATAATTGCTTGCCAGTTAATTGGCTGCCAGTGGTTAAGAAACCCTGTTCAAAAACACACTCTGTATATTGCTGCTCAACAGTCCGATGTATTTATCTAGCGACCCAACCGAGCATAACGCTGACGCGATTGCTGGTAGGATACAGAAACTACTACGAGTTTGTAAGATGCACAATGATTTTGAAAGCGTAAGTTTTCGACCTTGGCTGTTGTAGTGAAAAAATGAACCATCTAGAAATGTATAAAAGTGCAAGTTAATTGAAATACTCAAATGAAGTAATTATACCTATTGTAACCTACATGTTACTAAACCGTGACACATATTTCTTTCGGTTTTGTTGCACACAATAAAAGTAAACAAGACAAGTGTTAAATAAAATAAAGTGTTTCGTTCGTATTTTATATAATTAATATGAAAAATTGTTAAAAAAAAATGTCTTTAATTAAAATTAATAAATTGATGAATAAATTTGTCATGAGAAAAGTAATTCATTACAACCAAAAGCAGTGCATTATTGTAGAGAATGATCATTTATTTGATTACAGTGTAAATAATGAATGTAAATAAATAATACTATATTTCATGGCAGTCTAGTCGAAGAAATGGCTTTTTGATTTTGCATCAAGTAAGACGAGTAACAGCATAAAAGATCATTCTCTTGAATTAATTACTTTCACTTATAATAAATCATATTAAAAATTAATTTAAGAAATATTCCATTGTAACAATACACAAAAGAATATCGTTATAAGCAAATTGTAAATAAAAATTAATACTTTAAAAATAATACAAGCCTTTATGGAGGATAAAATTGTTATATAGAAATCTTACTCTGGAACTTCATAGAAAAAATTTGATTAATTTTATTATAACTCTAATGATTTACGATAATAGGCCACATTGTATATGAAAACGTAACTATACATCGCCACATAACATGATTCTCAACAAATACTTCTTTGCATTATATACAATGACTATATCAAAGAAGTGATGATGATGTATTATAAATAACAGAACTTAATGAATAGTGCTTGCTTAGTGCTAATAGGGATTGATTTGAGCTGAAAAGCAAGTAAATGTTCAGTCCATTATTCAGCTGCAGCGACTTGCTCGCTCTGGATCAGAGCCTCCGATGGGTTATCTTTTTTAACTTCAGCAGTCTCTGTTTGCTCGGCGGGTGCTTCCTTTTCTGCAGAATGCTCGTGCGAACTAGCATTACCATTTTCATTAACTTCTTCCTTTGCTGGAGAGTTTTCTTTTGAGGCCTGTTTAGCTTCTACTTCAATCTCTTTTTCAGGGGACTGAGCTTTTTCCTCTGGTGTGCCTTCTTTTTCTACAGATTTTTGTCTTTCTGGTTCCTTTTCAGGGGAGTTTTCTTTTGAGTCGCCCTTGGCATCCTCATCTTCTTCCTTAGCAGGAGTGCCTTCTTTAGATACAGCAGCACTAGCGTCTCTTGCAGGTGAAGCCTCTTTAGCAGGGCTACCCTCTTTCTCTGGTGTTTTCTCTTTTTCATCAGCAGTCTCAGTCGTGTCAGTTGTATCAACTGTCTCTTCTGTGCTTGCTTCAGTTTCTTTGCTTTCAGCCTCAACATCGCCATTGACAGCCTTTTCCTAAAACAACACACAAGTTACAATTCCGTTCTATAGGAAAGATTTCATTGTAACTTAAAATAGAAAGAACAGGCTAATAATTAAAATTACTATATTTATCTGAGGTTGTTGACATTGCAACAAGGAAAATACTTGATTTAGTTTTGTTGCCTTTAGTATTGTATATTGTTGAAGAGCATAGTATGCACAAATAAATGTGTGGTACTTGTAACAAATATATTATTTTACCTGTTCATTTTCAACTTGAGGTGGTTCCTCAGGCGGTGCTTCCATCTTCAAGAACTGTTCCAACGTATCCACTTCATTTGCAAGGTCGAACTGTTCATAGTCCTGAAAGTCAGAAAGAATGCTGCTAGGACTATTTGTTTACAAATTTATACCAAACAAAAGTTGCTTACTTTCAGCAAATGTATGAAGAAATGAAATACTAACAGACAAGTACTTTATAAACAAAATAATAAACAGTGGCTATACAAGCATATAACAAAGAAAATACAAACAGATGGCAACATACCAAAAATACCAAGTCATCTATGTGCTTTTATTTTGCGAAATAGATAAGCTGATAATTTATATGAATAATACAAACATACCCCACAGTATTCGTCATCGTTGAAGACCTGCGGCGGCAGCGCAGACCGCGGGTTGGGGTCGCTCACTGTGCCGCCGTTCGATTTCGAATTGGTTTGCATAAACTCTTTATCAGATTCCTTTCCTGGTTCCGTTATGTCAATGACATCATATTTTACGCTCTTGGAATCTAGGATCATCAAAACACGCTGCTGCCGTTTCTTCACCTAAAAAGTACCATATCTCACGTAATCAAAAACAATAATTACATGAATCAGCTTTGGAAAAAGTCGAGAAAAGCGCCCGGCCGTCCCAGGAATTTTCTAATATTAAACATACCTCTTTGTTTCCAGAAATACCACTGATATATACTTTGACAACCATATTGGAAAACTGTCGATTTAAACTATAAAAAAGGTAAATAACAAAAGCTACAAAATATTAGACGTGAAAAATAGGCTTGGCCATTAGACAATCTGTTTTAATAATAATAATTATGGGAATGGATGACAGTTGCAAGTGTGACCAATTTATATTGGCAGATTCTACCATTTCTACTAGTTATCATAGACCTTCTATATACAATGTAAATATTGTTGCTATAAATATTCACAACATATCAACGAACATTTTGGGTTTACCTTTGGCGTTTAAAGCCAAGAAAACAGAAGGCACCTTACAATTCAATGGACTATCTCGGCTAGAAGGCCGTCTATCTTGGTTATTCTTCAGTAACAAACTATTGGTTTACAAAGCTATCATAAAACCAATCTGGACCTACGTGAAAGAACTTTGGGGCTGTGCTAGTAACTCCAACATCGAGATCCTCCAAATATTCCAAAACATTGTACTAAGTCAAAAATGCATCTTTTGTGAAAAAAGTAAATTAAGTTTGGGCCAGATGTCTGGCTAAAAAAATGTTAAATTAGACCTCAAGATTTCGGCGTCGAAGATGAGAGAATCCAGAATCCATGAAATGGAAAATTATAATCAGACGAAAGAAAAAGAAAAAGTAGAAGAAAAACGCCACAGCAGGGCTGTAACAAAATTTTAAAAGGTTAATACACAAGTCTATTAGAATTTCAACACGTGGGGAGCATGGCGTCCCAAGAAGGAACTTACCGTTTTTCCGTTAATAAATGACTTTTCCCGTGTGCACCGATAAATCCAAAGTAGGTGAAAATCACACTAGAGCATCGTCCAATATTGAAATCCTGAAACATCAATTCGACTTAAAACACGAACCAACCCAAAATGATGACCACATATTGGTCTGGTAGAAACAAATCTTACCGAAGAAATTAAGGATCCCTCCTTCAGAACACCTTGTCCTGGGTGTTTAAGGCAGCGATTATGGCATCATTTGGCCTAAAAATATCCGTGATTATACCGGATTTGTAAAATTAATTTGGCGAGATAAATGCCTCGATGACGAAATCAGGTCGTAAAGTGAAACGTCAAAAAGTGCACATTGGGTTTTGAGAAACACCGAAATTCACAAAGAAAGCCTGCAAAAAAAACTGGAGATACAAAAGAAAGACTCTCAACTCTACAGGAAGAAGTAACTCGCCTAAAAAGATGGCAAAAACTAGACCTAGGCCAGATAAACTAACTTAGTTTATTCTCTATCGACTCATACGGTGCAAACCAGACACCCAGTCCAAATGAATCCCTGAAACCATAGTAATAAGGCTAAAAGCCGTTTAAGTTGGTATAAGGATTAGTCAGCTACACTCTGCGTTACCAAGTGTTACCTCTAGAGGGTGAGCCAGGCATTTAGAATCGTGGCGTGACCTCTGAGTAAGCCGAACTTCTCTTTCCTCTGCGTCGTGTCGATGATTCCACTAATTATTTGACTCAAATTATTGTAACCCATTTAATAAGTACCATCGATTCCAAACGAAATAGAATAATGAAGACTGCCTATATACAAACAGTAGTGCAGAGACAATTACAGTCCTAAAACTCATGACAAAATTGCTATAGAAGTCAACTTTACCTAATACAAATCAAACGATATTGGTCGATTTTTAATACTTGTTTAGTTTACTGATTCGGATATACAACTAACCCGCGTAGGGCGGTAAATTCATAAAGATGAAAAAGCATACATTGCGTAATTCCGATGAAATACATTAATTTGTACAATTCCGACATTTTGAAAGTACCTACCTATGGAAAGTTATTTTATACCATAACAAGTATTACTTAAAACTGGGCAGCATTGGATAACGTTTCGTTCTACGATAGCAGTACTATCAGAATCGAAATGCGCCAAGTTTGAATATGAAATTTTGAGATACTATTACTAAACGACCGGCTGCTGACCGGGCTGTACTCGTATGCAAGGCTTCAGATTGAAATCTTGCTTGTAAGCGGCAACAAGTCAGACCAGATTACAGGAGTGGAATACTTGCCTACAGGTCTACAACACATTTTTGCGCTTTTAACCTATAATAAATAAATAATAATAAATTGTTTATTACCACAAACATCAAGTACATTGCACTGTATATAGATTTGAGTTCTTAATTTAGCATTAGATATATAAGTACAATAGGCTCAACCTTGTCCCCTAAACTAGGCTAAAAGCTATGTAGGTTAAAAGTGCAAAAATGTTTTTTAGTACCTACTATCAGAACTGGTATTACTCTTACCCAGAATAAACGTTTAGATAGTTACAGCCTTGTAGGATTTTCATAATCTACGGACACAATATTACACAAATCTTGTTATTTATTCATTGGTCAATCTACATTTTTGTTGCTGTTCAGAAACTACCCTCAAAACCCTGTGTGACCAGTGTAAGTATGGGGTCTAAATAAGGTCTAACTATTCATACACGAAATATTTTCAGAGGGTCATCTAACGGCTCTAACGAAGCCATTTGAATGGATATTTTATTTAACTATATTTTTATAAAAATAAATAATTTAAAATTGCAAATTGTTAATTGACCGATTGATTTTTACAATTATTGTTAATATTTTTTTTTCTGTGGCTTCGCACGGTTTGTGCATTTAGCCAATGTCACGTTTAGTGTTAATAATTTAACATCTAATGGATGTTGCTTGCTCCATTAATCTAGCGTAATGGATGTTGAAAAATAATGAGCCAGTATTTATTCAAGTAATTTTAATTTTTTATAAAAATATACTTATTAAAAAACATTGAAATGGCTTCGTTATAGCCGATTAGATGATTCTCTGAAAATATTTTGTGTATGAATAGTTAGACCTCATATTATGTCTAAGCCATTGGTGCCGATTCTGTTGACAATGCCAACTATCGATGGGAGGTTTATCGTGATAACTATTATTATTTCCTATAGAACAAGCAATGAAGGCAGGTTCTACTTCAAATCGCTACATAAACAAATAATTCGGCCTGAAATATTGCTGTTAATTTGAAAATTGCATTGCAAGCATGCGCAGATCGATTCCGTCGCGTAAATTTGTTGATGCAGCGAATATACTCGAACACGTTGTTACTCCGAGAATCACAAGTCGGTCCCGGTGGTTTTGTAGTTTATTAAATGACAAGGCAGTAAAAAAATCGAAAGTCTGCTAACCACATAATATTAGGATATAAATCAGCCGAGAACCTGATTGAGTTTTGGGGCAAAGGTAGGATAGGTAGGTTGTAGGATATTGACATCTAGCCGCATCTGCCAAGACTGGAAGCCGACTGAAAAGAGGTGAGAGGACCGTATTAGTCGTTTCAGATGACAACGAAATCGGGAAAATGATACAACCTTTTATTTTTAAATAAAAATGTAATACGTTCGTTTATAATATAATACATAGGCGTATTGCCATTAGATGTAAACAAAATAAAAATATAATATAAATCGCGGCAAATCATTAAAATGCGACAAGAGCAGGCGTGGAATGTTCAATACATAGTAAGAGCTTTATATTATAAAAAAAAAACACATAGCACAATGAATTCACATAAAACAAGATAGATTCTAGTATCTATTTATTCAATTTGAGAATAAAGAACTTGTTATAAAATGCGAGTTTGTTCTTAAATTGTAGACATGATATTAAGAACAAAATAGCGCGCTAGTCACTCGACGGCGAGTGAAATGCCCAGCATTAGAAACGGTCTATCTATCAATTTATAAGATCACGTGCATGTCATTGACTTGACTGCAGTATAGCGAGACACTATTGTCTATTAAGTCTGAGCCATTACATAACTATATTGTAAAAACATTACGAGACGTTGACACGGCGCCGAACGTGTGCATGCGCTACATGACAACTACAACTACGCAAGAACAGATTCAATTGATTTCATATTATCAATACAATAAATTGATTAGATTGATTGATTCATAATGCGAAAAGTGTAGCTGTTGATTCATTTGATAAAATTGACGGTTCAACGTCCGTACTAAGTAAATAATAACTGTAAAATATTTATTTAAATTGTTATTCTATTTTTAATTGTTTATCTAGTCGTGTGTAGGCACGCACACAGTTATATACGAATATATTGTGCGGAAATATTGTTGGCAGGCGTCCAGATCACTAGACAGTTGTCAGTTACTCGTTACGCTCAGCGAGCCGTGCTGATATGTATTATAATTATACTCACCATGGACTGTTCGACGTATTAAATGTCGTAGAGGATTTTATATGTACTTAAAATATCGGTTAAAAAGATCTAGCTTTACTTGAATATAACACGTTAACTTTTAACATCTTACTCTTAAGGGCTCATTTTTACCATTAGTTAAATCTCATGGTTATCCCGCTTGTCAATTAGCATACACACGTAGAAGCTAAATAGGAATGTACAAAATGGATACTGTTACCTATTTTATTTATCAGTCGGAATTTCCTTCATTTGCTCTAAAATTTTATACATAGACTTCTTTTTTTAAATATATTAAAATATACAATCGAAATCTAAAACAATATTTACACAAAACGTTACAAAAATAAACAAAAGAACCAAAATAAAATAATAATAAATCAGGTTGACGCACCTCACATGAGATTATTAAAATTATCTAAATTCTTAAACGTATAAACTTCAATTCTAAATAGTAAATAGAGACTGTTATTGCCTGTTGATGGACGAGATATAGTTTTATTTGATTAGGAAAAGGTCGCAATGTGCTCCGATCAAACGTGTGAGATAGTATCAGCTGACGCATTCCGCCCATCCTCATTAATCACGCTGAACCCGATTTCAGTTTAGTAAAACTATACTTGTTGGCAACTTGACAATGTTTAATGTGTGATTAGTTTGCGTTTAGCGAATGTGAGGAATAAACGTTAACAAGTCGGGTGTTAATACATCATCCATCAATATTTCGATGGCAATTACAGTTTTGTGCATTACCTACACATAAATTATAACTTTGTTGGGCGTACATATATGAATACAATTTTAAAGCCCGAAAAGTCAAATTGATACTAATTAGTAAACAACCAAATATGATCAATAAATAGATGAACTTTCAGCTCTGCATAATGGCAATGATTCACACTTATGTATGTATATGGTATGAGCGTTCGTGGCGAGATCCAAACAGTCGGCTACTCGATTAATCTCAAGATCTCTATCATTATGGACACACAAAAGCGACTGAGCGCGACTCTACGCATAAACTACTCCCTTAGTCGTATCGTATATCAAATGAAAGATAAGCACTCAAAATCGGGTATCACCTCGGCGTAAAAGAAGGAATACTGTTTAAATCTAAATTCGGTAGGCCATTGGACGCACGCAGAGTGAGATCGAATAATACTAAGTACGTCGATCGGCGCCCTGACGAAGTGCTGCACGTAGTAGTGAGTAGTGAGTAGCGAGTAGCGAGTAGCGCGGGGCTCACACGGGCGTGCCGAAGTCGGGGTCGCCGTCGCCGGCCAGCAGGCGCGGCGCCAGCTCGCGCCGCTCGGCCGCGCCGTTCGTGAGCGCCGCGCCCTCCGTCACCCTCCGCGCCGACCCTATCCTGTTTGAGACGTACGGGAACTTTGATACACACATTATATTTTTGGTATACCCAACCCTTATGAACGAAGGTGTTACTAAAAAGCCTACAACTTATCCATGTAGATTTCAAACATTATAAATGATTTAATAACTGTACGGATCGAACACCAGGAAACGAGGGTAGAAACTGATCCACCTACATGTATATTAGTAACATACATGTAATACTGTACGTCTTGACGCTGGCAATGTCTAAGCTCACAATTAATGTGTGATGATGATAATCCGTCATAATTAATCGGATAAATTTTATTTAGATCCACAGCATCATAAATCGCTCATCACTCTGGCCCTACCTCACTAATGATTTAACGGTCACATTTGTGTCGGTAGAGATGCCGCTGCGGTCGCCAACCCGCATGGTCAGTGGATTAACTACGGGCGGAAATAACTATATAAACTGTCGTTTATCGAAAAAAGGGCCTTTAAAATTTTACGAGATATTTACAGCCTTTCGTTGTTGTTTTCCTCAACCAGAAGGGCCGTGAATTGAATGAAAAATACTTGTTTGTGAACTCGTGCCCATATTCGTTAGCACTAGTGTTGAAACGATTGTTACTGAATTTGGTACCAGCAAGCCTTTGTCAGTGGCTTGACTATGTTCCAGCTGCCTTATTTATCTCTGTTCATCACTATCCACTTGTTCAAGCAATAATCGTATTACTTTGCTTACAATGACCTCTTGCCAATCTGGTCACTGCAAGCAGGATGAATATAAAGACGGACCTTCAGGTTGGGCGAAATTGTCAAAAACACACACATAACATCACGCCTGTAATCCCCGAAGGGTTAGGCAGAGGCGTACCTAATAGTACACCCACATTTCACCAGTTATGTTAAAGTCCTATGTAATAGGGGCGAGCCTATTGCTATCCACCGGGCACAAATCCAGACTCCGTGGCTGATACTGAGAAATTCCAGATGGAAAAACCCAATAACACTTTGTCCGACCTGGGAATCGAGCCCAGGACCTCATGCTCAGCAGTCGCGCTTGCGGGCACTAGACCGACAAGGCAGTCAAACAAAAACAGAAAATGGTTGCACTTTATTATTGCCTGATTACTGTTACAGTTACTGGAAGTATGAGTTAGTTTGTCTTTTATTGTATCATGTTATCGATACCTATCTCCTTTGTAGAATTTCGCTAGCTAATTTAACTTAAAACAAAAAAAAAAACGGGGTGGAAGGGACACCGACGCGAAAACGGAAACCACATACTCAGGACATTAAAAATCAGCTGTTCCATACATTTTGACTGTGTTGGTATTGCACTTCAGTAGGAAACAGCTGATTTTTTTTTTTAATAACCGACGAAAAATTTCCATGTGGGGAGTTCAGAATAATGTACTGAGTATGTGGTTTTCGTTTTCGCGTCGGTGTCCCTTCTACCCCGTATATACCACCTGTATTTGTCCCCATCAACGGTGTTGTTGGTAACCGGTGCCACATGGGTTAAGTAACAGTTGAAGCATTACCTAAATCCTTTGGATTCTCTTCTGAGGGGTTTGATGTCACCGTTGGGCTTGCTGACGGGCTTCGTGTCTTTAGACTCGATGTCGATGAGGGGCGGCAACGCGATCTGTGGCGGCGGCGGCGGTGCGGCCGTTAGCGGGGACTCGGGGACTAAAGATTTTATGCAGTGTTAGTTTATGTAAATTCTGTTAGGTAAATAATAACAGTAGAACAGATCAACTGTCGTGGTATGAGCATGTGATGCGGAGGAATGAAAAAAAAGTCGTGAGGAAAGTTTTGAGTATGAATGTGGATGGCTATAGTATATATACACTGTGTGAAGGATGATATGGCAAGAAAGGAGGTGGGAGGTGGAGGTCTGATGAGATGACGAGTAATAGAGAAGTATAGAAGAAGAAGACACGCTGCGCCGACCCCAGATAAATTGGGATAAGGGCAGGAGAATGATGATGAGAACTGGTCGATCATCAAACACTTTTTAATTCCTTAACGCTGTGCTGTACAATATTTGCTTGAATCAACCACCAAATTTTTGAAAAACCAATCTGTTTTTTCGTAGAAAAATAAAGAGATCCGACCTCAAATGATGGAGACGCAGTGCAGTTCTTTATGTATTACTAGCTTCTGCCCGCGACAACGCTGACTATTCTGCAGCATTTGACAAAACTTTCCATCAATGAAAGTATTTTTTTAAATCGGATGAGTAGTTCATAGATAACCTCCTTCATCCAAACTTAAAAACTTTTCCTCCTTTAGTCACCTACCTCCATCAGAGACGGGCAGGTTATCGCAGGGCGCTTCCGCAAGAGGTTCATCCGAAGAAGGAGCTTCTAGTTCCACGGGTCTGTACGCGCCCTTAGTGCGCCAGTCCTACAACAAATCATTGTAACATTCAGTCTGTGACACCATCATAAATACTGATTATGATTTCAACGATTAATGTGGCTATTTATTTAATTTACAGCCTGATACACGTACCACTAGTCATAAGTGTCTCTTGAATTATGAAAACCACCCTTACTACTACGGAATAAAGGTATGAAAACTAATAATAATATGCAATTACAGCGCAATCTCTAAACGACATCACTGGCTACGCTCCAGCTGATTCTACTGTGACATACGCTAGCCAAGGTCTTTCCTGATGTAAACATATCTTGGTCTTGTTACTAAAGGTCAAATTCACCGATGGGTCACAACGCGATTCGCACTAGAAATGCTGATCTCGTTCAGTTTCTTGGTGAAATCTGCCATAAGAGTGCCTTCGCATCTGGTATTTGTCTAGCGCGACGCTACCCTTCAACTCAGTGTATTGCAGTACACTTCTGGACAAAGGCCTTTTCCAAGCCATGACACAACACCTTGTCCGCTGCCTTCCGCATCCAGATTGACTCAGTCCTTGTTTGGGTCTCATGTTCCAATAAGGGTCTATCCGGCATTGCACGCTGGAAAAATGCTCAGTGCGAAGACCATTTAACTAAAATAAACTAACTGAGGACTTGGTACATACCACGATGTGCGAGGGTTCTAAACTGCGCTCTGTCTAGAAGAAATGAAATGTAAACAGAATCATGGCGGTATACGTGGAGTTAACATTGAGCTTAGATTGAAGCCTGCTATAGCCGTGGGTGGTCGTGTGATAATTAAAGTAGATGTAGTCCTTTAAAGTTTAAATTACTATTAATTAACAATTAATTACTATGTGTGCAACGTTGTTCATTGGTTGAGCTACTCGCGTATCCAAGCGTCAAGCAAGCATCGACGTGCGTTCCTATCCTAACAAGATTTCACGAATTCTTGTGACAGTTGACGGTTCTGCATTTCTACTCAAGCGTGTAAAGTCGGTCACCTAATTCAGTGCTGTGCAAGTAAAATAATTAATTTGCAAGTATTGTGTAGAAGCGGGCGGGTAGATAGTACCTGAGGTTTGCGTTTCTTCTTGAGCGCGGTGGGGCGCGCGTGCACGGGCGTGGACGCGGCCGACTCGCCCGACGAGAGCTCGCGCGCCGCCCGCGGCCCGCGCCCGCCCCGCGCGCTTCCTGACCACTACACATCACGTCATTGTATTACTTCGCTGTACTCATTTATAACTTACAACCGGTTACCAGGGGCTATCGTATTGCTCAGTATCTGCCGCTCCTTGAAAATACTAGTATACAGCTGCATCCGGTTAGACTGGAAGCCGACCCTTCCCAATATACGTGGTTGGGAAAAGGCTGAGTAACAAGATACCACTTGGCGAAACTTTTGGTCAGACTTTCGGGCTTCTTGATACCCTATCTTAAATGTGTACCCTGTGTACTAAGTTTACCCTGTGTAGTCAAAATGTATAAGTAAATTACCTCAAGCCTGGCCTCAATCTTGATAGAGTCATCATCCATGTCGAGTATGTTGAGGTTGTTGTTAATGTTGTTGTAGTCGGGGTAGGGCGCGGGCGGCGGCGCCACGCGGTACGGCTCCGACTCGCACTCGCTGTGCGACCCCGCTTCTGACGTACGTCTGTGAGTACGCGAATGCAGTGAGTACAAGTCTATACGGGGTGGAAGGGACACCGACGCGAAAACGAAACCACATATTCAGTACATCATTCAAAACCAACAATATTAGAAATATTTCGTACGTTATTTAAAAAAAAATATCTGCTGTTGCATACATTTTGACCGTGTAGGTATTTCACTTTTGTAGGAAACAGCTGATTTTTGATGGCATAGTTTAATTATAAGTGGATTGTATAAAAGTTTTAATATCTTATTTTTGTTTTTGATGTTCTGTTTGATTTTTTGTTACTTTAAATTTATTACTATTATTTAATTACTGATTTTATTGTATCTATTTCTTAACAATTGCACGTCACATCATGTGGCAAATATGTCTGTACCTAATAATGTTGTTACCATCTTGCATGCATGTATTTTCTTGTATGTATGACACATGTTTTAGCAAATAAATATTATCTTATCTTATCTTTGTTTGTAGGAAACAGCTGGTTCAGAATGATGTACTGAGTATGTGGTTTCCGTTTTCGCGTCGGTGTCCCTTCCACCCCGTATGTACCTACAGTTATAATTTCTAGAACTATACACAAGCATAGCATAATCAGTGTATAATTGTCTCATTGTTGGGACACAAGTCTCCTCCCTGTAAGGGAGACGTAATCCCTCACGCGGGCTGTGCTGGTTGGTCGGTGGATGTAACATGCCTTCGAATATTTGGCTCGAGGACATGCCAGTTTCCCTATGATGTTACGATGCTAAGATGATGGAGTAGCAGCCGATACCACTGAGCCACCACTGCTCTCTAGAAGTATGACCTTAACGATAGTATGCAATGTATGTAGATGAGAACTTGCAGCGATCTATAGTAAAGCGTACAGCGGTCAAAATATGGAAAGCGGTCCACCCATCCAAATGGGATATTTATCCTTTTTTTACGGCCATAATCGCAAATTTTGAGAAGATTTTCTTTTCGAATGAATACGATTCCTATTTTATTTTGTGTCTTTTACAATAAATTGTGTAACAACCACAGCGATAACTTTCTTTTGATGTCATAAATAATTATGTTACTGTCTCAAATGATCCAAAAAGATTAGTATGCATTCAGCCGTCATAATGGTATTAAATTGGTGTCTAATGTGATGGGCGTAATTTGGGCACAAAGCCAATAAAACAAAGGGTTTGGCATCAAAATTCAAGGAAGGGACAAATGCAATCAGGATTTTCCAGCATTCGGACGTGAAGTGATTACTGTCATACAAATGAACACTTCAGTGTTATTTAACCGATCACATACATTGAGCGAATTGCGGTATTTATGTCTATAGACAGTACAAAATAGTCGCTTTTCGGGTGTGTTTGTGTGACCACTTACGTCTTTAGACTACACCATGGAGATTGATATGGTTTTCACCAACATTTAGAGAATTTACTCAGGAAGATTTATGTGCAAAAATTATGACTTAGATATAGCACAGAAATCTTAATGTTTTGACATGTCGCCACAACAGTGAGTAGGTACGTTACGTCAAGACCGGTTCTACCAGTAACAATGATAGACATATTTATATATATTAGCACTATTAACCTCGAAACTCCATAACATGCATGAGTATTTAATAAACAAGGAATCAAGACGGGTCGCACAAACAGGATGCAAGAGGACAGACGGACCAGGATCGTCACACGGTGGGTGCCCTAACAACGACAACTTCACCGAGGCAAGCCTAGGAAACGATGACTCGTTCTTACAGGACTGGCCGGTAAACGCGAAGCATAGAGGATGGAGATAATTGTGGAAGATCTTTGGCCAGCGGTGGGACAAAATTAACTTAAAAAAAGGAATAAAGAAGCATGTTTCCTGACGTCAGTTGTCGCCATGAATGGCGTTACGTGTCGGTTACACGAGTTGTCATCGACGCGGCTGTCCGGAGCCGACGTGACAAAGTTGTTGCGCTGCCAAAAATACCGATAAACAACTGTTGAGCATACCCACTAAATAATTATAATCAGTAGGCGCTTAGACTGCCCGTAAGAATAACGTATTTAAAAGTTGCACGTTCTGAACGATAGAATGTTGTCTTCGGTAGAGCGTAACATACAATATGACGCGTTTAGAACTTTTTTTTAATAACCCACAAGCATTTTTGTTTCGACTTTTTGGGACTACAGTTGTTCCGTGTAGTTTGGTTTGTAATTACATATTTAAATAGACATGAAAAAAAAAACGTTAAATCACGCCTGTAATCCCGGTAGGGTTAGGCAGAGGTGTACCTAATAGTACACTACTACAGTAATAGTAAACTTTAGTATGAAAGTTCATATCTATCGTAACTTCCCCGACCAACATTGCGGCCAAGACTACGTACGACTTGCCGTCGTCGTGCCGTGTCGTTTGAGGAACACTGACATACAAATTAATAAACAGTAACAGCAAAAAACATAACGCTGAATGTATGAGAAACGCCTGACCGCACTCTCATCAGCCTGATTTTAAATACGTTTACAAAATATTCTCAGTTTAGCGTAGGCGAGAGATTACAACCAGGGACCATATCGGTTACCCATTGAAAGGGTTTTCGTTAGGGTTTTTCGAAGCGGTTAATCAAAAACCCATACGATATGGGTAACCCTTTTGAACGGCTTAATAGACCATTTTGGTTACCTATTGAAAGGGTTTTTGATAGGGTTTTTCTAGCAGTCAATCAAAAACCCATACGATATGGGTACCCCTTTTGAACGGCTTAATAGACCATTTTGGTTACCCATTGAAAGGGTTTTTGATAGGGTTTTTCTAGCAGTCAATCAAAAACCCATACGATGTGGCTAACCCTTTTGAACGGCTTAATTGACCATTTTGGCTACCCATTGAAAGGGTTTTCGATAGGGTTTTTCTAGCAGTCAATCAAAAACCCTTACGATGTGGTGTGGGTCACCCTTTTGAACGGCTTAATTGATCGTTTTGGTTACCAGCTTAATTGACCGTTTTGGTATGGGTTTTGGTATGGGTTTTTGATAGGGTTTTCTAAACAGTCACAAACCAATAATATTTGGATAACTCTTTTGAACGGCCTAAGCTAAGGGACCATTTTGGTTAACCAAATCGAATATGAATGACATCGCACCGTGCGTTCAAGGACAAGTATACAAAACAACAACAAAAAAATTCTCGAGTTGGCGGAACAGTTTCATTTGTGTGAGTGAGCTTTCACGCTGCAGTTTATGTGACATATAACATATTCAGTAAAACACCATCTTTTGCAAAGAGCTCTAAAGAAAATGATTAACAGATGGCTACTTCTATGGGATCGAATTGATCTAGAGCTTCATTTATCTTTTTTTTGTAGAAATTACGTGATTTATGAGTAGACAAGGAAGTTTAGATTTTTACTAATCTCTTACTTCAGTCAAAATCTGCCATTTAACGTATTTTAGTGATTGTTCGTTTCATAATCGTTACCTATGCTGCAATCTATGATTTTCTTTACATGACTAATTATAATTTGTTCGAGTTTAGACCCCATGGTAATATGATCTCTCGCTGAAGGGCATAGGTTTCAAAACGGAATAGCATGCGTTGACCGGCCGTGGCAGCGCGGCGGGCGGCGGCGCCTTTGTGGCTACTTACCTAGCTGGTTGTAAACAGGGATCTATGAGCTTTATTGAATGTGAAATAGAGTTCATTTTAGCTTTGCTGGCCGGATACCGAAATTACTTAATATTATTATGTTTTTTTCATTTCTGTTCTTGTTTATTACTTTATTGCAAGTACCAAACAAATGCTGTCATTTTTGCTGTTTGATTTTTGAACCTGGACGTCTTTTGCGGAGTTTTACTATATTATTATTTAGTCGGTGTGAAAACTTAGGGGTCTGCGAAATGATCAATCGTGATTGTAAATTATTACGTGTTTGTTGCACATAGCTCGTTTACGTACCAAGCGATTGATAATATTACTATACTACAATATAAATTGATGGCGATTGATCATTTCGGGGTCGCATTACAATAGGTAGGTATGTAGATATAAAGTTACGTAATTTATCAATCTAAATTTTCAAAATAGCAATTGTATAGTTTATTGCAATGGGCAAGTAGGTAAATATGTAGGATTGTCCTACATACTTACCTACTTGCCAATTCACGCAACAATTTGCGCAACGATGTTATGTCCTAAAGGTCCGACGTACCACTTCATTGTTGATTGATTTGTGTCATGGATAGATTATTGGTCACTAAATGTACAAAATGGAGTACCTACTAGACTGCCCTGTTAGGCAGAAAAGCGCTACGTAGGTACCTATCTCAAAGTTTTGAAGAAAATCGCCGAAATCTCTTAGCAATTTCAAAGAGAGATGTTTGACAAGAACCAAACTTATTAGTTGTTTTATTTTTGTTTAAGTTAGATATCGCTATTTGGCTTATATCATTACATGCGAAATTGTAAAAGCTATTAAATGTTATTAAAAAACAAAAGCAGGCCTCCTTCACTCGTTCGAAGTCATGCACTAACGTACATACCTACGGGGCTACGGCTCGCGTTCACCCAAACGAATTACATTTAACCTTATTTGTGTCATAGTCCTATACTTACAGTCGTCCAACGCAGACGTCTTTTAAAGGCGTTCTTATGCCTACGGAATAGAAGTCTAAATCGGTTGAACGGACTGTAAAAAGTTTTTATTAAATGTCTTATCTTATTTCAAACGACATTTATAATAAAATAAAGACAAAATTTCTACTTGCTCATTGCTCATTCAATTGATTACGATAACACGGGTATGTATTAGCGAGCGAGAAATTTTTTGCTTTCCGCCTCGGATCGGTTGATTTCTTTATAGTTGTCCGAGATTTAGGGGTCGATTTAGATGTCAAAACCCCTCCCGGGTTTGAACTTCAAAACCAGACCTACGACCCGGCCCCTGAGATGAGTAAGAGTTTCAAGATGAAGAGAACGCAAGAGCGACCGAAGCGAGCCGGACCTAAAGAGCCTAAGGGAGCTTTAAAATTCAAGCTATTGCATAAGCTATGACAGAAATAAATCAGGCGTAGAAACATCTGGATCGAATGTAGGTGACAGACATTCCTGCTGATGTTTTTGACAATTCGTCATGGATCTGATTGACGTGTTGAGATTCGTCATCAGAACTTTCTTCACTCTCTGATATACTTAGTAATATTTTCTACTACCAAATATAAAATGATAAGTATAATAAAATGATACAAGGCATCCGGCCCCAACATTCGTTTTTATAATTTTGAAACCTAATACCTAAATAACAAACGACCAACAGAGAGTCTCTATGAAGTACTTACCTACCATCTTCTGCGCAACTTCGTGCGAGTCAGCATCTTAGCACTTGGATGGATTTTGAGCATAAACTACATATCTGCAAACATCACAAATAACGTCACGCCTGTATTCCCCAAAGAGGTGTACCTAATAGACTAATAGTACACCCACATTCGTCAGTTGTTTTTAAATCTCATGTAATAGGGGGCGAGTGAGCCTATTTGTAGGCAATACTATTGCCTACATGCTATCTACAAAGAAAAACTCAAACTATCTACAAAGTACTTTAATATTCAAGAAAAAACTAACCTTATAAATGAATTAGCTTGAAACACGCAAACGCATCCCAATTGATAAAAAAAGTCTACACACTACTTTCGGCTCGGATAGATCAAAAGAATAATATAATATAAACTCAAAAACTCAAAATACGCAACTATAGTTATTGGAGCTCTCGCTCGTACCTACTCTCGCTATTTGTATAATACCGTCTAGTGAATTATAGGCAATGAGCGCCCGGCCGCCATTCCCGTACCACCGACCTAGCACAAGTTTATTGAATAACCCGAACAAAACCCTTATAATATATGGGTTTTTAAGGGTTTTGGTTCATTATAATAACCCATATATTATAAGGGTTTTGACCCTTTCACTGGGTTTCTAGTATAGAACCCATTCAATGGGTTATCATGCAACCCTTTCAAAGGGTTTCTAGTATAAAACCCATTCAATGGGTTATCATGTAACCCTTTCAAAGGGTTCTAGTATAAAACCCATTCAAAAGGGTTACATAATGATAGAGGTAACCTCATAAACGGCTTACCCGTTCGAAAGGCTTAACTCTTAACCGGGGTTGTACGGTCCCTGCAACACGTACCTTACTATTCCAATAAAATTTTATTAGCATGTGAATTATCGCCTCTATGTCATCTAAATTGGACACAATATCAATCCAATTTATTCATCGACTGATGACATGCTATTTTGAATTTGTGTAACAATTTGATAATTGTGTTATTAGCATTTTATTTAAATTTACTGGGGCCGTGCGAAGGTCGTGGGAATCTATTGAATGTGGGCAACGCAGGACTGTGGGATGTACCTACGTTGTGATGATTCTTGGGGGAGAAATAAGTCTAGTACCTAAAGGTCAATTCTCGATCAAACGTTTAAATTCCAATCGCAATCTCATCTCAGCGACAAACTATGACAAAAATTTAAGTAAATTATTACAGATAAATTTACAGAGAAATTGAGACAGATTGGAATGCGAACGTTCCATTGTCTTTTTTGGTACAGTTTACAATGGGAAGTATTCTTATGGTAACGGTAGAGTGATGTGGTGTGGTATGAGTGTGCGCCTATGTTCGCATACAAATTAAAAGAGCTATAGGTTTGGATGCAGGTAATCTTCAGCTCTACTGATCCTATTCCAAAATTTCTTTCACTAATGGGAACCTACATTATCCTCGAGTGTCATTGGGTATATTTAAACGTTCCCATAGGATAATTTTCGACAATATCGCGAGTGAAACCGCGGTCAAAACTAGTATTGACTAAACCTCTGTTCATTATTGATTATTAGCTTTCCTTGAAATTGTTGCATACTACAAAGTCACAAATAAATTGTTACTATTAGGTAGGTATATTTATAAACTTCAAAGGTAATGAGATATTTTATGAATCTGTAGCTAATGTATGCTGTAATACATACAATTATGAACGCCTACTAATATGTTGGATGTGTTTCGGCATTTATTTTAAGATTTAATTATATTTTACTATTTCAACGCTTTACTAATTGATTTAATTTATCATCTAGCTAGCGAGCCGCCCCAGCTTGGCACGGTTTTTACTGCTTGGCAATACAACGAGAAATCTTAATTATGTTTAAGTTTAATATAACTCTATACATAAATCTTCGGGAATACAATAAATTGCCTAACGGATGGTGACAAACGCAACAAAATCCGTTGCGTAGTTTAAAGAACAACATAACAAAGCACAGCGTCCACGGCTGTAATATATAAAAATGTTACAGCGCTGTTATTCTGATAGAGCCCAAGTGAAGCCAAGGTCAGATACGACAGAAAATCAAAACTTTACAAGCCGGGCAACTTTGCTGATCTGCAGCATCCGCGGCTTCATTATTTTTATCGCTTTTTGAACTGGGATTCACCCATAGCTTAGTATGGGCCTGACTTTTCTGCTTAATTTCCCGGAGTCATTACAGCATGTACGTTTCAAGGTTCGCAAAAAGATACACTTAACTACGTCACTACTTGATGAAAGCAGCCGCCTTCCGAAGGTATGACTGCAAGTTGAGTAAAATTCAGTAAGGCCTGGTTTCCACCAAAGCGGGACAAGTGGACCGGAGCGGAGAAGAGACGTGCAAGATTCGACTAATCACATCGAAGACAAGGGATGCGATCTGGGTTTTAACTAATAAGATTTGTTATTGGGTTTTCCCATCACGAATTTCTCAGTAACAGTCACTGAGTATGAATTTGTGTTCGGTTAATGGCAATAGGCTCGCCCCCTATTACATGGGACTTAAACATAACTGGCAAAATGTGGGTGTATATTGTAAGTACTTACACCTCTTCCTAACCCTTCGGAGATTACAGGCGTGATGCTATGCTAAGATTTGTCGAGACTCGCATGTCTCCTTTTTGGTGATACGGACTTAAGTTCGTCGACAATGCGACTCCATATAGATCGTTTCTTGTAAAATAAACGGACGTAAAGTCAAACTTCCATCATAATTTTTACTACTGGCAACATTTTGCGGCCATTATATAGAGTTCCACTTTCTTTGTTACAGTAATTTTATCTCAGAATTCGAATTACTGTCAAAATCACGAGACTGACAAACTAATTTTAATCTTTATTCTCTTTCTATAGGGTTTGCTGATGATATCAGAGGTGAAAGGAGTGTGGTGCGAGGTGCATATGTAGTAGTCAGATACGAAACACCGGCCTCATCTAGTTTTAAAAAAGAAGACGTGTGTGTTTGTAAAAACCTATTTGCAAAATAAACATCATTTATCATTTCTGTGTGTACTGACCGGTTGTAGTCGGGCGTGCGAGGCGCGGTGGGCGTGGCGCCCGAGCCGTCGGGCTCCGCGCAGAACACGTCGCCGTCCTCCGGGTACAGCGGGAACCTGCGCCATGCGAACTACATTATTATCATAATCAAACAATATGCCATTGACAGCATATTTTTAGCAGAACGCCCCACGCAAGGGGGATTTGTTCACGCGACAATTTATCGCGCTCTGGATATGGATCAACCGTCACGTCGGGTTGTTGTCTGGCTGTTGGGTAAATATGGTAACCGTACGGATAACTTTGCTTGCGTGATATAAGTGTTTGTCTTTTGACGTCAGGTATGATGCGAAGGGTCCTACGTGGCGTTATAGATGTCGCCACAGTATCAAATGTCGTTTAATGACAAGCCGTACTATAATCCATCATTGGTTCAAGTATAATCTTACCTATAATTATCTTCGGACAGTCTGTCGTCGTCATCCGTCGCTATGAACTGCACACACAGCGCGCAGTCTCCCTTCACACTCTGCAACGCTTGTACCGCTTCTTTATGACAAGCCTGGAAATGTCAAGCGATTAGTGGCTTTCGGAAATATAAGCATTAAGCATCTGAATAGAGGCCACTTAAAAGTTACAAGTTTTTAATGAACCTCACCTAAGAAAGGCAACTACCTCTCTCTAGTGACTCACACTTTTGGAATTGGATTTCCTAATGAAAGAAAACTTAAAGGGCGGGTGAAGTATGTTCCAAGCTTGCAAGACCTAGCGAGCTTGCCTTTCGTTTAAACGCAGCGGAGTCGCGGCTATCATTTGTAGATCTTTGACAGCCGTTGCCGGTGGCCTGAAAGTCTAAGAACCAGACTTACCAAAGGGTACCGGTCCTAATAAGATTGTGACCGTCACAACGCGATAGACCGTCACTTATTATTAATTCTTACTTAGGTTGTGTTTCCACCAGAGATGTGCGAAGACATGTAGGAAACTCAAACTCAAAGCATTTATTTCAATTAGACCATTACAGGCACTTTTGAATGTCAAAACACAAAAAAAAAAACTAAGCTACAGTCCCAGTCACAGGGCATAATAACTTGTGAAAGTACTGTAGTTGCCCATTCGAAAGCGTAGATCTCTATGGAGAAGAATAGGCAAGAAACTCCATGGAGACTCTTTTAAATCATTATGTTGTTACAAAGTCTCGGTTATATCATTCATGTCGAGATTAAACATATATGTGAGAACGATGTAGAAAGACGTGCGAGTAAGAGCGTCCAGAATAAAAAGATAAAATTAACAATTTAAAAATACAATAATCCATGGCAGATGCGAGATGACCAGTCCCTACTGACAGCGCCCGTTCACGAACATGACGCATGGATCAGCCATCATTCAACTCAACCATTTTGGAGGGAACTAAACGACCCGACACACACGCCACCATCAGCGAGATATTTGAGTGAGCATGACATTCTCTCAATCGCCAGGGCAAATTCGAGTCAGTAAAAGATGTAAATGGTAGCTTTATCGTACATAGAACTCACACATGTGCTATGCAATTATATAATACTAAGAGACTGAATCTATACAATGCAAAGATATGTTTACAATCTTCTGCAGCTTCCACAATAACTTCACAAAGTAGCGATGTGCGTAATCTAACCAATCACATAGCTTGGTTAGCTAAAGCTGCGAAAAAGAAGCATATTATTGCTTAGTTTCACACACACCCCTCGTTATGCATCCTCGCACATTTCTGGTGGAAACGAAGGCTTAGACTGGAAGCCAACCCTAAGATACTCTGGAAAAGGCTAGACAGATGCATGATACCTGTGTGAGATCGACGTCGTTGATGGCGAGTATCGCATCGCCCACGTACAGCTCGCCGGTGAGCGCGGCCGGGCCCCCCGCCTCCAGCTCGGAGATCAGGATCGGCACGCCGTGCTCGCGCCCGCCCTGTGGGGGTTACACATGTGTAACTAATATAGCGACTATATTCAAATCAGAGACAAAATAATAGCGTGACGGGTGAGGGCTGACAGAGGTGAATAGAAGAAAAGCAAATGTTGTGCCGACCCCAAATAATATGGGACAAGGGCAGGATGATGTTGATTATGTTCAAATCAGAGGTTTTCGACCATAGGTTTGGCAGTAAAGACAGTGAAAGGACTGTACCACGGTGTCTGTCGGCCAAAATCGACCGTATATACAAAGTCTAGCCATAAATCCTGTTACAGTTAAAAATAAGAAACATATTACATTTGAATTTGGAATTTGTCATTTTTATACGATTGTGTTCATTGAGTTTTCTAATTTTGGCGCCAATACATTGTACAATATTTTGCGATATTAAAATGGAGTGGGGTGATAAAGAGAACCGAATCGCTGTGATTGCATTACGCAAAGTTGGTATGGAGCCAAATGCAATTTCTAAAATTCTCCATACGCTTGGTATTAGTCAAATATTTGTGTACCGGGCTATTAATAGGTACAATGAGACCTCCTCTGTTTGTGACAGAAAAAGATCTGGCCGTCCACGTAGTGTTCGTACGAAAAAAGTGGACAAAGCAGTAAGGGAAAGAATTCGAAGAAATCCTGTCCGAAAGCAAAAGATTTTATCTCGGGAGATGAAGATAGCACCCAGAACCATGTCGCGTATTTTAAAAGATGACTTGCAGCCTACAAGAGACGCACTGGTCATTTTTTAAATGATAATTTAAAAAGAATAGGGTGGTAAAATCGAAACAACTACTGTAGCGGTAAGCAAAGGGAGATCACAGAAAAATTTTGCTTACGGATGGGAAAATCTTTACAATTGAGCAACATTTTAACAAACAAAATGACAGTATTTATGCTCAAAGCTCTAAGGAAGCTTCCCAATTAGTCGACAGAGTACAACGTGGGCATTATCCGACTTCAGTGATGGTTTGGTGGGGTGTTAGCTATGAAGGAGTGACAGCCATATTTTTGTGAAAAAAGTATCAAAACATCGGCACAAGTGTATCAAGATACCACTCTTGAGAAGGTAGTTAAGTCCTTTAACAACACCATGTTCAATAACCAAGTATGGTCCTTCCAACAAGACTCGGCGCCGGGACATAAAGCTCGGTCCACGCAGTCTTGGTTGGAAGTGAACGTTTCGGACTTCATCAGAGCTGAAGACTGGCCGTCGTCTCGTCCCGATCTTGCTCGGGCGCGAGCGGCACACGCGGACTAACGTCTTGTGGCGCTGCACTAGGAGCTCTGCGTCATGGCGCTATACTCACAGTGACAGAGATGCCGAGCCCCAGATGCGGCGAGTGGCGCACGCGCACGGTGCGGGCCAGCGCGCGCGCGGGCGGCGCCTGCTCGGGCGCGAGCGGCACACGCGGACTAACGTCTTGTGGCGCTGCACTAGGAGCTCTGCGTCATGGCGCTATACTCACAGTGACAGAGATGCCGAGCCCCAGATGCGGCGAGCGGCGCACGCGCACGGTGCGGGCCAGCGCGCGCGCGGGCGGCGCCTGCTCGGGCGCGAGCGGCACACGCGGACTAACGTCTTGTGGCGCTGCACTAGGAGCTCTGCGTCATGGCGCTATACTCACAGTGACAGAGATGCCGAGCCCTAGATGCGGCGAGCGGCGCACGCGCACGGTGCGGGCCAGCGCGCGCGCGGGCGGCGCCTGCTCGGGCGCGAGCGGCACACGCGGACTAACGTCTTGTGGCGCTGCACTAGGAGCTCTGCGTCATGGCGCTATACTCACAGTGACAGAGATGCCGAGCCCCAGATGCGGCGAGTGGCGCACGCGCACGGTGCGGGCCAGCGCGCGCGCGGGCGGCGCCTGCTCGGGCGCGAGCGGCACACGCGGACTAACGTCTTGTGGCGCTGCACTAGGAGCTCTGCGTCATGGCGCTATACTCACAGTGACAGAGATGCCGAGCCCTAGATGCGGCGAGCGGCGCACGCGCACGGTGCGGGCCAGCGCGCGCGCGGGCGGCGCCTGCTCGGGCGCGAGCGGCACACGCGGACTAACGTCTTGTGGCGCTGCACTAGGAGCTCTGCGTCATGGCGCTATACTCACAGTGACAGAGATGCCGAGCCCCAGATGCGGCGAGTGGCGCACGCGCACGGTGCGGGCCAGCGCGCGCGCGGGCGGCGCCTGCTCGGGCGCGAGCGGCACACGCGGACTAACGTCTTGTGGCGCTGCACTAGGAGCTCTGCGTCATGGCGCTATACTCACAGTGACAGAGATGCCGAGCCCTAGATGCGGCGAGCGGCGCACGCGCACGGTGCGGGCCAGCGCGCGCGCGGGCGGCGCCTGCTCGGGCGCGAGCGGCACACGCGGACTAACGTCTTGTGGCGCTGCACTAGGAGCTCTGCGTCATGGCGCTATACTCACAGTGACAGAGATGCCGAGCCCCAGATGCGGCGAGCGGCGCACGCGCACGGTGCGGGCCAGCGCGCGCGCGGGCGGCGCCTGCTCGGGCGCGAGCGGCACACGCGGACTAACGTCTTGTGGCGCTGCACTAGGAGCTCTGCGTCATGGCGCTATACTCACAGTGACAGAGATGCCGAGCCCCAGATGCGGCGAGCGGCGCACGCGCACGGTGCGGGCCAGCGCGCGCGCGGGCGGCGCCTGCTCGGGCGCGAGCGGGGGCCGCGCCATGCCGCGCGACGCTCCCGCGCCTCGACACACACGCACCAGCGTCTTGTGGCGCTGCACTAAGATCTCGGCTTCCACCTGCGGGATACAAAATGATTTATTCTATGGACTGCCTCGTCAGTCTAGTGGTCTACGAGTCGGTGTTCTTGTATTTTCTGAAATCCGTCCAACTATAATTACCCCCTATTCTATCACTTGTATCACATGGAACTTACACATCAGTGTGGAAATGTGGATGTACTATAGTTACACCTCGGTCCATACCGTTCGGGAATTATAGGCGTGATGTTATGTTACTTAGTTCAGAAATATGGTCAAATCCTGTAAGGCGAGCCAGTTATTAATAATATTATACGTATACTGTGTACTAGCTTTATTTTTGCCTACCACAACACTTTCGACTTCAAACAAAGGTTCATAACTGTAACGTGTTTTTTAAACTGTTACATGCTTTTCATATTTTAGTCGATTTCGGAACGATTTTTATACTGTCTTTTATTGGCTATGGTTGAGTTCAGAACTGTCATTTTTTGACGTTTCACTTTACGACCTGATTTCGTCATCGAGGCATTTATCTCGCCAATTTAATCTTACAAATCCGGTATAATCACGGATATTTTTAGGCCAAATGATGCCATAATCGCTGCCTTAAACACCCAGGACAAGGTGTTCAGAAGGAGGGATCCCTAATTTCTTCGGTAAGATTTATTTCTACCAGACCAATATGTGGTCATCATTTTAGGTTCGTGTTTTAAGTCAAATTGATGTTTCAGGATTTCAATATTGGACGATGCTCTAGTGTGATTTTCACCTAATTTGGATTTATCGGTGCACACGGGAAAAGTCATTTATTAACGGAAAAACGGTAAGTTCCTTCTTGGGACGCCATGCTCCGCACGTGTTGAAATTCTAATAGACTTGTGTATTAACCTTTTAAAATTTTGTTACAGCCCTGCTGTGGCGTTTTTCTTCTACTTTTTCTTCTACTTTTTCTTCTACTTTTTCTTTTTCTTTCGTCTGATTATAATTTTCCATTTCATGGATTCTGGATTCTCTCATCTTCGACGCCGAAATCTTGAGGTCTAATTTAACATTTTTTTAGCCAGACATCTGGCCCAAACTTAATTTACTTTCTTCATATAAAGATGCAACAATAAGGATAATCTCAAATTAGTAATTTAATATTTAAAGTAAAAGGAAGCTACTGATATATTAAACAGGGTATTAACAAAGGTATTTCAATTGTTTCTATTATCCTAGTTTAGTCACCCCCGGAAGATTAGAGGTCCGACTCTCCGGACTGTCCTATCTGGTAAGTATTTTTTAAATGTGTGCGTTCCCAAGGCGCCCGAAATTCTTTTATTGTTACACATACATCTTTTTTAATTTTTAATAGGAGAACACACACACACACACATTCTTTTTTTGCTCTTGTATGATTTCTTACATAGGATCTTACACTTGATCCCACACACACACCGGGTCTGTTACAGTTTGTCGCTCTGCGAACAGGGACTTGAAGTAGCTTCCTGATCTTGTTAGTTATTGTTGCATCTTATAATTTGTAGTATTGTTTACAGAACACATTATATAGTTTCTGTAAAACATTATTGTTTATTGTTGTAATTCACAACTTGAATTTTTTTTGATGTTTCCTTGTAAGTAAACAATATTTCCTAGTAACATTATTGTACTATTGTGTATGTTTAACTTTTATGGTTACAGCATTACCCATTTACTCTTGCAAAACCAACATTTGTATGGTAAGACAGTTTTGTTTTGTATAAGTAACTCAACATTGTAAAACTAAGTGCGGTGTAATTTGATTTCATATTTAATTTTAAGTGAACTTTGGTTTAACTTAATAATCATACTTTATGTGACTTGAACTTATATTGTAAATTATTGCTGCATCTTTTCATTGCTAAACACTTTGATATTTTCATAAAAAACAACTTGTAACTTTAAAAATATTTCAACTTAACCTCAAATATTTTATAACTTTTGAAGTCTTGCATTTTGCTTTGCTCATCAATTATAATCATATTGTTTGTTCAAAATGGATAAAGAAGTTCAGTCTTCTCTGCCTCTTGCTAAAGATAACATAGAAACTGATGGTGCATGCACAGTTCCTAATGTTGCACCTTTTGTTCCTGACATGATTAATTTGACAGAAGTACCACATTCTTTTGATCATAATGACAGGATTGCACACTCTTCTTCAGCTTTTGCGACGAACGCTTTGCCTTTCTTTTAATTCCATGAATGTTTTGGTTAATGAACATAATTAAAAAGAATTTTCCTTCTGCAATTAAGTTGCCCTATTTAAAAAAGAGTAGAACATAGAGTATAGTAATATAGATTAAGTATAATTAAATTCGATGGGAAATCTTGTGTTAGAGAATTTATTACTGAAGTTGAAGAATATTTTTTATACAAAAATTTTGATGAAATTTTGTTGGTTGGTTCATTTACGGACTTGCTTAGTGGTATTGATCTGAAATGGTTTCGCACAGTTCGCTTTCGTATTCCATCCTGGCACGAGCTTAAACTTGCTTTACTTAAACGTTTTGACAGGCCGGATTTTGACTATTTTCTGGAACATGACCTTCGTACGAGGAAACAGAAGAGTTCTGAATCTCTTCCAGATTTCATTACAGAAATAATGGACATGGCTAGTTGTCTTTCTTTGCCATTGTTTGATGCGGTTTTGAATAACATTATTGAACATAACATGTTACCTATTTACACACCTTTTATATTTGGTAAGCATATTGATTCTGTAGAACAATTTCTTGTTCTTGCAAAAGAACTTTGGAGTAGAAAATAAAACTTTATATAAATTTTGTAAAAGTAAGTATGATCCTAATAGTTGTATTCTGGGTTCAAATAGTCATGAACAATTTTCACAGTTAGGTTGTAAAATAAATTCTGTTTCTAGTTCTGCTTATACAGCTGATGGTTCTTCACAGAGAATTATTGGTACACAATTTTCTTCTAAACATTTCATAGAATTTTTGAAAGGTTTTAATATCACTAAAATATTTTATAATACTTTATACACGCCTCAAAACAATACAGTTGAGAGATACAATAAAACTGTTGAAACTTGCATAGCTTGTTTTGTTAAAGATCATAGAACTTTGTCTAAGTATTTATCTAATAATGTTCAATTAGCTTTGAATAATAGTGTTAATCTAGCTACAGATTTCACCACTAATTTTTTGATGTTTGGTAGAGAACTTATTTTTGATGCTTCTTTGCATCGTTTTATAACTTGAGTGAACTGGAAGTTTCCAATAGAACTCACTATGCTGATTCTCTTAACTCACTTAGTGATATTTTTGTTAAAGTTCAAACTCATTTATTAAAAGCTTATCAGCTTATCTATTATATTAAGGGTCGTAAAGTCATTTCTTTTGATGTGGGGAATGTTGTGTGGAGAAGAAGTTTTGTTCAATCTCTTGCACCTACTTATTTTTCGGCAAAACTTGCTCCTAAGTTTATTAAATCTAAAATTGTTGAAAAGATCTCTGATAATGTTTATATTCTGAAAGACCTTAATAAGGGTAGCGCTGGTCATTATCATGTTAAGGATATAATAAAATTTTAATTTGGTTTCCAAGTGTTAGTGTTGATTTTGATAATTTTGTTTGAAGCGCGCTTTTGTTAGTGTGATGTACGATGGGATGGATGATAGGTTATTAGCACTTTAAATGAAGATGTATGTTAGGTAACTTCTTATAAATTTGTTGAATTTGAGATCTTAACATTCTAAAACACAACTTAGGACCTTTTAATAACCTTTTCTACCCACACAAATACATTTTTCATATCGAAAGATCTTATTATTATTTCTAAGTATTATTATTTTTTTTATGCAGTCTTGTATGCAATTTTTTTTTTGTACATTCTTGTATACAATTTCTGCATTGGTACCTACTACTTTTGTACACTCTGTTCTCACTTGTAGAGGTTTACCTATTTTTTTTTTTTACGGATCTCGGTATAATTTTTTCCTTGATTTCGTTGTTTTTTTTTGCTTCTGTGCTCGGAAGATTGGTGGTGTTGTGCCGATCACAGAATGCATGTCTTTTTTTTGCTTCTGTGCTCGGAAGATTGGTGGTGTTATGCCGATCACAGAATGCATATTTTTTTTGCTTCTGTGCTCGGGAGATTGGTGGTGTTATGCCGATCACAGAATGCATTTCTTTTTCCGCTATTGTGCTCGGGAAGTTGGTAGGGTTGAGCCGATCACAATATGCGTTTATTTTCGAAGGTGTTTGTGCTCGGAAGATTGGTGGAGTTGTGCCGATCACAACATTCTTCTTTATTTTTTTTGCATCTTTAGAGATGTGGAGATTTTAAACTGTGTCTCACAGTTGTAATTCGTTCTTGCTAGTCAGTGGCGATGGTGCCTAACTGTACTCATATAGACATTTTTGGATTATTCTTGTTAGACAGCGGCAATTGCGCCTAACTGTACTTTTAATTTAATATTTTTCCTATTATATACTTGTTAGTCGGTGGCTATGGTGCCTAACCGAACTCATATTAGTATTTTTGTTGTATTCTTATACATATTGTTCAGCGACTACTACGCTTAACTGTACTTGTAATATTTCTTGGATTTAACTTGTTAGTCAGTGGCGAAGGTGCTTAACTGTACTCATGTGGTTCTTTTTGTATTATAGGTCGGTTGTGCATGTAGCTTGACTGCACTTATTGTTTTTTTTTTTGTTTTGTTTCTTTTCCAGGATCTTTTTGGAAACGTTTTATTGGAATTTATATTTCCTGTCTTTTTTAAAAAAAAGTTTTTTTTACCTTGTTTGTTTTTAGCATAAAAGAAATTGCTTTCTTTTATTTTTTCGGGGAGGGATGTAATGTAACGTGTTTTTTAAACTGTTACATGCTTTTCATATTTTAGTCGATTTCGGAACGATTTTTATACTGTCTTTTATTGGCTATGGTTGAGTTCAGAACTGTCATTTTTTGACGTTTCACTTTACGACCTGATTTCGTCATCGAGGCATTTATCTCGCCAATTTAATCTTACAAATCCGGTATAATCACGGATATTTTTAGGCCAAATGATGCCATAATCGCTGCCTTAAACACCCAGGACAAGGTGTTCAGAAGGAGGGATCCCTAATTTCTTCGGTAAGATTTATTTCTACCAGACCAATATGTGGTCATCATTTTAGGTTCGTGTTTTAAGTCAAATTGATGTTTCAGGATTTCAATATTGGACGATGCTCTAGTGTGATTTTCACCTAATTTGGATTTATCGGTGCACACGGGAAAAGTCATTTATTAACGGAAAAACGGTAAGTTCCTTCTTGGGACGCCATGCTCCGCACGTGTTGAAATTCTAATAGACTTGTGTATTAACCTTTTAAAATTTTGTTACAGCCCTGCTGTGGCGTTTTTCTTCTACTTTTTCTTCTACTTTTTCTTCTACTTTTTCTTTTTCTTTCGTCTGATTATAATTTTCCATTTCATGGATTCTGGATTCTCTCATCTTCGACGCCGAAATCTTGAGGTCTAATTTAACATTTTTTTAGCCAGACATCTGGCCCAAACTTAATTTACTTTCTTCATATAAAGATGCAACAATAAGGATAATCTCAAATTAGTAATTTAATATTTAAAGTAAAAGGAAGCTACTGATATATTAAACAGGGTATTAACAAAGGTATTTCAATTGTTTCTATTATCCTAGTTTAGTCACCCCCGGAAGATTAGAGGTCCGACTCTCCGGACTGTCCTATCTGGTAAGTATTTTTTAAATGTGTGCGTTCCCAAGGCGCCCGAAATTCTTTTATTGTTACACATACATCTTTTTTAATTTTTAATAGGAGAACACACACACACACACATTCTTTTTTTGCTCTTGTATGATTTCTTACATAGGATCTTACACTTGATCCCACACACACACCGGGTATCTTACATAACGTAGCGGACACTGATTTCTTATTAGAAGATACCTCTGTCCTCTACCACCACAAAATAAGAACACAACAGATAACGGACACAAAAAAAAAAACGGTGATTCACATATTTTTTTGTAATAATAGGTAGGCGTCCACTTGCGATATTGCTAAGTACGTCCTCGAATCCTACGAGTTGTTGAATCATAACGGTGTTATTTCAACCTACATTATGATTTCTAATCTAACTCAAGAGGACTTGAAACGAAAAAGCTTTGCAATTTTTTACTGTAACACGAGATGACAAGAGCTCCGCCGACGACACGGTCAGAAAGATGCAAAACATTAGTTATATTATGCAAAGTGCACTCATTGAAACTTGTGTAAGCAAACCATGACTTTACGCCGGCGAAATGAACGATGATCAAATCGAATAGTTTTCAAAATAGATGAATTTGATTATGTACAGTCACGAGCACTAATATACACGCAGCATACACGCAGCAACTTTTAAAAGTGATTTTCACCTACTGTATTGATTCACTTCAGGTGCAACTTACTGAGCTATGCCAATTTTTACTCTAATTATACCTGAAAACAACTGCTTCGTTTGTCTAGTGGGGTTGCAAGCGCGATTGCTGAGCATGAGTTCCTGGGTTCAATTCCCAGGTAGGGCAAAGTGTTATTGTGTTTTTCCATCAGGAATTTGTCAGTAGGAGCCACGGAGTCTGGATTTGGGCCCGGTTGATGACAATAGGCTCGCTCCCTATTATGGCGAAATGTGGGTGTACTATTAGGTATACCTCTGCCTACCTCTTCGGGGATACCAGGCGTGATGATGTTATGTTATGTATTGTTGATTAACGTTTTACGTTTTCACGAACATAGAAATAGAAACCGTTATTTCACAGGAAGCTTTTGAATTTTGCTAAGTGTATACATAATATTAGTGCTCGTGACTGCACACCAAACAAAACACATATGTACATAAAGTATAGAAATACGGTATATTATGTCAAGGAGTAGGTGTTCCAAATACTGTATTAAAAAATTCAACCAATAAATTATCTCAATAATAACGTCATCATTATTCTTTAATTGCCACACCTCGCAGGTGTTCTCCGAGTGTATGCAAAAACTGCAAGCACAGTACAGACGACGCGCAGACATAAGCTTACTAAACCCTTTATCGATATGTACGGCGCGACGCAAGCGCAGCTTTTTTGTCGCAGGTGTACTCACTGCGTAATACTTTAAAGTGTGGCGTGTGCACTATGCATAATTATGTGACTACAGAATTTAAAGCTGCTGCTAAGTTACTGTGATATACAGTATTGGAAGCCTACTGCTTCTATTCCCTAGTTACTTAAGGTTTCATTCTAGTTTTCCTCATTCCGCCATTCATTATGTAATTTCATTCGCTTGAGACCCAATCGCATCCCCTTTTTCTTACACTACTGCATTCATCATTTTTTTTAAATCTTATTTCATTCATTTACTGGCGCTACAATACACAGCTTTAATTGCTGAGTGTAGAGGCTTGAAATTTTGAACTTTGACTAAGAAAGTATTTTTGAAAATTCATCCCTAAAAGTTAAGTGTGTTGTGTCCATAATCCGTAGATTCCGTCGACGGCAGGGATGTGTAGCAACATAACTTTTATTTATAGATGGAATCACCTTTTGACAAAGTCGACTGTTTACAATCTAAAGTCACCAGAAACGAGTTGACGAGCAGCGAGTGTGTACTCCGGATAGTTTTGTCGCTGAGCTATGTTCCGTACGCCAAGCAAGAGTCGCTGAGCGAAGCTTTTCTTTGCTCTAGCTCTTGTCGTTGAGACTTAACTTTTATTATAATTTATCCTCTTTTACTGGCACGGGACTTACATCTATTGTACGGTTCATGAATGGATAGCTAGTCGCTTCCTTATCTGCCAGACTCCACCGAAGCGGAGAGGAGAGGACATGTGTCTGCCATGATGTGACCACCAATAGAATTTTGTTAAGTACACTTCTCGTCTCCGCTTAGCTTTAGTGGAAACGGTTGAGCAGAGTGGAGAGGAGATATCTCGAAATTGCGATCAAAATCGAGACGAATGAGCCCGCCCTAGTGAATGATTAAAATAAATGACAAACAATAGTGTACCTGAGCCCAGAGTGAATCTCGTAGTTCAGCGCGCATATCCCTGCCGAGCAGCTGCAACTGTTGTATCCTACCCGCCAGCTCTTTGTCCAAGTATTTTGTGGCCAATCTGGAATTATTAATTAATAATTTAACTAAGCAATACTAAAAAAGATAGACAGGCATAATTCACATTCGCATAACCTTTACGTACCGATGAAATCGAACATAAATCAGTTTTATGTATAAATTTTATCTTCTTCTTTATCGTGTGGTTAGTGCCTAACCTGGTGTCAGAGTCGTTATGCCGCCCAAGGGCCTCTGACTTGGCTTTTACATGCCGTCGAGACATATCTCTCAGGCATGCTGGTTTCCTCACGATGTTTTCCATCACCGTAGCAAGTGATAATTATAGGTACAATACGCACATAATCCGAAAAATTAGAGGTGCGTGTCTTGGGTTCGAACTCGAGACCAACGGTCACACCACTAGACTATCACTGCCACGAAAAATATAAATTTTATGATTGACAGGCATACATTACAATCATAGACATTTATTACAGCCGTATTCAAATAGTGCATGTAGCATCACCACCAATGGATAAATCTAGTAACTTTACTGAAGGTGACGTGCCACTCGCTAGGCATTTTTTGTATTTCTCTATAGCGCCATTTTCTTAAATAGCCAATAACTGTTTCTTGTTTCTTTACATTTCCATCAATGACTACTTGAATGATTTCATTGTAATGCTTACCTAGCTCCAAATAGTTCCGAGTGTAGGGCGAGCACAGTCTCCCTTAGCGCTGCGTTCTCCCGCGCAAGTTGTGCGGCTTCAGAGCGCGCCCGCGCCGCATCCGTCACGTTGCCGGCCGCGTCGCCGCCCTCCTGACACCCTCCTGCACATTCAGAAGCTTTGAACTTCATCAACTTCGTTCACATACAGTGAGCTTCCCACATAATCCCCTATTAAGTATTACGAGCCCTTTGAGGCCCGGTTTCCACCAAAACGAAGACGAGCGGAGCGGTGCAGAGACGTGCTAGATTTGACCACGGGAAAGACAAGAGGCGCTTTGTGCATCTCAACCAACGTGATTGATGAGCCGCACGTCTCCGTCTCCTCACCACCTCACTCCTCTCCGCTTCAGTGGAAACAAGGCTTGGTCCAGTGCGTAAAGCGGGCTCAAATCCCGACTCCTACTCTCCTCTCACTCCACTTAACTGAAAAATGTGAGTGTCTATTATACACCATCATCATCAGAACAACATGGATAAAAACAGAAACAGGAGGAAATATTCAATTATTTTTGGTCATCATATCAAAACTCGAAAAAAAATTATTAGCAATAAAAGAGACATCACATTTTATAGCAAAACGTGAGACATGACATGAATGTTTAGAGGCTGATTAGGCATAGACACGATTCGTCATAAGAAAGTACTTCTTCCCGCAGATGTCGTAGGAGTAGTTACATGGGTTATATCAAGCAACATCGGCAGTACCTAGTATTCAATTAAGGACGAATACATGACTAACCAGACTAACTAACTAAGCAATGTCTGCAAGTGTTCGAGATTGCTTTTACTGCTCATCACTCTGTGTAAATCGCGCCAGTTGAACTTAGGACTGTACAATTTATTGTTAGTGTACTGGTAATTCAAACATCAGTCATTACATAATAAAAACTTACCAGCTGAGGCGGCTCGTGCTTGCACCAGTTCGGCCCTCATATCCACCAGTTCAGCCTACAAACAGAAAAAAACCCTTAATCCCTGACGGTTAAATCTCCCGAACAAATGGACGGCATCGTATATCAACAATAAGTAGTGTCGAATGTCATGGCAGTGATTCAGCACAATAGAATTTAATCTCGACCCAAAATCAATGGCGGCGTAAATCCGAATTAAAGAACACAGCGGTCGTGTTGTCGTGTATGTCCTCGACTCGACACGGGCACATAAATCGTTTGACTCCTGTACCCTCGTGGTGCGTGCGCGCAGCGCGGGCGTGCGCGTGCCGCATGGCCGCACCCAAGCCCATAGCCTACCCCCATCCACATTTGAAATGTCATCTCCCCGCCAATTCCATGATGATTTATTTTATTACTTCAGTTGAACATATCGTTTAAGTATTTAGGTCGTGCTGCAGTTTATGATCTCACTCCTATTTCGAAGAATTAAATACTTCTTCATTTCTTGATTATTTGATTGGCCACAGACAACATCCTATTGTACTCTTGTAGCTGTATAGATAAAGGTGCGGATCAACTAAGTATGCAAGACCCGCTAAACAGTTAGCAGCGAAACAAAACCTACGTGGGATTACAAATGGAGCTTGATTAGACCCGTCCCGACGTTCAACAAGGCCCTTACAAGGAAATATCTATTTACCTACATCATTTTATGTTAATGCAAGTCTATTCAATTGTATCCCTACAAATAACTCTAGTAAATTTTACAAGTAAATTGAATCAAGGAATGCAGTTAAGTAAGCGACATTTACGAAGAATTGTCGTTGTTTTCTTTTAGAATTTCAAAGCTTGTACTCTTTATCTCCGTAGTGCTGAATACTGAGTGGAAACAGTAAATGTGAGCCGGAAATGCATGTAGTTGTACTATTTAAGTACAGGAGAATAGTGCTATGATCTCAAGTGGATGTTACTACGGGACGGCAGGCGGCGCAAGCGCAGGGCAATAGACAGCTGTGCGCAACCCGCAGCGACTTGTGGAATTGTGGTGCAAATACACATACATACGTAATACGCATTCATAGGCCAACACAATATAGGTATACAAAACTTCCAACAGTTTGACGAGCTTTAAAAGATTATTGTAATCACCAATCATAGTCTGTGTAAGAGAGCTTCTTAGCCTGCGGGATTTTATAAGTAGCTGTAGCTGATAGGTAGTTTTGCTGAAAACTAGAGAGCTGTATTTAAAACATTCACATATTTTACTTATGTTAGTAATTTGGCCATTCATAAATACTGTTAATTTATAAGTTGGTTGTGGAGAAGTGAGCCTCAAAGGCTAATGGCTAATTTAAATCACGTCAATTGTAAATCCTGGACCTTGATTTATTATCAAGTCATTATCGAAAGGGTACTATTACACGAACGGGACTTAAAGCCCACCTGTAAAATAATAATAGCAAAGCCAGTCATTAGCCGAAGATAATCAACAACAGAACGCTGGCATTCCATTTTATGATCGATTACGTCATAATGATTGTAATAATTGACACCAATTTCGGACTTTTATTAGGTTAATTAACTAACAATTTAATTTAATATAATAAATGCATATATTAACATTCGTGTTCAACGCGATGGGTGTTGTTAAACTCTCAAAATGTTTATTTCATTAGTTAGTAAATACTTAAAACTTAGTAAAACTTATTCGAAAGGCCCAAGGTGTAATGAAACTTCTTGATATTATTTTTGGTGTAAGTGGAACAAAAGGAACGTTCCAGTGACGATGCTCCCTCCATATCCAGACTTAATTACAACTAGGTATACACTTTAGACCCAACCTTTGCAAAACTATTATATATTTCGAAACACGTTTGTCACAACGTTTCTTCGACCGACACGTAAACTTCGTACTTTTACGTGTCCTATCGACGGTTTCTCATCGAGACTTTCAGCACCACACCCTTTGCAATTATCCTTGGCACACAAAGATATTGTGACGTCGCTATACATGTATGCAAAAACCATAAACAACCTACATGAATGCCTATGTGAATGAACAAGCTGGATAAACGCACAACAAAATATGCAGGCTTGCACTCTCAATATTTAACCAACATTGTTTGGGATGAGTCTGACTCGAACTATACAGATACACCAATAAACACGACCTACGCTGATTTCAAGATCATTATCGCCTGAACACGGAGTGGGCGTTTGTTTTTGTTGTTAAAAGCGATCGTGAATATTATAACAACGATGAGAATTCTAACGTGTTTAACACATCGCAATATTAGATGCAGTATAAAAACCATTATAATAAATGAACAGTTAAGTTGTATTGCGAGACAATGAATACGATTCATTAGGGCCGCAATAAAACGCGAGTATCTTAGAACGGATGGCCCTCGGCAATTTAAATACCAACTTCGACGACAACGTGCCCAGCTACTTTCATCTCTTCCCTAATTAAGTTGCGAGTTATTGCGATATGTCTGGCCGCTGGCAATAAAGCGGCTCCAGCGGCCAGAGTTGCGAGTGGCACGACGCGCGACGCCAGATAGTTTAAGGTGCAATGAAAGTAAAGCGATTCACGCTGTTTGAGTAGACTCGATGCTTCGCGGTGTGGGCGCCGATCTCAGATAACGACTAACAAACGGAAGATTGATTCACCGCTGTTTGATATCATTGCTCGCATCTCAGATACACGAAAGATTTGATCGTGGTGCGCACGCGCCGCCGCCGGTGCTCGCGGGACAGGCCTCTGAGCCACACATAGATCTGACAATTCATGCAAAGCAACAACAATAAATCTCCCAATCTGTGTGTCGACACATTTACACGTCTTCCGAGATGAAATCTGATTCTCATGAATAACAGCACATGCCATCGCATTTTAGTAGTAAGAGTTCACATGAAAGCTCCTCTCGCGTCTTGTCTGACATGTTTAGGGGACCACACGAGTTGATATACAACTTTAATTGAATTAGCCTCGTCGCAATGCAATCGCGTCTCGCTCTAGTACCATTCATATAGGCAGATACTTAAATTCAATTAGAATTAGAACGAATGAAACAAGAAATAAGTGATGCAGACGGCAGAAATAACCTTCTGGAAGACAGCTAAAAGATTTTATTGTTGAACGGTTTAAATATGAACTAAGTCCTTAAATCAAAAGCCACAAAGCCAGAGCTTTACCATTTAAATACGCTATATTGGAAAACACTTAAGTGAAATTGGTAGTAACATAATATGAGTGGTTACAGCTTTATTTACGACGCGACATTACGAAGACGTATGTTTTTCGAGAAACACTCGTGAGAGTTTGTTTGTGTATTCACTTTCGGTACCGTTTTTCAACACAAGTAAGAAAAAGAACCTTCTGCTCTAAAATTCTGGAGAGAAGTAAACAGGTACTAAATATATTTTAAAAAGATCTACAGTGTGTAGGTAATTATCTAGCTTGATAAGAAGCTACAATACACATCCAAATTTTGTATCCACAAAATAATTCATTAAAACATTAAACAGTACATAACTATACTGCATTGATGTGTCCTTTATAAATCAGTCTTACCATAAACGTGTCCTTTTTAGATTGCTTTATCTATCTAGAAACAAAATAATGTTTGACAATTTGGCTAAAAGGCGAACTGGTATAGAAATATATGAACATGCGCCCGTTTGAACTGTACAATAGCTTTTACCTGTAAGTCTACATGAGGTCATTGTTTCGTCTGTCTTGAGCGCCCTACATGCATTGTTTATGCTTCTGACAAATACTTGCACCGTGTGCAACTCTTCATTTGCATGCGTCCCGGTCGTGCTTGCAGTCGCATCACGCCGGGGACGCAACTGTCCTCTAACTTTTCACTCATTGCCAGTCAATATGCTAATTCTTTCACTACCGTTCGATTGTACAACTTACAAACAGGAATCGTCAGCGAATAAACACCGCTAACCGGTAAAAATGTCATGCACTTTGTTCAGTAATGTTAAATTTTCATGTGGGTTAGCAAATGTAATGCATAGTTCACAGGCTGCGTGGCGAACAAGATCACCAGATAGCGGTATGCACGCCTACGCTGCAATGATACTTGACGCTTGTGCAACTGATCTCCAAACTTACATTAGACTCTACATCCGCAATGCAGCAACGGGTGCATTATCATAAAATGTATTTTAAACCGATCGTCTGCACCGATCGATTAGAAGGTTTTATGAATTATACAAGATCAACCAGATGTGAACATTCGAACAATGGTGAGAGTACGAGGTGCAAAGGTGATGGATCGCCACCCAGGAAATGGATGTTATCGAGCAGCATGAGTAGTGGATGAGAGCGCGGCGGGGAGCTCGTTCGAGCCATTTGCCCTATCTGCAGCAGAGAGTTATTACCGCTTTTCACCTCGTCGACGGTATCCACTTTTCCACGACAAGCTGTTAAAAAAGGCATTTGTATTTACTATCAATCAGTAGATGAGGTAAACCAAGAAGAGCGGACACCAATTGGACATCAAACATTTAAATGGCAGGTATTGGCAAATCGTCCGATCCTGAAAGCATTCTTGTATTTACGGTCGTCTGTTGAGACACACGACTCACAAATCAACGTACGAGTAATGACAATGGAGACAGTGGAGTAACAGTTCGTAGCGCTTAACAAATGGTCCTCGGTGTAATCACTGTGACAAGCGTTGGCCTCGGCTGTTGGAGGCTGTCCAAATTTTGTATCACATTATAGTTCGAAGGTGTACGTAATTATTGAAGTAGGTTAAACGGACAAGTTAACTATTGTTTTTGTTTGTTTACGTTTAACAGCCTACTGGTTATTTTACTGGTGACCAAGGTGAATCCAACAACCAAGTGTTTCGAAACTATGCCTTCAAATAAACCCGGCTGGCGAAGCTAAAACTTCGCGAAAGACCGTGTCCATCCCAAATAATCTAATAGTATACAACTAAAGAAAAGCCTCCAGTGCTTTATCTTAATAGATGTGAGTGAGAATTGAAGTCCACCTGCCTCATGCTAAGTGCTTCCTAAGAAAATTAAACAGGAGCACATAGGCATTTAAAGTTAAATGAAATAATGCAATATGCATGCTTTTTCGTGTGATTGGATCGTGATCGCACCTGGCGAGCGCAGTGCGCGGGCGCAGGCATTCCGTTTCCCGCGCGCCAGTCGCGTCGTGTTGTCTACGACAATTTTGCGACACACGTTTCTCAGAAACGAATCAATGCAGCACATGCACTGCAACCCCAATGAGGATATGCTAATATCAGTGTTCTTGTAATGTCCGGTGTACTATTACATCTAATACCTTCGTGGACATCGACAGATACAATCAAATCAGAGTTTTACGATGCAATTACAATAATCATCGGCGTTATTAATAATAAAGAAAATTAACTATCTCTATTGTGATTGATTAACAGGTGATATAACTGCATATTCTTATCTTATGGTTGTACCGTGTCTAATAGCACATGAAATTGAATACCCCAGAAAAACAAGTTATTGCATAATGCGCTCGTATGCTCATGTTAATACAAATGTATTAATAACAGAAAAACAGTTATCAAGAGTCGAATCAAAGGCGTGTAGTGCGTATTATTATAATATTCAGGTGATTAAGACAAAATAAAATGATTAAGGAGATAATCACGATGACAAATGTGAGAGTGTCGTAGGCAGGTATTAAATATCCGATCCGTTGAATGCATTTGTTATTGATAGAATGAGTCACGAGTATGTTTTAATAGTTCAGTTAAGAAATACTTGAGCTCAAACGTTGCAAACATGAATTTATATCATGTCTCCCGCAAGACATATTTCAAGATATGAGACACCTAAGGACAGATATTTTAATGCAGTGGTTTAATTATTCTGCAACTATTCAGATAAAATGATAAGTTCATTTTAAGAGTTAAATATTTGACCAAGATAAAAATTTCACATTTTAACATTAATTTTGTATAAACACATTTTTGTGCTGATTAGATGTTCAGGTGCAAGGTCGGGAAATAAGTAGAGCTGTGCAATATTGTTATTAATGAAAGTAAAAAATACTTATAAGGATTAAAAGTATTTGAGTATTTTAAACTGTGTACTAATGAACGTCTCACGTGTTCATGAGGCTAAGAAGGTTCCACTGAAAGGTAGGACCAATCTTTGGGACTGAGGGCACACACAGCACAAACTACATGCTCAGACTGTAAGACAAGCTTCGGAGGAGACTAAACAAAGTAGAAAACGTGGAAGAGGAAGTACTTGTCATGGCATGGTACAGACAAAAACTGAAGGCATTAAGAAAAAAAAACAACAAATTTTTAACAGTCTGAATTTGAGTTTCGTTCAAACCGAATAAACCAAGTGACATAACAAAGGAAATTAACATAAATCTAAAAGCTGATTGGAAGCCAGTTGTCCAGTATAAAAGATTACGTCCGCGAGAACAAAGACCCAGCGGCTACCTGGATTGTTATGTGGAGAAATTTTCATTTACATATCAAATAGGCTGGAAGAAATAACTTTCATATATATCCCTCCTTTTTCTATTAACTAGAATGATGTCGATGATTCATAAACGCAATGGGTTCTTTTCTTCCCTATGAGAGAGGCGACAGCCGACAAGTGTACAGTAGTTTGTTAATAAAATTTATTATGTCAATAAACAATGCTCTCAGACTCATAAAACAACAAACAATAAAAGCGATTTTAAGCTATAAACGTATGCAGTGGTTTATGAGTGTTTCACTGAGCAGTAAAATTGGCATCAAGTCATCGACGAGGGGTGTAAGCTAAAGGGCATGAATCATCCGTCGCTCCGCTTCGAAGAATGCTTAGCGATTTAGTATGCTAGCCTATTTATGTACAGTCTATTTGCATTTATTGTAATTTGAACTGAATTCCTTTACATATTATTACTTTTGAATGATTTTCCCATCATAAGCAATTCCGCGGCGCAATAGTCGACCACATCAAGGGCGACGAGAGTAATGTTCAATGAGTCTATTGAAGGCTAGGGAACAGGTTTGCGGGCCTGGCGCGGTGTTTGCGGTCACGACGTCCGCCGATGATGGTGGCACGCTCGAGCGGACCACAAAGTGGACCGCAGGAGCATCCCGCCGCGCGCCATCATCGCCCGCACCACCCACTAAACCTCAAAACATGGAATCCCAAAGGCGCGTAAGTTGTACATAGTATCGAATAACGACGTGGATAGGGGAAACACAATAGCATTCATGAATGACGCGACGCTTTCGAGATAAGCATCCGGGAACAAAGCTGCCGAGGACGCCTACTCCGCTAGATGGTTCTACGTCAATTCAATAGTCACGTACGTTACATTAAATCCGACCTACTGTTGGATTTGCGAAAACTACTACGAGTAGTATTACGTTATATGTAACGTCCTGGCAATGCACAACTTTTTGCACAGCTATTCCGCGAAGTGCAATCCAATAATAAGACCTCTGCAATTAAAATTCTGCTTCACACGATGACGTTCGACGCGACATCAGATTACAAAATACGCATTAGAACAATAAACATCTTTTCGTAGAGACAAAAATGCAAATCTTATGCGGTTTAGTACGTAGCGACGCTCAAGCCAACTCACATATAAATTACTGCCCCCGTCACGACATTTATTCAAATGAATCTATCTTTAGATTACGAATCGTTTTTCTATCGTATTATTTATTTTATTGCTGCAAGTATTGCTTTTCGTATAATGTGATGTGTTGTTTTACAAGTGGCACGCATAGGAACGATATCACATTTATTACAATAACGTGTGAAAGGAACAAATTATTTAAAATTCATTTGCTGGCAAACAAAATACTGCTTCACGCTAATCAAACAGCCATTTCTCTGAGTGAGGTAATTGTGAAAATAATAGTGATTGCCATTGACCTGTGTGGGACGCAGTGTGCGAAGTCATTACTCATTTACGTCCTCCAAACTAATTGCGCTATGTTTCACATCGTCGTAAAAAATCACTTATTAAAAATTATATGACAGGCTATCTTTATTGAATTCAATTGATAGGTAGAATATCTTTGAAAGTGGTAATTACGAAATTGAGAGAAAATAGTAACTTGTCACGCAATTATTTCTAATAATCGGTAATAACTAAAGGTTTAGCATAACCACAACACATGGCTCACAAACGAAAATACGACAACTATATACTACTACGACTAGAAATATCTTTCGCGTTTTTTTATATTTTCCACAAAAGCCATTTCAACATTAATTTCCTCAAGATAAGGAACTTAGCTGAATGTGAAGACAAGCTTTGCTGAAAGATAAAATTTTACACTTTTGATGGATTGAGTAAAAATAACGGGATAAGTGGTAAATCAGGGAAAACTAAACAACGACGACAATAATCAAGCGGTAATAGCTGCGCATGCACATAATGACGACCAAAACTTTCAAGCAAAGCCAAACTAAAATAATGCTTTTAATGAAAATTGAGACTCGCGAATAGATCTACAGAAACGAGTAAGTAATTTGCGAGACAGAGCTTTCAACATTATGAGGTAGTAAAAGAGCATGAAGCCCATTACAGTTAATGTAAAGCGATGTGGAGGAAGCGCGCACACTGGCTGACACATGCGCGCAGCCCGCCCCGTGTTTACGTGTGCCACTTGTTAAGCGAACACAATCATAATTTGGCCCTAAGACCTTACTAAGCCTTAACTACTTACCATACGTACATCTACACAGGCACACAAATGGATAGGCATCATCAATATAAAATATTTTATGTACAATTTATACTTCAAAGTTTATACCAACATTTTATACCAGGGCATAAATCGCCCGACAAGTTACTCAAAAGTAATAAATATTTTATTATGTATCAAGTAGAACAAACACGTCAATCAAAGAGACAGTCGCATTGACGGTGCCACTGGAGCAACAAAAGGAAAGCTTGGAGATTTTCTTTTTACAGTCGCCGGATGCTCCATCTCGGCGAATCGAGATTGCCAACTACGCAAACCTTGGTGGATGTGGCGATCTGTGAGAGTAGTACTAGTAATTGCTTGGTGTCGTTAAATTTTGCATTTAAGTTTAACGTCGATAGTTATTACTCGATCGAGAATTATTACGGCGAGTTACTAGAACTCGTCAACCTGCTGCACGTGTGTAGGTAAGTAAGCATTGGAACCTAATTAAACGTTGGTTATAGCTTATTCTCCCGCCTGCGGCGAGCGATTCCCACGAACCGCAGAAAGGCAGACCTGTCGCATTATCATATTAAAGGTAAATCGTGTACAGGCGTGACGGAGTACCATTTCTGCAAACGTCGTACGCGAGTGATGTTTTATGTGTTGGCGGACCTTGGCCAGCTTACTTCATGTCCGATGTCAACGCTTCAATGTGAGCAAATAACTATATTTGTTTTTCTAATGCAACATTATAAATTGCAACTAATTAACATAAATCGTCTTCAAGGTACGAACAACTCCGTAGTAAAATTGAAAGGGTGTACACATTACGTTGGTACATGAGATGATCGAGACTATAAAAGCAGTATTGGACGTGTGAAACGATGACTTCTTTTAACATACAGTGCTTCACATCAACACATAATAAGAAGCCTGTTGCTTCCTCGTGTCAGCTAACTAAAGGATAACGCCTCTGAGAGAGTAATGTACAACATTGTAACTATATCATGAACCAATAAACTGGTGAGTAATATCAGGAAATCTCATCGCATTTTATGATAACCATATATACTACGATGTATTATTAAAACATAATGGTTATTACAAGGTAAAATATGACTTATTGTTTAGACCACAGTTGGCATAAACTTTAATGGTAAGTATTTAAAGTTAAAAGAACTATAAACTTCCAGAAGGAATTGCATTTGTACCATTTGCTAATCACAATTGTTACGTAATAATATATAATGGCAAACGAAATAAACGACTTAAGGCGTGGATATACGTGAATTGAGCTTCATTTAGGATACATTAGAACCTTTTTGTTCCGTAACCATCACCGGATGTTTTTTCCAAAAAATATATATTAATCTACACAATGTAAAGCATGTCCTCTTGGCTTTAAAAAAATTAAAAATATAATTTAAACATCATAAATAAATACGCAAAGTAGCCTCTGTTTTTGTAACTAACTACCATTTTTCTCCTAAACTATCAATCATAGGATCTTTTTATTGCCATCAATATATTATATTAAGTAATGCCGAGGGGACCTTTGGCTTATTTTTGCCAATAACTTTCTTAATTATTTATATGGATTTTTTTACGTAATCGAGGCGCACGCGGGGGGCTTTATCGTCGAAACGCCCACATGACCAAGGTCATTGGCGTATATCCAGCTCTTAAGGGAGCTTTGTCGACTTTTGAAAAAAAAAACGCTTTTGCAAAAAAATAACCGAGTTCCAAAAAAACAACACTAAAAAAGTGGAAATTAACTTTACTTTCGGAAGTGAGTTATTTTTTTTGCAAAAACGTTTTTATTTTACCCTTTTTAGTTATCGCATCACACACGAATCTTTGTCAAGTATCAATTTCGCAATTTCTTTTACTGGGATGACATATTTTTTCCAGCTATTTTGATTTAAAAACCAAACTGCTGAACCAATTTTGATGAAATTTCTATGGGACCAATCGGGAAGTAGATCCATTCAGATGAAAGAAGAATTTTTCAAATCGGTTCATAAATGACGAAGGAAGGAAGGAAGAAAGGTAACAAACACAAAAAAAAAGCATACAACCGAATTGAGAACCTCCTCCTTGTTTTTTGAAGTCGGTTAAAAAGAGACAGTCTTGGCACAAAATATTAAATCGCTCTTTCATATTAAAATAGTTTTAGTCAAGTCTATTGTCCTCTTAGGGCCTGACTTCATACACATGGAAAGGACAAGGTGTTGCTAATAAATAACAGATATCAGAAGAGATAATAAATGTCAAGTTTTCATTTATAACTTTATTCATTTATATTTTCAATCAACAACTAACACTTCCATATCTATTTTTTTTTTCAAGTCAGCCATTAAAGATAAAGGGAAGAACGCTGTAACAGACAGGGCAGGAAAGAAAGATTTATGCAAGCAATACTTTTGCAATAATTAGAAATGGAAATTAAAAACTTAGTTGTCGAACATCGATAAACTTAGTCGAGTTTAAAACCGACTGACGTCACTAGCTTTTAAACAAGACATTACCCCAGTATTCTGTGTCATTACACAGAATCCAATTCGTAAAATCATCATAACTTAACTTGTTCAACGCATTGAAAACACGCATTATCTTGTAAAATCACATTCGACGTCAAGATACAACCGATAAATCAGTGCTGATTGAAATAAATGGCTAGCTCACTATGGAACATTAAATATGTTCCATTTATTTGCAGTCAACAAGCCCTACTACACTATATTCTCATTTTGGAAATAGTTAACTTGTAGTGTTGGTTAACGACGCGACGGTACAGCAAGCACTGTTGTTTCATAAAACATTATACAAGAACCTTGTTTGAATTTAATGTGACCCTATTACAAAGTACAAGCAAAAAGATTTATAAGCGGCTACGAAAAAGGAGATCAGGTCTGATCAAGCAATAATTTACGCATGTTAAAGTTACCGATCGGGGTAGTAAAGTAAAGCACGAGCTTTCTAGAGCGTGACTTGTAAATCTACAAAACAGTATCGCTGCAAGCTAGGTACGTAGGGAACCAATACATTTCGCCAATGAGGAGTAAGTGGAGTGGCGATGACCCCAGTTTCTACGTACCTCATAGGAGTGAATCAAATCATATGTGCTTCTGGTTTATTTGGTACACTCACTAACAAATACGTATAAAAAAGTAACGATTCCGCGAAATCATAAAAGCGACTACGATTTTCAAAACGAAAAACAGTCTAATACAGTTGTACAGTTTAATTGGCTCGTTAAGCTCGGTTCTTATTTCACGCCTATGTGTCAGTGTAGCAATTTAGGATTGCACAAATCTACTAATTGAACACATGAATGAGCATTATTATCAGCAACAGTATTTAGCTTCAAAAACAAGAACCACTGCTACTAATAAGTGCTTGTACAACTTTATGATTCACTTTGTTGGAAACTAATGTACTACTCGTACTTGACGTTGAGATGTTTTTTAAAAGGGTTATCTACAGAATTCAATTTAATTTTAGTTGTATTCTATACAACCTGCTCGTTTCACGTTATAAAGTCTTTAAATTAATCGGTGAATTAAGGGGCGTCTCTACATTTTCAAAGACATAATGAGTAATGAATAAAGATATGTATACAATCGCCTGTAAAGGACAGTTGACCACCCGTGTAGCTTCCCCCTCTTACCTCCCGAGAGCAGACGGCTCAAAACCCACATAACCTGTCACGAGCCTGCTGTGGTCAGCAATGGATGGACACGCTTCGCGGTAATCGAAAATTATTAATGCTTAATTACTGTATGAGCACAATCGCGCCACTCGCTCTTCGGCGCCGCTTGTTATCATTTATTGAGACCTAACCCGTTTGCATCGCATATTGATTCAATGTAATGACTTTATATGGCACCACGGGTGTTCTGTTACGAGGTGTTTTAATGTAAACGCAATTATATGTCGCCACTGAGTCGTTATTTAAAACCTAATGTAAATGATATAAGAATGGCAAACTGCTTATCAGCTTTTCATGAAAGCAAACAAACGTAGAGATTTCTAGTGCGATAAGTTTGGCGTGTAAGGTAAGGTTTTTACCGTAACGGTACCATGAAGCACATTTTTACTAGCAGATTTTCACAAATAACTTCTTTATGTTTATATCAATATTAGGCAGTAAAATATATAACTGTCAAAATATTCCCCAGCAATAGCAAAAGAACGAACATTATGCTTCCAGTGAGTTGGAAATGAATATGAAAAGCTAAACTTCTCTATAAAACGCCGCTTCCTACCAGAATATTTTGTGAGACTATTGGTATTCATGAATATGCTAATTTCAATAGAAAATACTGTTGGCTTGAGCCGCTAGCTTAGGACCAGATAATCCAAAACGAAGCAAAAGCTCCCTGCAGAATTTCAGTGGAACAGGTAATAAGAGAATACTAATATAACATCGTAATTTCATGTTTTGTAGCGCCTGCTTCGAGTTTCTGGAAATATATATTACATTCAGATGATAATAAGTTAGTCGTAAAAAAGTAGAAACAAGAAATATTAGTCAACGTGAAAAGGCAGAAAAACTTTCAGGTTTTCCACGTTGCACATTTGGAACACATGTGTTGTTGGCTGCCAAGCAGCACCATTATTGGTAAGATCAAGAAAGCAGACCAAAAAAATTGGATGGATTCCATAAAAGATGATATTATAGCTAAGAAAAAATAACTACGACATTACTTATAGAAATAGAGATGTATGGAACAGAAAAGGATTTACTGCGTCGATCCCAAAACATTGGAATAAAGGTAGGATGATGATGAAGTAGAACTGCAAGAAAAGGAAAATCAACTTTAGAAAGAGTTACATAATCTTCATAAACTCGAATGTTTATGTAGCTCATCGGTATTCATTGTACAATATTTCAAATATGACAGGAAAGCGGTGGCACTCGACAAAATGGTTAAATTATGTTTGCACAGACTAAACAAATCAGAATGCTATCACAGACCGTACTCATTATACGCCTTGTGCCATAATAAGTACACCCGTATTGTGATAGACGTGTTGGTTAAATAATTTCTTAGCACTTGAGTCATTTGACAAAGATAGACATGAACATGCAATATTTTGATGATGCCTATCTTCATTTTAACCAGTAATGATGGGTGGTTCATCAGATGAATCCCACCCCATAGATGAACTTCATCTATACAAACAAATGAAATTTCGATTAATTGAAGTCTGTGTGTTACTTAAAAATAACAGCTTATTACTGTATGCTTAACTATGAAAGTATGTACATATACACGGTACCACCTTATAATTTTTTTTTAAATTCTGTCTGCCTGTTTGTTCCGGCAAATTCCCAAAACGGCTGGACCTATTTTGAAGGGACATTTACGAGCAGATGGCTGATGTTATAAGGAGTACTTATTTTTATTTAAAAAAAAGGACTGGGGTTCCATGCAAATAGGCACGATTACCCATGATTTTTTTTTCTTTTTCTACCCACGACTTTGCCCGCATCAAAAACACATTTTATGGCACTCTGCACTATGTAGTGTAGCTTTCCATCAGTAAAATAATTTCTGAAATCGGATGAGAAGTTTCAAAGATTACCTCCTACATACAAGCTTACAAACTTTAACCTATAGATATATGAATCCTCAAGCAGACGTATTTATGAATAATCATTCTTAAGTACAGTCAAAGAGACTACCAACGCTCAATAGATTTTATCACACGCCATCTCGTCAGTGCAATCAAAACGAAGGCACCTGCGTGCGTACACAGTCCTCGCTATCACAGACGGGTGCTGATAGCAAACATTAATCGACTCGACGCCCATCGAAGGGAAAGTCAATTTATGTAACTAAACGAACCAATATTGATTAAGATGATCGATGAAGATTTGGATTCTTCAAGCATGGACGTGACGCAATGTCGACAAGTGTTTAAAACACACAAGTACCCTGCGTACTTGCAACATGCGACATAATTTCTCTATAAAGCGCCGCACATAAAGAACGTCTTCTTCTTTTAATTAACATCTAATCAAGGGCTTCGTTTAGAAGAATCTAATACACGATTTATGAGCGGTGAGAGACCAACTTTCTCACGCGGTTTGCTGACCAGATTCAGCGCACCTTATTTTATGGCATCTAATCATTTCATCTTAATTCTTAGAAAGCTCTTTTCTACGTATGTATAATGTATGTTTGTAGGTTGTAACATCTAGTTGCACAGCAGCTGCAACCAGCGCTGCTACCTCATGTTTAATGATGTTAGCGTAATTGCACTGGTTCCATAAACTGAACCGTGTGTGGGTTTATCGTTGAACTAAGATAATAAAGCAATAAGTAGAAGGTTAGAGGCATTAAAACATTTTCTGCAGTATTAAAACCGAAAGACGTCATGAATTAAAATCACAACGCTTTAAACAATACAAGGAAAAAAATGATCCATTATATGAAACAATGAAAAGCCGCTGAAAATTGTAGTAATGAAAGGCTTCAGTGTGAGGGCGGGCGGGGAGGTGCGCGTACGCACGAGGCGTGTTCGGCGGGTCGGCGCGGGAGCCGGCCGCCAGAGCCGCTGCGGAAGCTGCGGCAAGCGCACCTGTCGCACGACCCCGCGCCCCGCGACACCAACCTCACGCGAAACACACGTGTATTTACCCCGCGATTTTATGCCCTGTGACATGAGTATCAGTGAGAGTTCAGTGACAGTGCCCACGGTAACGCAGTAGCGCCTAGAGGACCCATCTACAATCTGGAGCAACCCTAGGTCGGTAGCGCAACGTTTTATCTTTCTTATCACATTATCGCATGTTTTGATTGAACACGCAATATCCGCTGTGCGAATATCTTGTTCGCGTTACTTTTATAGTGCATCTTTTTAATTATAAACTAAACATCTGTCTCTATTGGAATGTTGCGTGTTTGATCAACTTTTGTTAAACTTATTTTCATTACGATAAGCTTATGTTGATTGGTATCAACACACCCATAACATAAAATTTTCTATTCATTAGAAAATAGGTTTAGATACGACTTTCCATAATACTATTACGCCTATTGAGCATTTGGAGAAAATAAAAATTATCAAGTAACCCGCTTTTATATTTATGGCTTGCAACATAATTTCGACGAAACCATTGTTTGAAATTACTTTTCATAACTAATTCTTCATCTCGCTCATACTCATACGTTGGTAAGTATAAGGTAAGCTGAGAATAATAATTATAAAACTTCTAACTGTCATCATCAGTAAACAGGTTGCAGATATTAAATAAATATGCATAATCGCAATCAAACAAATTACAATTCATAAGTCTCCATCTATAAATAAATATACTATCTGGAGCATGTAAATGTCATCAGTGAATAAATAAAACTAGTGTTTACCAATAAGAAGAGTGGCTAGGTGATGACAAGTAAACGAACGTTATAGGTCGATGGAAGCCTAGGAGGTCTGCCAAACATCCGCGGAGTAGCATTACGCGTGTTATCGACAATATCGCCATCGGGACTGGTTCCTACGACCGCTACACGAAGCTACGAGTATGCCGTTTGCGAACATCGCTCAGAACACATTTCGTCCATTTTATATTAATTTCAATTCAAAACATCGACCTACATAACAGAACATTAAAGTGAACGTGCACCTTATCGAACCTGTAAATTAAATTCAAAGAAGCAACTCTTTTCATTAACAACTTTTTAATGTAAAACTTGGTGCGATTAAAATGTCTTCACGCTTGCTACATCGTTAGGATTGATCACGTAAATCGTTGAGCTTATTATGTGGCATTAGCATTTAAAGGACCTCTGGGGACTAGGAGCGATTATTGGAGTAGCTTATTCCCTTGTGAGGCAATGTGAACGAACCTCGCGGAGGAACGGCAGCATAAATCAAGGCATTACCGCCTCGACATTGGTTAACAGGCAATGCGCAGTACTGGGATATCATAATCGTTGGCCAGTCATAACTAACGTTAATTACTGGGAGACGTCGCCACTGGCTCCTGAAAGCTACTCGGAGGCCCGAGGCTAACATTGCATAACGATGTGGGAAGAGCGTTCAAGTGAAGGGCATAGAAGAGTAAACATTCGTTACTGCACTGATGATTTCATAGCGGTCAAGGAAACTCTTAAAGGAAAACCGCAACCTACAAAATTATATTTTTGCATTAATTAATGCATGTAGGTAGGTAACTAACTTGCGTAACATTTCAGAAGAAAATTTACAGGATCTATGACTAGTTTTCGATTGTATTATAACGTTTGATGTGATCGTTCGTCAATCTTCCATAAATCTAGATTAGGAGAGTGTTTCACTAATTAAAAGCTATTATACAGTTCTCATTAAAATGTTGTCTTGTCTGGTGAGCGGATTCATATGATTTAGAAATGTCAGGGTAATTGGATTTATCGTATTCACAGACGGGTTTCGCCTTAACCTTTATAGCTGTTTTAATTCTTATCGATTCGCTGGTAAATGTCGAATCAGAGAGTACCTGCAGGCAATTAAGAGATCATCAAGGGCTCGCCTTGAGCGTCTGTTGGGTAAGCCCTTCCGAGGGAGTGTGCGCATGCGCTCATCTGTTCACTATTTCGAACTGCATAATCACTGGTTACTATTTAGAACTACTCGATCAAATAACCGCATCTATGATAAAGCTCAATGGTTTCGATGCAGTTCGTCGATTCCAAGACGATCGATAACCTCTGGAACGTTCTCGTGAATGTTATATTCATAATTTACTGATGAAGTGATAAATCAATCAAAGAAATATAAAAGCTTTCTTGTAAAATGTTCAATTATACGATATAATATTCCGAAACGGAAATTCTTAATCAATTACCAACACTGACACATGCTTGCTTATAATATTGGTGCAACCTTTCAAAAGAGGAAATTCACGTTCAGCTTGTTTAAGTAAGCGAATTCATATGTTCGCTACCAAATATAATTAAGAGCTATAAATTATTATGTTCATACGCGAAACATACTCCTGCCCGGCAGGAGTCGAGAACTTAATGGACTTTCGCTTGTAAATAACAATACGTAAAACGTTTTAAAAGGACGCGAAAATTGTTTGAGTTCGGCTTTCGGATTTAATTGAAGCAAAAATTCGCAGCATTGTATAAGCTGACGGGGAAACTTTCATATTCCTAATGAGCCACTTCATCCTTAATTCTTTACCTTGTGCGCTAAATGTGTATCCGCTTTCAGAAGTTTTCCCAGACCTTAATTTAAAATCGATTCAGATATTATTAACTAGGCTAAACCAGGAATAATGGGTTTAATCGCCTATTTAATACCCATGTATGTTATTTTTCAGGATAAAAAGTCGAATATTACGTACTCATTAAGTTCGTTTGCGATGTTTTTTCCTGAATCAATCAATTAGCTTTGAAATACCTCATGATTACGTTAAAAAAAAAATTACTGAAACTGACCTAAGACAAATAAGTTTAACCGTAAATTACAATAAGCAAAACACGCGCTTTGGACGTGGAGTTTCAGTCACCAGCCTGTTATACAATACAATATAAATATATAATTTTGGAGAAGAACCACCCACGGTTAGAATCGTAACTGTTTTAATTTCAAGTCAATAATCCAAAAGAGTTTGGTATTGCCGGTGCAACGGTGCCTCAAGCTTATAATAATAACGACATTGTTAGCGCATATTATTCGTAGTTCCACTCAATTAGTCACACTATAGAGCAGTTATTACGAATAACATAACCTATCCTAAGCTGTTCGTTAGTATTCAGTGGCAGCTATTACTGTTAATGAATGCATGGCAGCAGAGCGCGTTCTAAGGGTGTACAATTAAATCGGGATATATGCATATCAACGTAGGCAAACACGACAAGTCGCAGCTCCCGGCCTCCCGGTACACGAGCACCTTGTATTTGTTCTACACAAATAAACCTCCCGGCACGTCCCCAAGTGCGGGATACATAATCACACAAACAAGGACAAACGCCTACATGTTACCTAAACTTTTAACACATAAAACGATATGCCATGCCACCAAGATATTTTAGATTGTCTAAAAATTAAAATGTTCATCCGTTCAGGAGCTACGATGCCATAGACAGTCACAGACGCAGACTTCAAACTTATAACACCCCTCTTTTTTGGTAGGGGGTAAATAAAAATGTAATAATTCTCAAGATCAAAGTTGCAAAACTAACCTGTTTGGTATCCGATTTTAACCTAGTCAACGGAAACTTGAAATATTACGCGTAGAATAGATGATGACATGTTATAGGCACGGTTTTGCAGTCTATATCTATGTGAAGACGAAACTTTGTTTTCTTAACCTCCATCCACACTTCCCGCGTGTATCAGTTGCGAGACGAGAGAAAGTACTAACGTACATTTCGTAACTCCTGCTTTTGAAACAAGTAAGAAAATCGAAAACTAAGTGTTGTTTTGTTAAACAACAGCATAAATATCCATAAAAGATATCAATAAAGCCATCAATGAAACAATGAAACAATGCTAACGCAATTTAGACGCGATACTTAATGATATTATATTACGTGAGTGCATGTGTTGAATATTACATAACTAGGTACATAGCACTTGATAGGAAAACATTTACTTTGAATGGATATTAAATGGGAATTTGGAAAATAGCTTTGTAACGGCTTTAACAGCGATGTTATGTATATTTGTAACACCTACGATTTTGACTTGAACGTTAAAATTTAGAATCGATTTTATCGCCAAGAAGATGTTGATCATCAATTACCGGTCCGGTAGACGGAGGGAGGTCCCGCTGTGCGACCGTGCGACGCTCCGTCATCATTTATTTGCAAAATGTCGCCGCGATATAATTCCGCCTAATGTGTATTCAAAGCGAATCATCACCATGCTAATGTAGTAATTAAGATAGTATCGCGTCCAAGACTCCAAGCCGGTTTGCAAACGCATGCCTTTGAGACGGGCGCTACGCTACCAAACACTTCGGTTTTTGTATTGAGTTCATTAATTTTATTTTACGGGATATTAAACCCGTTATTATTATTTTAATTGCATGTTTATACAATTTCATTAAATTAAAACTTATTAAAATGTTTAAAATTAAGTTGTTTAAGAGATTTTTAGATAACAGTAAAATTATTATGTTCTCCAAAACATGTTGGCTTTTTTGTAAAGATCCAGTCCTCGATATTATTGTATTACTGTCAACAACGCATTCCAATACCATTTATCATAAAACCATCCTGATGGAGGCACTTACATTTAGGGCACATTATCAGTTTTTGTTTCTTCAGAAGTTTATGGGGCATTGTTATGAGTTGTCTCTTCACCACACACCACAAAGCCTTTCCGTAAGACATTGAACCTGCCTGAGTGGTGACCTGCTTGACATCGGTTACACATGCTCGCTACAACAAAACTATGATTCAACATTTCTAAACAATTCCTTAGCTTTGCATAGCGATGTTAGAAGGGTTATTCCAAGAACGTGAAAAGTTTTAAAGATGTTTGTTCAGCATTTAATTTAACAAAGACGCTTTTTTATTTATACTGGTTTCTAGTCACATCAATACATATAAAATAAAGCATGATGGAGCAATAAAGGAAAGGGAATTGATCGTGAAGACCTGTTTAACTAGATTGGATCAGATAAGAAATCAATGGTTCTGGTTTAAGTCACGGTCCTATTAGGCAATGTGTATTGTCTTGAACAGATGCAACTGATTAGGATCAGTGCTGGGAGTGGCACGCGCCGCCATGCGCCAGCCACGACCACTCGCTGGCGTGGCGTGGCCCACAGTTGCCGAGTTGCGTTTGAGCCTGGGCACAGCGGCTAAAATATGCAGTCCCGAAATTACACATGCATTTGTAAGCGGCTCTCCCGGGACATTTAGCGGTATCAAACTATTTGATAAGCAGATAAAATATGTCTGCGCCTGCTTTAGTTAAAATAATTTTACTACACTTGTATTTATTTTGTGAGATAAAAGACAAATACAGAACATTGTTTGCTTGTAAAGGTGAAGTAAAAGTTACTATTTCGTTGTCAAGTAGTATTTGTAAATACTTAATTAAGATTAGAATAACTGAATGTTAAGTGAAGTAATTTAAGTAACGTTAGATAACTTCCCTGCAGCTAAACTTGCACGTAAGACAAGCCCTTTTCGAACTTTATTACCATGCCATGATTCTTTTCATTAGATAGGTATGATATTAGAACAAACCAATTTCAACATCAATGATAATATCATTTACAACGTAATAAAAAAAAACAAGTAAACGGTAGCAGTCACGCAACAACATCGTTTTTCAATTTACCATGAGGTAAAATTTGAATAATTATGAAATTATCTAACAGCGGCGCCGCCATCGCCACTCCGAAACGTATCTGTGTAAAACAAGACGAAGATAAGAGTGGAACATTAAAGATAAATTTTACCATAATTCCGGATAGGTTGTTCAGAAAACGTAGAGTCTGCCACACAGTGGGCTGAAAATCGACTTTCATAGACATATAATACTTTTTTCCCAAATGTCCACTTTTATGACTTGAAAATGTTTTGGGAGACTAAATCCATGCCTAAAAATATCAACATTATGGAATAGCATTGCAAACAACGCATAAAAAAATTTTTCTTTAAAAATTACTATGGAGCTGGCATGAAAAAGTCTCATACCTCCGCCATCGTTCAACTGGCCCTAATTCCCTTGCAGGTAATTAAACCTTGAATTATTTAGAATTTTTTGACATACTCCCCGAAGCGGCAACTGGTGCGACCTTTTTTTTAAAAATCGCTTTCAATTTAATATTTTCAAAAAATATTTTTAATCAAATGTTTAACTTAATTTAAGCTTAAAATCTACACGGACTACTTAAACGATGCACCCGACCACTACTTTGTATTAACACGCCACATGATCATAAAAAAATAAGGTCTAAAGACCTAATAATGTAACGATCCTAATTATGGTCATTATTTTATGAGTTTAAGTAATATGGTTATTCATATATATTCTATGAGTTAGCTAATGAGGGTAGTAAGTAAATTAGTTTAATGATTACACTAAATAACGTCGTTGCAATAAATAGGAGAACTCAAAATAAAATCAATTAATTTCGCCTTACGCATTGAAAGTACAAACAGTAATAACATCACCGTAAACATGGAAAGCATCGTAACAAATCTTGATATGTTCGTTATTTTAAAAGGTTCAGCCAAAAAAACGATTATCAGTTTTTATTTGGGACAGTGTTATCTCGATTGAGATGTAGTTTATCTGAGGAAGATCGTGTGACGTTTAAAGAATTTTGCCGGAAATTTACGAGAGCAGTAGAGAAACGTTGGCATTCTGCAAGCCGAAAAATGGAGTTATTCCGAAAGGAATATGGAAACTGGCTTGAGAAAAATGTCGTCTGGCCTAGCTGCATCAAAGAAAATGTTCAGGGAGCTTCAACATCTGTAGCTCATGAGGAAGAAGAGCCATCAACATCATCAGTTGGTACTACGAGTATCACCAAACGGAAACTCCCTAGAAAACCTTTTGAAGAGTTGGGAACGAAGCAAAAGAAGAGACGGAGTGGTGATTATTTGAACAGTTATTGCAGTGAGGTTGTTTATGCAGCATGTACCAAGTTGACGGAAGATGGAAGAGACAATATTGCTTCTGTAATTGAATACTTATTGAAAAATCCAGAAGCAGTTAATAGATTCAAGACTTGATAAAAAAACCGGCTGGCAAGGAAACCTTTACACCCCTAAAGTCGCTTGGATTAATACTATCTCTTAAATTATCAAAATGGCAATATATGTATAACTTTGAGAGAATCAGCAATTCGAGAAGGTATTAGAGACTTATATCCTTGCTATTACAGGGTGCAACTAGCAAAACAAGAGTGTTATCCACCTGAACCCGAAAATTCCATCACGGTTACAGATAGCTCAGCCAGAATTTTTCTGCAGGCTCTCTTGGACCTAACAGTGAATAGAATATTTAAATCTTTACCAGAAGATTTAAAGCAAAAAGAACTGATTTTAAGGCAGAAGGCCTTCACGACTGCTTATGTAATATTGTCTCTTCCATCTTCCTTCAACTTGGTACAAGCTGCATGAACAACCTCACTGCAATGACTGTTCAAATAATCACCACTCCGTCTCTTCTTTTGCTTCGTTCCCAACTCTTCAAAAGGTTTTCTAGGGAGTTTCCGTTTGGTCATAGTACCAACTGATGATGTTGATGGCTCTTCTTCCTCATGAGCTACAGATGTTGAAGTTTCCTGAACATTGTCTTTGATGCAGCTAGGCCAGACGACATTTTTCTCAAGCCAGTTTCCATATTCCTTTCGGAATAACTCCATTTTTCGGCTTGCAGAATGCCAACATTTCTCTACTGCTCTCGTAAATTTCCGGCAAAATTCTTTAAACGTCACACGATCTTCCTCAGATAAACTACATCTCAATCGAGATAACACTGTCTCAAATAAAAACTGATAATCGTTTTTTTGGCTGAACCTTTTAAAATAACGAACATATCAAGATTTGTTACGATGCTTTCCATGTTTACGGTGATGTTATTACTGTTTGTACTTTCAATGCGTAAGGCGAAATTAATTGATTTTATTTTGAGTTCTCCTATTTACTGCAACGACGTTATTTAGTGTAATCATTAAACTAATTTACTTACTACCCTCATTAGCTAACTCATAGAATAGATATGAATAACCATATTACTTAGGCTGAGGCTACATTAGGCCGCGACGCGACCTGCGACACATGAGCGATTAAAACAAATAAATGAATGCATACGTATATGGCTACACCGTGCATCAAATATTACTAGCGATCTTTGATTTATTTATGCGATAGGATCAACATTACTGTAATCATGGCATCGGCTACATCAACGTATCAGCGAAATTGAAGCTAATGAATCGCTCTTCCTAATTCGTTATGTAGCATGTGAACTGTAGCCACGTCATCGCCTAATATACGCCGGATTTTCGCTTATAATGTAGCCACACCATGTTTATCTCGTTTCGCTCTTTCAGTCGCATCGCAAATCGCTGCCTACTGTAGCCTCAGCCTTAAACTCATAAAATAATAACCATAATTAGGATCGTTACATTATCAGGTCTTTAGACCTTATTTTTTTGGGATCATGTGGCGTGTTAATACAAAGTAGTGGTCGGGTGCATCGTTTAAGTAGTCCATGTAGATTTTAAGCTTAAATTAAGTTAAACATTTGATTAAAAATATTTTTTGAAAATATTAAATTGAAAGCGATTTTTAAAAAAAAGGTCGCACCAGTGGCCGCTTCGGGGAGTATGTCAAAAAATTCTAAATAATTCAAGGTTTAATTACCTGCAAGGGAATTAGGGCCAGTTGAACGATGGCGGAGGTATGAGACTTTTTCATGCCAGCTCCATAGTAATTTTTAAAGAAAAATTTTTTTTTGCGTTGTTTGCAATGCTATTCCATAATGTTGATATTTTTAGGCATGGATTTAGTCTCCCAAAACATTTTCAAGTCATAAAAGTGGACATTTGGGAAAAAAGTATTATATGTCTATGAAAGTCGATTTTCAGCCCACTGTGTGCCACCAAGTAATTGGCAGCCGGTTTGCGCGAGTGGCCGCCGCGCCGTCTGCCGCGTCAGTAACCCACTTACGAAGACGAACAACAGAAGCAGATGACACAGTAGGCACACTATAAGGACTTGCCTTAATGCGCACAACAAACGAACACCTACATCCTAAACTTTCCAACTTTCTTTGTGTAGCTCTGCCAGCCATTTGTCATAATCTTTAAACCGCAACCAATGTTAGCGAAAAGATTTCAAAATACCGTCTGTTTAGTTATGGTGACTGTAAATGGCGACAGTATGGCCGACGCGTCTCCCATTCTTAAAGATGATTCAACTATCGACAAGATTCTCGAAACGAGGACAGTGAAACGACCTAACGCGAGCTGATAACGTGGTCTAGGAGCACTCGTAGCTATCTCTAGGTACATTAACACAGTTCGCTGTTGTTACTGCAACAGAACAAACAGTGCTCAGGGCCCAGGGCTACAAAACGCCGCGGGACGACCACTTCGTTAACGTTTATGGTAAATACATATCTGTCAAACATACATTATATTAAAAATTAAATTGAGCAATTGATTACAATACAAATAGATGCAATCAAGTCTCTAATAAATCCAAATACCACTGTCAAGACACTTCCCCAGAAAGGTCATTTCCTACGTAACACTATCATTTAACAATCTGGTTAATTAATTGAAACTACATAATTGGGACAAGCATAATTTGAAGGGCCCAAAGTACTCATTATGTTGTTAAAAATTGAATGACGAAGGAAGTTTAAGCCGCATCGCCCGCAACGGCTCTCATTGAGGCTCCTTTTTTTGTTCTTTATCTCTGACGAATTGAGCACGGAGGTTATTTATTTTAAATGGTGACTCATATGAAATTGCAACATAAAGGCAAATTTATAATGAGCTACCCGACGACATTCCACGAAGGCCGCGTAGTCGCAGACAGGTAAACTTTGCGGAGTCGAGTCCGCGACTCCGCGCCCAACAATGCAAGCACGGCCAACCGCGCGGGCGCAACCAGTAGGCAGACACACTGCTTTCGTAATGAAACCGTATTGATAGAGTCATTTAACTGAATATTTATTACATGTAAATGCTAACAAGTCAAAATGATTTATATCGATTATAATTTCTACGTTCTTTACCGGCTTGCACGAAAATATTATAATTTATTGACACTTCTTTCTGGCTACTTAATCGGTACGCCCATTTCCTATTTAAACTGGAGGCATCGTGTGGCTAACCCTGTTTTAGTTGCTTTCCTACTGCGGTTAATAATATTTATTTTAAAACTTCATTATTGTGGTAACAATAAATCTAGAGGATTTGACTGCGTCTACTGATCTGCTATTTATCTTGATTAAGTTTACCAACATTTATGAGATGTAAATGACGACTTGAGTTTGTGCGCACATTTATGCATATGACGTAACCTTATTATAAATAGAGCATTTAGTTTCTACATAACTAATAGTAATAACCCAGATTTCAATTCATTCGTAGATCATTATATTTGGCAGAGTGACTATAAACTTTGCGTTAAAGCTCATACGCAAAGCTTGTAATAATAAAAATCAATACTTCTCATGTGTTCGTTTCTCTCTGCTAAGTGCTACTCAACTATTATTCGGGTAAAATATTTTATAAAGATTTTAAGTCACGAATTGAAAGGAGCAATTAAGAATCATGCCACAAAAGGGACAGCCAAAATAAAATGAACAGACAGCAAGCAATGTCGGGTGGTCCACGGCTCCACGGTTCCATTATGACGCACCACAACAGCGCACGTATCACGGTGTTCCAGATAAAAACTAATAGGACATCCCCTTTCCCTACATTTTAATTTAACAACGGAAGCCGCGTGACTCGACAAGAAAAGCATCAGATTAATTTCACCGTTGTCCCGCCAGACGCGGCCGATCCGTACAAATAAATTGTTCCGAAAACATCGCCGCGATTAAACCATGTAGACAAAAGGGGTAGAGTAGAGAATGCTGCAACAAAATAAACGTGATCTCACCAGGAAGCCCGGCCACAATAGGACGAGAGAAGGACGAGAAGGCCAATGACTTTGTAAAAACAAATATATCTCTATTAATCCCATCTCATACAAAGCTAATTATGTCTGATGCATGCCAGTATTTACTTAAGAACTTAACTTTAGTAAATATCTCCTTATTTATAATGAGTGGTAAGATTCGAAATAGAGCTAGTGATATTAATGAAATTTATTTAGACTTAATGCGTACCAATAAAAGCAATGAAAGCGCGGAGCACCTGGAAGTGCGTGCTGTAGCCGCGTTGGCTCGCCTCCAGTTCCACTGAACTTTGACAACTAGCTGCGGCGGTAAATTGCTGTAACACATCCGTCTGCCGCACTTATACGCTATACAAAACTCTACCAACGTGAAAATGCATTTCAGGAAATGTCATAAAACGAGTCGCACGACTTTGGACAGCTTTTCTTCAACAGTATATCAGCAATGCGATTTACATCATAATTAGATGAAGTATTTTTCGTTGCGTTTCTGCATTCCCAGGTCGCATGTTTTCAAGTAGTGCGAGGTCGACGCACTCCACGAACGTGCATTCCTTTTCCCTTTCTGATTTTTGATTGCCTCCAGGTATGTAACAGGAACAAAAATATAATGACGGGGTTTCGTCAATTGATCTCATACAACAATATTCCTTTCCGAGTTGTCGTGACATGTTCAAGTATTGTGTTCAGTCGGGAGCGTGTACTTTCTTTATCGGTTTTTAATCATGCGGGACACCCTTTCATAAAGGTTCATTAAAAGAAATTGGTGTGTCGTCATTCACTCCATCATGATTTAGCTGTCATTGATCACGTCAGCGTCAGTATGAGTACTCGATGCGCCAGTAAATCATGATAACCGTTATATGCGATTGCTTCGACATCTGATCTAAAGTCAATTAATAACGATACTGATCCAATTCTTTTGTATGTCGACCCGAAACCAATAGGACGGTAACCGAAAGTAGTGTGACTACGTGACTACTTAGAGGTGGCGACAACGTGACGCTATTTGACATCATTACATCGTCGCATTAAAGAATAAATATAGAAATACTAAATGATAGAGGCTCAAATTTATTTAATATGTAATCCTGAGTTACATCCGTACAATGTTTCTTGGGAGTCTTTCAAATTAGACACATTCAAATGAGTGGAACATCCTCTTAGCGCTACATATTAAAAAGATACAATGGCATAGAACTCATAAGACTGACGTTATAAAGCGGACGTATTATGATTACGTAAGCACATGGTGCATACGCGAGGATGGCTGGTTGATGAAAGGCTGACCTTAGCAGTGTGGGCGTAGCAGCGTACCTAGACAATGATAATCCGACAGACGAGGTCCACGAACTATACCGGAATGCAAATAAATAGATGCACATGAACAGGACGGGGCTGTACACCTGTCGCTGATCCGGCAAATAAACAATGCACGTCATGCTGCGATCTACGGTAGCACGGATCTAACATTATACTGCCATCAGCACACACTGGCTAATGTTTAATACATCTCCACACATTATGAATCATTAGAAAAATTAATCATTTGAATAAATTTTTGTTTATTGTAACAATATTTAACGAAAGTGTTTGTACATAATTTGAAAGTAACTCAGGAGCAGTCAAACAAAACGCCAATAAAAATACTTGGCATATGCTTTTGTCACAACAGTACATTTTGGTAGTATTTAAACGCGTGTTTGCCATGAACAATGCGTGCATAACACGTAGTAATGAGTTGGTGGTTTGTGCCTACCATACAAATTGACAATCTTCTTCAAATACGAACACCTGAAAGTTAAATGAAACTTTAAGTTTTAAAAGGCAAACCAGAAGATTAATAAAAACTGCTGTGACCGTAATTGCCAATCAAGATTATTCGAATGTGCATCGTTCATTACGTTGACACAAAGTACTAGTTGGGGGTCCGATAGAAAAAAAACTAGTCCTCATAACTTCACTAATAGTACGTGTACTGTAATGTATTCTGTGATAATAGCACATTTTTTTTGGCCACATTTGTGGTTTACCATGTTTAACTCCATAATCTGCACACGAGACTCAAACATGTGCCTATGTATAAGAAAATTTTGCAAAAACGTATTTAATTATTTTTTAACATTGCTTATTGCGTAAAAATCCTCAGTGGAAAATATTTACAATATTTGTGTAAAAGATGGAAAAGCTGTAATTTCACCGGCACAATTTTTTTAATGACGGTATGTAATGCTTTCCCGGAGAAACGCCGATTATAAACCTCCGATTGTCAAATATATTTATTGTGAAGAATGTTTACTTTAGTGTTTAGTTTAATGATTAGTCGAAAGATAAAAAGCCTGTCTAATGACGGCGGTAAAAATACCTGAGGCTGAATTTCCCCCAACAAACTCTTACGGTACTACCAAACATAGTATCTTAAATTGAGAAAAATCTATTGATTTCCTTTGATTACTACTACGTATGTCTGAAACGTGTAACTAATTGCTCTAAGAATCTACGTTTTATGTATTCTGTTAATGCAAGCTAATATAGAGATAATTAACTCCCAGCAATAACGTACTGTTATTAAAGGATAATAGATGTCTGTAAGTACTTCGATAAAGGTTTTAAAGCAATCACAGTACCCGCTTTAATCGATTTGTGTGCATTTATAAGGTAAATAAACGTACCTTAGGAAATTACTTTAGCGAAGTCGTATGCTTATAAAGAACCGCTTTACAGTTTACTGATATCAATGACCCCGCCACGCGAGCCGCACTGTTTGCTTAGCATTACAGAACATTTTCATACAAAGCCTTCACGATCTTAACGAGATAACCTTAAGCAGGTGTTAAATCGTAAATCATACATGTTTTTATTTTCGCATCTAAACTGTTACGAAATTATTCGTATAATTTTTACGCAACAATTTTCACAATAGATGAAATCGCACAAATGATGGACTAAGTTTCAAAACTAAGAGCCCACGCAATATAAGCTTATTGATATAGCCCGTGTTACATTTTGGGCGCCATATTAATGGATTATCAACTCATTTGTCAAAACCTAATGAAAGGTTTATGAGATGGTATCACTTAACAGTAGAAGTTTTTGGAATTAGTGTGATGTTTTATCTGTTATATGGTCTATGATTGAGACAAATCAATTATATGTCGAGCCTATTATAGCCGTGTTATAGTTTGAAATAAAAGCAAGAACACTTTTGGAACAAATTAATGTTCATCCTGTTTAGATTATCAATTAGTCCCGGTTTAATAATAGGCTTTGTGCTTAGTGAAAAGTACCGTTAAAATGGCTTCTTTATTGATATGTTGAGCTTCCGAAATGACAGCATTTTAGATACGAGTGTACAAAAATGCGCAAGTGGGCCTGATAAAATATCTGACCCCAGTCGCTTCTTGCGGGACTTCAACCGCTAAGAACAAACATTCGATTTTAGTTTTTCAGAGAGAAAAGTTCATTCTTTTGAACAGAATTGCTTTGTCTTTTGATAGTAAAGCACTGGAACTGAATTTTCAAGATAGGCTACGGAATAACGGCAATCATTAAAATCGATCATTATAATAATTATCTTCCCCGTCACTGTTGCTCGCCCACAGCCACTAACTTCTGCGATTAAGGATGATCTCCTGTCTATCCAATGTCATAACAATCGGTTCAGTGGTAGCCATAAGTTCTTTCGTATTTATAATATTAGTAAGATATTTAAGGATGGGTCTCTCATTACACAATTTTTTATGACGTCAATTTCTAAAGGTATATTTTTCATTAACGGTCCCCTCAAGTCGGTCATTCCTAATATTGACTTGGACAAGCATCTTCAAGCAAGACCATTGTGTTCCGCAGACGGGGCGATGTTAAGAGCGGCTGTGGCGGCGCTGGCGTGCCTATGCATGGCGCGCGCTTCGCCCCCCGAGCACGGCTTGCGAGCATACGCGCTGAGCACACAGAACCCCAAGGTAAATATAAATACAACCCTGTAAATACTGCATAGAAGAAAAAGGCTTCCAACAGAAGTGACAACAGAAGGCGAGATAAAGATTCCCACTCGCATTTGATACCGCTTATGTATGATAGAGAAGAAACAAAAAACAATCCAAGACCAAAACTTATGTAGACGCATGCTGTATGGCCTCATTCCAAGCCTATTTATTATGCGTTTTGTGTAAAGTCGGCCTTCTGTACTTGATGTTTTGTTGAACAAGCTTGTCGCGTTTCCAAACATTTCTTTACAATATTAGAGCAAACGGAACATGGAATAATATATTACCGACACCAGCACTAGTAGTTAAATAAAAGCCTTATTTTCGGTTGTCTGCTGTGTCCAACATATAAATGCCGCTGTCAATAAATGGTTGGAAAACTAGACTGAATGAATTTAAAACTTGTTAGTAGTTAGGCAATAATAAGTACCTACGAGAAGCAATATTGTATGGAATTGAGTAAGCAACTTGACACGCTAAACTTTAGCTTTAACGACTTAGCCAAATATACAATCCAAAATCTCCTCACAACAGCACTAGACCAATATTACGTGCCTGGTAACTGGACCAACATAATTCGGTGCAACTGGTATTGCAAAGTTGTACGGTAATAACTAAGGCATGCACTGGATTACCAGGGTGCATGAAAACAAAATTAACTCTATTGAAATTCGAACAACTCAAATAAAAGTACGGCAAGGCAATGTACAAAAACAATGAGGCGACAGCACGCGTCGGTTATAATTAGTTGATCATTGAAGTATGTCAGAGAACAAGAGCTCAAACTAAAAGAATGGACAAAAAGAAAACTCAGACAAGCATACTTGAAGTCCAGCGTCGAATTCTCATGACGAAATTGAAATATACGGAACTAACCCGAGTCCTTTTCAAAGCAGGTCACATTTCATAAACATGGACTATAAACGAGACACATTTTATTCTATGATAATAATATAATATGCTCTCCGACAGACATCAAAACGTATGGAGAAGACTGCCGGAAATATCATGATGTTGTCGTAGATTACTTTCGATAAACTAGTTTATAAATAAATGTAAGCCTATTAGAAGCTTAACATTTATTTTGGTAGCACTTTGTCAGTAACAAAATGGTAGCTAAGAATAACGTTATGTTATTAATTATTCCTTTGCAGGACATCAACAGTATCCTTTCTAGCATTGAAGAAAGACTTCGGGTTTTAGACACAATTGGTGCCGTCCAGGTGAAACAAGGACGACGTCTAGATATCATTCAAGATAAGCTTGGTGAGTGTCTTTGTTTTTTTTTTATATTTGTGAAAAATATTTTCACTTTTCGGCCCTTTATCACGTTTCGAAGTTTTAAGAATTTTCTAGGCTCCAATAGGATTCGGCCAAGTAAAGAAAAAGTACCCGTATGACCACATAAATACTACCTAAAGCATTAGGCCAATAGATATGTGAACAACAAGCTGGTAAGGATCGATAGCAACCAACTCAAATATTCACGAAATAATTGCAACTTGGAAGCAAAGACATTGTTAAACAAATTGTCTTCGGACAACAGCCAGAACTGCATGAACTAGAACAAAATCATATCACAACAATACATAGGTGTTTTGTTCCGGGAAACTAATGAGTCACGTATACACGGACTACGGTAGTCTTATTGTGTCATATCCTATTTTACTATGGGGTCAACTTTTGCAATATCTACTGGCGTACATCGCCCGCAATTGAATGAACAAGAGCAACGTACAATTAACTGCTAAAGGCACCGCTTTTGGCTGCAGTGGTATGAATAAATTAGCAAGTGGACGACGTACGCACGCTGAATAGGATACCGCTAATATTCATGTATTTGCTTTCAGATCGCGTCGAAAATACATTGACTTTAAAATTAGAAAGAGCTCAATTAACAGCAGAAAGACTTGAGCACAGGTTACATATGCTGCAAACTAATGTGCAGGTGGGCTTTTGTTTTACTTCAGAAGTGTATGTTTTACGTATGTGGAAAATTACAAAATAAACTAAGCATTTTTAACAATTTCAGGCCACCATCAAAGAAAGCAGTGATAAAATAGAACGTAGTCAAACGAAGATAGCTGAACTAGCTATGAATCTAACTACCCATATCATAAGCCACAAGCATTTATTAGAAAAGGTATTTATTCATCCGTATAAGTATTATTTTATAACTTAATAGCTGTTTAAAAAAAAAAAGTATTATTTCATAACTAAACTGTTTTGCAAAAAAAAACGGGCACTTTCGATTTTTTTCTCTACTTCAATGAAGAAGAACAAGAAATAGGTTTTATTAATTTGACGATGTATTGGCATGTTATTTGAAGCATCCTGGCATGATTCTTTACGTTCCAAATTTAAAATTTGAAATTAATAAAAGAAAAATAATGATTATTGTGGATTATTCTAAAATTGCTTTACTAATGGCGCAAATTGCTGAAACGATTTTTAACTGATTACGATATTTTAAAACTTTTTGGATATTTTCTGCAAATTAAACAATTTAATCTTTCTTTTTACATTAAATACCACTTTTTGATATGAGTGATAAAGCGATAAGGGCCGGTAAAATTATAGCCCTACTTGAAGAAGGTTGTTCGCAAACTTACGTGTCTCAGCGGCTAAATGTGAGTCGTTCAACTGTCCAGAGGACTTGGCAACGGTATCAAGAGACCGGTTCGGTCAAAAGAAGACCCGGTTCGGGAAGAAAACGATGCACAGAACCAAGAGATGACCGCTTTTTGGTGAGTCAGGCGTTGCGGAATCGTAAGGCGTCAAGTGTGGACCTGAAGAAGAGCTTTGAAGAAGTAAGAGGAGTAGAAGTTAGCTTGTGGACGGTCAGGAGGAGGCTTTTGGCTGCCAATATCAGGAGTTACCGCCCAGCTCGGGGCCCTAAATTACTCCGTGAGCACCGTGTTGCTCGACTTCAGTTTGCTCGGAACTGTGTTTCATGGACTCTGGAGGACTGGAATAAAGTATTGTTTTCTGATGAAGCTAGAATCTCTTTGTGTGGAGAGGACCGACGCCGGCGAGTGCTGCGAAGACCACGGGAACGCTATGCGGAAGTGTGTTTCGAAGAAATCACTCCTTATGGCGGAGGCTCCGTTATGTTTTGGGCAGCAATTAATTCGACGGAGCGTACGGAGTTAGTTTTCATAGAAAATGGAACATTAAATGCACACCGGTACATAATGGAAGTCCTAATTCCATATGCACAACCCACATTGACTGCACTTGGGGAAGATTCCATTTTTATGGACGACAATGCTCGCCCGCACCGTTCTGGCGACGTGGAAGTGTACATGCAAGAAGTTGGGATCCGTCGTTTAGATTGGCCAGCTCGAAGTCCTGACCTCAATTCAATTGAGCATGTCTGGGATGTTCTAAAGAGACGGGTAAGATCAGTGCAACCTGCTCCACAAAACATCAGGGAGCTAAAAAGAGTCATTGCAGAAGAGTGGGAACGTATTTTTCAAAACTTTATTAAAAACATAGTGGAAAGCATGCCCAGAAGGATTCAAGCTGTGATTTTGGCAAAAGGAGGTCACACTCGTTATTAGGTTCTTACATTTGTAACTTTATTTAAAAAAAAGAGTAAAAAAAAATCTTGTCTTTATTGCCGACCACTTCTTATTGTTTGGGCGTGTACATACATCGGTTTTAAAGAATACATCGTTTTTTTTCTTTTAATTACCCGAATTCACTTCACGCGCATTAATTTACACGATTATAAGTATACAGACTACGTCAAAGAAATAAATTTCATTTAATTAACTCAAATCGACCTTAGAACGTAAATTTCCTTAGGTGCCCGTTTTTTTTGCAAAAGAGTGTATATATAATTATTAAAACGATTATTACTACAATAGATGAAATAATACTTTTATAGTGACCGACAAGGACAGCCCAAAGGCTTGGTGACACACAATCATCTAATTTAATTTTCAACCGAACAAGATGCGATATCAATAGCATATTTAGATTCGTTTATGGTATGCATTATCCTGGGAATACCCAAGATTAGCTAAACAGTATATCAACTTATTTTAAAACAAAGGTTATGCTAATAAACCTGTTGCCATAAATAAAGTTTTGGAATTTCCCAAACAAATGAAGTATATCAAGTAAAATAACGATAAAACTGTTTTAATATTTTTTCCTATATTCCAGGTACACGGCGCGTACGCAGACACGTGGCACCGTAGCTTAATACTCGAATCCCTGATGAGGGACGGTCTCTCCCTCGTCAATGTGACGCGACGGGAGCTAGCTGATGGACTAAGGGCTTTGGCCAGGCGACAACGGGATGCGAGGATTAATTCTGCAGATTTGGAACAAACCTTCACCAAACGACTTAGCGACAACACTTATAGAATTGATCTAAAGGTACGCGGATAACTTAAATTGGGCAAATTATTTGGCGATGCATAAAAACAAAAGTTATTCAATGAAGCATTCAATCCTTGACCGATATGCTCGTTGAATATTCGCTCAAGGAAACCTCTACAAGGTTGCGAATGTTCTTATATCAAACAACCTATTTTTTTGCAGATGCAGGAACTTTTGGATGCACAAAAGCGCTTCGTGGATTCGTGCCAGCAAGTACAGCAAGACGATCCGAAGCACGTGACGGATGTGCTGGACAAACTCATCGAATCGTTAATTAAACTGTACGTAGCCCATAAATTATTCTCTACCCATACGAGTCCTAATTTATGTAAATTGCAGTGACCGAGGTAGACTGTACTCCATTGGTGAATACGCAGAAATGTTATTAGGTACACTGCTTTCGGAAAACTCATTTAATTTAATTTCATAGTTGTTACTTCACAGTATTGATTGAAGTATTTCACGAAGACTTGTGTAGGTTGTCGTACCTGATTAGTGTGCGTTTCCCACAGGCGAAAAATTCATATAAATTTCAAAGAGCTGTGGATTTTGTGAATAAATAAATAAAAATAAAATAAATGAAAATCAAATGTTGACTGGTGAAATAAGAGATTTCAACCAAGAGAAGAGTGAGAGAGATTTTTTTTAATGTGAATGTTTTGACAATCGTTGCACATGCGAATTTTTGAATTACGCAACTCTTCAAAGGATTACGTGAGAGAATTGAGATTAGGATCATTTGCAATTCCAATCAGACATGAGTCATGTTTTTTTAAGGTTTTCAAGATAGTTATTAATATTTATTGTTTTCAGAACATCTTCGACATTCCATGAGCTTAAGAAGATTCAAGATGACGTAAATAAGTATGACAACAGAGTCGTAAAAATCCTGAATGCGACACGAGTACCGCAGGTATTATTCATTTAATATTAATGACTTCCGCATAATTATCTTGAAATCTAGAGTTATCCTTGTTTTAAGTTATCGCTAGCAATTCCTCATACTTTTATTCTCTGGTCTTACTTACAAGGATTAAGAACCTGCCCATTAATTAATTATTTCTTTCTTTCTTTAAATTCCAGGCAGACGTGACCTGTCGACGCTTAGAAGTCGCTTTTCGCAATACATCCCACACGATCCTAAAAGAGAATGAACTACGTCAACTAACAGAGAAGTTCGTATCGCTGACGGATCGAGCAGACGCAGCGCTGCAGCGCTTGGAAGCGCATCTGAAAGACGACTCCGAGGAACCAGGACAAGCATCTGAAGTCACTGCTGAAGCTGACAGACTACTGCAAAAACTAGAGGGGATCAAGTAAGTGATGCAGCTTACAAAATCAAGCCTTAAAACATTTTTTTCAGAAAGTGGACGTTAGTAATGATGGTAGACCGAGAGAAGATCGTTTCAAATGTCTTGTTTATTTTTTATCCTAACAATGGTTTACATCCTAGATAATTATCAGGTTAAAGACGCCTCTCGATCTCTAGATTTGCATAACGAGCAGAGCAGCAACATGAAGATATACAGGACAAACATAAGGCCCTGAGCAGATGAATGATGGTCTAAATGTCCGCCGGATAGAAATTACTAATAAAGTGAATCCTGTCCATGGTTGCCAGGTTGTTTTTTCATCCATTAGTTGTTGCTGACGCAGATATTGTGTGGCAGACAAATAGACCATCGTCTGTACAATGCCTTTAAGATACAAAATGACAAAGTAATAGGACATATCACGCTTTCAATTAAACATGTGCCATTACAGCAGTGAAGAATCCGACGAAGAGTTTGACTGGGAAGATGACGAGGCGGGTTACTTCGACGACGGCGGGGGTGGCGACATCATGGGCATAGACAAGGACATTCTGAGCGCCAGCACATCTCGCCGAACGAAGACCACGACCGTGCGCCCGCCGCACCGGCGACATCTGCACAAACACCCTTACGACCGCGGCCCTAACATTAACTACCCCAAGCCGTCGTATTAAGTTTGTTATATAAATACTGTGAGAACCTATTCGTGTTTTATTTGTATGTGAGTATCACAACATGGCCCGACGATCTTAAAAAGGTGGATTGGTCAGACTAGGTGCGAAAGACGGAGAACAGGGTGTTGTAGCGCAGCTTGGGATAGGCATATCTACGATAGGATGGTTGATTGATCATGAACCAGTTCTCAGTAGCAGCCCGGTTGATGGCAAAAGGCTCGCCTCCTATGGAACATGGGACTACATGCATACATGGTCACTGGCGAAAGTCGAGTGTACCACATGATACAGCTCTGTTTTACCCTTCGAGGATTACAGGCGTGATGTTATGTTATCAATATCATGAACACAAACCTGAGATTGTTTTATTACATGTGCACTACAAACGTTCAGTCAGGCCACGGACAACATGTGGCCATCCATACTTGACCAAACAGATTCACATTCATACCAGAATAAATGATGTGCTCTACACTTGTATAAACAATCTCTCTTTGCATACTGAGGAAATGATTAAATAGATACTATTGGATTATGAAAAAAATAATGTCATATATAAGATGTATTCATCAACAGCCTAGCCTTTTCCCAACTATGTTGGGGTCGGCTTCCAGTGTAACTGGATGCAGCTGAATACCATTATTTTATTATTATTATAAACATTTATTTCAGACCAGGTCCAAATTTTGTTATTATATAAATGAATAATAAATAAATAAATATCGCTGGACATTACACACAGCGCCGTCTAGTGCCACACTAAGCAACGAGGCTTGTGTCGTGGACACCAGATAGTTGTTTGTAAATACATATGTTTGCTTATCACACAAACACTTGCTCCTACCGGGATTCGAACCCGGAACCCTATGAACGTAAGCCAGCCTCACTACCGCTGCGCCATTCGGGTCGTCATATATATTTTACATGGAGCGACTGCCTATCTGACCTCCACAACCCAGTTAGTACTGGGTAATAGCATACCCCTTTTTTTTTTTGGATGGGAAATCATCAAATGACTTCTCCCGCTCTGGGCTGAGCGGGAGAGAGTGTCAGACTTTTACTGACTAAAACCCACCCATGTTCCTTCATCGCCCTTTGTGTTCCGGGGCCGCGGTATCTCTTTCGAACAACCCGCAGCAGTAATAGGATACCCCGAGGTAAGACTGGATGTCAGACATTCAGGCCACTGATTATTTAACTATTGTCAAAGATCTACAATTGACAGCTGGAACCAACGGGTTAACATGCTTTCCGAGGCATGTGCTTTAGGAGGAAACTAGTATGTAATGAGTGGTGACCCATCCACGGACTAACCTATGCAAGCGCTGCTTAACCTTAAGAACGACCCGAGTGGCTGTTATTATTTGCTGCTATTGTTTATGTAAAACAACAAGACTATGTATATGAAATGTTTACAAGCAGACTATTTAAACTTTACCTAAGCAACAAATAAAATACTCATACTATTTTATTTTTAACATTAGTTCAGGTTTCTGGTGTGTGTTCAGATTGTTATATAAACCAGTTCCTGCTTCATGTTTAATGCAGTAAGTATTTTTGTGTTATAACAGAAAGTATTGTTAATTTTATTCTTTGATTGAGCATACAAACCCAAAATAACATGTTATCAATACCACTTTCATTTGGATTTACCTCTATCCATAAAGGTTAATTAATAATGCATTTTCTTGATCACTTAAAGTAGTGATGACCTGTTTAAGGCTTAATTTTTCAACTTATTTAATCCGATAACCAAAACAGATAACTTTTTGAAATTCTATTTACATCTACTGGTAAATCGTAGAAGTATGGATAAATTGCAGAGTAATGTTTTCATAAGAATCATATAATTAGACATCCCTAAGTTCCAGGAGAAAGCAAGCTCTATCTTTATGAAAACCCCATCCTAATCAAATTTTTAATGAATTCTATATTCTGATTTCACAGTTCAAGTATTGCTATACAAGGTGGAAGGGACACCCAAAGCAGAAACAATTACCACATATTCAGTACGACACGGGAGGGGTTTAGAATGATGTATTTATGTTTTTCTATACAACTTATGAAAAAGGACATACCTCTATTTTGGCACTATTCTGAAATATTGTGAGTGCCTTGTGTGTGAGTTGAGCAAAGCATGAGCTGAGTGTGGCGATCCTTTGACGAGAAGCAAACACCACCTCGGGCTCCTCCGTCTCCAACTCTGCTGTAATTTGCAAACATTTATTTTTATTGTATTTCATCACATTGTCATCATTTTCCTGTCGCTAACCCAATTTATTTAAGTTTAGTGCAGCACATTTTCTTTTATAATTCTCTACTTATTATTCTTCATTATAAATACAGATTTATATTGCATTTTGAACATTGAACAGTAAAGAAACTGCAGGTAATTTACGTGCTGGTAATTATCAAGAATGTTCAATTGTCAATTCCACATATTTTAGGTCTTGATCTAGGTAATAGTGGGATACTGTTTAACTAAACTAAGCTGGAGTGGACTTATCCAACCTTCAGAATGTCTAGAAGTTCTAGAGAATATCTAAATAAAAACAAATAGATACCATAAACTCCAAATACCCCAGTTACTGCCAATGGCTTTAGTAGATCACATTAATAACACAAGGGATTGTAGACATATTGGAAAAGGAACAAAATCTTTTTTTAAAGTTTATGTGGTCTTGAATAACAGCAACTCAACACTCATCACTTTCATAACAAAACATAAAGCAATGAACTCAGCCAATGACATACTGTGTTCTGAATGGAGAGATCCAGTAGCACAGAGTTTGGAATGTTTAAACATCGTTACTGCAGACGAATTTTGAATCAATCAGTAGGTAAATGATATTAATTGAATGCTACAATCACAATATTACAGCATAACGTATTAAATCTTCACCAAAAGCTCCTGGACTAACAGCAGCATGATTCCGATCGAAACTTCACAAAGACGAGGGGCACTAATGCCTTACAACGTGCAAATGTGTGATAAACAAGTTTTACTTACTGATGGAGGTGTCTAATTCGACACATGCTTTGTCGAATTCCTTTTCTAATAAATCTAACCATCGAAAGCCTACTCCAGTAGTCGCCATTTTCACAATAATTTGTTGACAATTTACTGTCAACTTGACATTTGCCCAAGCCAATCGTTCAGAAATAAAATCAGAAAAAATAAATTCTGCAATTTTTTAAATTCGCACATTTTTCATTGAGTTAATTGGGTATTACGACAATGGACATTTTGTATATTTGTACAAAATATTCCGTTTAATTAAGCTCCAGAAACCTTTAACATACAGGTACAGTCGCGAGCACCAATATGTAAACACTTAGCAACTTTTAAAAGTAATTTTGTCTCATGAAACTTTAATCAAAACATTGATTAAACTTTCATGATGTTACGAGCATAGCATTTTGGAACTCGTATTTTTATGAAATAGATCCCATCTCTAAGTTAAAATCGTTATTTCTAGCGAAAATTGTTTCTTAATTTAGGAAAATACATAAATATACATATTGGTGCTCGTGACTGTACACATGCTTCGTGCCCGCCAGTCTATTCATTCCTTTTCTAATCAGAAGTTGCTCAATACGAACGAGTTTACTCTTATGGAGGAAGCGCCACGGTAGCCCGCGAAATTCAAATTTTCTTACGTTTTTTTGCCGGTCAGTGTCAGGCTGTACATTGGATAAAATATGATTCGCCGTAATATGTATGTATTTATAGAATCATGGTCATTAAAATCATCATGGTCTAACTATTCATAGACCAAATATTTTCAGAGAATCCTCTAACGGCTATAACGAAGCCAATTCATATGCTTCGGTAAATACTTACATCGACTTTTGCTGACCGTATGTACCTTATTGAATCGATACTAATGAGCAGTTTTGAAGCAGTTTTTTTTTCAAATAAAACAATTCCTTGTAGTGGCAGTTGTTTATTTTAAATTGTAGTTATTTACAAATAAGAGCGTACCTACAATATTGCGCCACAGATATCTTTTTCGCACATTTCTGAGTAGCTAAATCACTAAGCTTCATTAATTTACTATAATAGTTACACTACATAGCTACGCCATGCAATGGGAAACTGATATTGCGTAAGTAGAAAAAATCTGACAGACCCGAAATTAAAAATATATACAAGCAAAGGATTATCATTCTGTAATAATAAGAACGCCGAAAGAGCTTTAGCCAGTTAGCCATTTTTAGTTTCAGAAATGATGTAGTGGTAAGTAGGTACAAATATACTTGGACTTCCACGTACAGATTGATGGTGACACGAAACACTACAATTAAAATCTCCTTTAATGAAATCTAAATGTCAAATGACCACTCAAATCATAATGTATACACTTGCAAACATAAATAGTAAATTAGAATTATTAAAGGAAGTGAGAAAGGATGTCTTTCAAACTTCAGACAGCCTTCAACGTCTGTTGAAAGAATAGTAAAAAAAATATAGCCTATGAGCTATATTTCGTACATCATGTACCCTTTAATGTGGAAGTCCATAAACATAATTATAAAACTCACATACCTACATATTTACACTTGATACTCGTTTATAAAAGAATATTATTTATATAAAACTAACAAAAACTTAGGTTCCGTAGCCTATGACATGAGTTTTTTTTTTTTACTTTTACAATATTTTACTGCTTAGTTACCTACGTCATGTAACATCCGCAGTATTTTTTACTTAATTACTATTTAGCGCCCGACTTAAGCTTTGCAACTTTAAAGCTTATATTTCGTCAACAAAGCTATACCCCTAAAGTAGATGAAAATAAACCTTAACCATAATATAATTATAATCTTGTTTACCGATGCCATTTGGCTACTGAACCCTAAAATTTCTTATGTACATTTATTACAAATTACACCACTATCTGTTCAAAATAATCATGTTGAAAATACATTAAATATTTACGAAAAAACAAATTCCCGGTAGTACCCAGAAAACTTAATTGTCTTTTATATTATTTTAAATAGTCTACAAGTGTTGCTATTGTATTGAACTGTAATAAAAAAGAGCTACCAAGAATTTACTTTATGGGGGAAACATACCTGCTCTATTAAGAAAATGTCAAGTTAATTTCGTTTGAAAATTGTCCAACTAAATAACAAGTATCCAAAAATAATAATTATGTAAGAATAATATGTCCTCAATCGGACGTGCCACAAAATGTCGTATGACAATACCACCAACACCAAGTATGAGCGTTGCGTATGCGCATGCGCAACTGTGTCACACGTACTTACTGTGTGTTCTGGTGAAACCTTCATACAAAAACATGTCGGATGATATAAAAGATTTCATCTAAGAGAAGAGATAAAAAGAGAGGAATAGAGATTCAACATGTTTTATGCGAATATTTCACCAGTTTAAATGCACAATTATTAAGGTTATGTTTCCACCAAGCGGCTGTATCAGTATTGACTTTAGGTAAAAAATTCGACACTGACAAAGCGTCTGTTCGCGCGTGCATGCTCGAAGATGCACGAGCGCCCAATCCACTTGGTGAAACGGACAATTGCGAGTACGTTTAGATAACATAGGAGGACAGTACGAAACATATAAACTAGACAATGATCTTAACCATGCAACAATTACATTAACAATTACTCGTACATTAGTATCTTAAATGGATACGTATATCATATTTCTAGCTCCTCATTCCTATATAAGTTACGATCATACTTATTTAGTTCCAAATACGCTCACATAGCGCTGTTACAATTGCTTAACAGTATCTGCCCAGTCAAGTTATCGACGACAATACAACTTTTTGCGGACTAGAAATACGGGTGCCTTTGCTACAGTACTTCATAGTTATCTTTTATGTACCTACCCATACCTAGAAGCTACTAGCAAGTAACTTATTACAACATGTGCGCGAAAAGCTTGCTTTGCTCTCTTTTTATAATTGGTAACAAATTGAAAAAGCGAAATGCTTGCCATGTCATGGGGAATACTTCCGTAAAACACTGTTGAAAGAATGCTCCTTTTTTAATAAGATAACAGTTTGAAAAAAATATAACGTAATAGACCAAAACCCGGTGGCAAAATTAAACGCAAGTAAAATGATGCGATTGAGAATTAATTCAATCAATCATAGCTTCTGTTTACGTGCAATTTTCGTTCCAGATCCTGATCGCAAGATGCTAATATAGTATTATTAAGCACTTAAATGTTAAAATTAACATACCATCGGCTTTTAGCATGATTATGTTTGTAGTACAAATATTAATCTAGAAAACAGTGCCTTTTAGAGAGCGGTACTAGCTATTATATTAACATTTAAGTCAGAAACCAGGATTTTACTACAAGAATGTAAGTGATGGGCAGTGACGTGACATTTGCAAAATATTTAATAAACTGAACACGAAATCAATGTAGATTACAATTTGAATTAAATTTAGGTAATGATACAGAACCCGCAAAAAAGTACCTATAAAAGGGGGGATATTTATCCATACTTAGTTATGTTATACGGGGTAAAAAAAAATCTGCTGTTCCGTACATTTTGACCGTGTAGGTTTGCACTTTTGAAGGAAACAGCTGATTTTTTTTTCAAATAACGGCCGAGATATTTCTTTGTGGTACAGGGGGGGGGGGAGGGTTCAGAATGAAGTACTGAGTATGTGGTTTCCGTTTTCGCGTCGGTGTCCCTTCCACCCCGTATAATCATGTTTTAATCTTGAGTTGTTCACGGCAAGTATAGAGCTTCTCTTTATCGGTTCGCCTCACACGTTAAAGCAGTCACCCATATCGCAGTATCAGGCGACCGTAGCCGAGTGCGGTGAAGCGGGGAGGAACCGCGATCTTTTACTGTTATCAATCGTATCCCTGTACAAACATGAGTGCTCATGCTTATGTATGTATACTCTTAAGGGCCCTACAGACTCACGCGGAGAACCCCCCAGAACAACTGAAAAGCGTGAATGTGATTGGTTTTTCGCCATCTCGTTCTCGCGGTCGCCTGTTCTCCGATCGGTGTCGGTTTTTTTGCCCGAAAATAGAACAGTATCACGTGTCGTATGAGTGTAGAGACCTTTTCAGTTCTCGCGCTATGTCCCGGCGACCCTTCTCGCCGAGACTTCTCGCGTGAGTCTGTAGGGCGTATTAGCAACTTTTAAAAGTGATGTTCTACTACTGCATTGATTGTAATTTTATGTTGTTACTGACATAGTACATTTCGAACTCGATTATGAAATCGTGTTTATATCAAAGCTAAAATACTAAATAATTCGAAGAGAAAAACTCTTTTGAATTTAGCTAAGTATACATACAGGGTGGAAGGGCCATCGACGCACAAACGATTACCACGTATTTAGTACATCATCTCCACATATACATTTTTCATCGGCAATTAAATAAAAATACTTTTCCATACGTTTTGACCGTGTATTGCACTTTTGTGGGAAACAGCTGTTTTTTTTAAAATTACCAATGAATTTTTTTGTGTGGATTGGTTCTGTATGATGTACTGAACAAGTGAACACGTGAACACGTGGTAACCGTTTGCGCGTCAATGTGCCTTCTACCCTGTATAGATACATATTAGTGCTAGTGACTATACATGATCCGGGCTTTTACTTAATTTGCAAGATTATAACGAACAGGCACATCAAAAGATTATAATTATTTTCATATTTTACACTCGAGTTAAACTACCGCTTATAACTTGAACCTCTAAAATAACATCGACAAAGTTCTAAATGCAATCCCACACATAAATTATAACCACACGGCAAAATTACAATTATAATGATAATACAATTACAAAATGGATCAATGCTATGAGTTTTTTACAAACATCATAAAATATTGAGTATAGCTAATAAGCTAGCTATAAATATAAATACTTAGCTAAACAATGTAAAGTTTTATTTTTGATAGGTGCAAGTGATGCAGTGCCTATAGCCGAACATTGTGAAACCTACATATAGGTCAATGAAACGCCTCAACGCGAAGATCTCTTGTAGCTAAGGAATACGTATGTGTGTAACAACTTCTATTTTATTTAGTGATTTTATTGCAATCCACACTGAATACTGCACTATATGTACAGCGATATTTCGTATTTCCATACATCTTCATTGAAAAAATAATCATAACCGCTAAATATTTGCCAGATAATTAATATTTACCTATTTTCAGATTGCACCCCTTTGAACAGTATGCGCTCAGATGCATTCACACTGCCGCAAAACAGAAACCTTGTTGCATGTCTTTTGTTCGAGAACTGGAGCACCAGTTCCAGTTGTTGATAGAGTACCAGTTCTCGTAATAAAAATAATTTTCTTCAATGCTAGGCCGAACCGCTTCGTCCCGTGTCAAGTATACGGCGTGGGCGAGCCACTGAGCCACCTTATGCGCTATGCTATGCACAATTATGTATGAAGACAGATTTTTTGTAAGTAAATGCGCCTCTACTCTGCTGCGGTCTAGCATAGAGGTGATCGCACACATATAGGCTGTGCACCGAATGACATAACATCAACTCATCACTATAGCTCGGTGACTGCTGTTTACTAGCTGATCTCGATTCGAGGCGACACCATTCCTGAACGGCTCAAGTTGGAGGAGGGAGGGGCTACTGATCCTGTGCACTGCTTATACATGTGCGTTGAATTAAAGTCATCCCTAAATATGGTTATAATTTTAAGTTATAAAATTATAAACATCATAATTTAATATCTATACAAACAATATTATAATCTATAATGTATGTACCTACTTTACAAACTTTATAATCTAATTGTAAAATAATAGTATTTTATGCCTATAATTTGCAGTTATTTAGATTTTATACAAATACCTACCACATTATAATTGAAGAGAAAAAATACAACAAGGAACCTTTGGTTTCTAACATAATATATCAACATTGTTAGCACAATAGTTTGATATTTAATTTATTTCTGGTTTATTAGTATAATAATATTTAATTAGGTATGCAAGTATTTTAAAATGCTATTAAATAGGCAATAAATAATATAATTTTAATCAATGTGGAAAGCTCTCTTATATATTTTTTCAATATTTTAATGTGTTATAATATATATTTTTAACACTATCCTGGGAATATAATTAAAACTTTCAGGATGGGTCTTGAAGGGACTACTACAGAATTAAAATCATAAGAAAAAATAAATAAAATTATACACTAATTTGTTTAAACAAGATTTTGTAGTTTTTGTACTGTTACTATGATAGCATTGTAAATTAAAGTAATTAAATAAGCCTGAGGTAAGACAATATTGTCACCCATGTGATAAATGGGCAATTTAAACGTGAATATGAAGATGTTTTACATTGCGTGTATTATTTAAAATTTTAGCTTTATAAACTTTGACATTTATGAATAAAGCTAATTAAAGACACGTCTTAAACAGAAATATACCTTTGTCCTAAGCAGCTCATACAGTTTACATTTTCTAAGCATCCAGAAATATACTAACATAATTACCATAAATCGCATTGGTCGCAACATTTAGCTTGCTGTGCACATACAAACACTACATTTAAATCACTTTAGCTTAAGTAAAAAGCACTTTGTTCATTAAACATAAACTTTCATTAAGAAACAACGCACCCATTCTTGTCTGGTATATGTCCATCTGATCGTTCGATCTCTAATAATATAGCATGGAACATGTCGGTCACGGACTGGAATTGTAAAAGAATATTATTTTACTACAAACCTGAACTTGTGACTACAACTCACTAGAGATGAATCAACTAGGCGGAGACGGGAAAGCAGACTGTCCGGCCACATTTGCATTTATAGTCGGTGACTAGTCGACAAAAAGCGCCGACTAATCAGCTTGAGTGATTGACATGAAACTATAGACTTTATTGTTCATTATACACATAATATTTATAAAAAGAACAACAATTCACATGGGGTAACACAATGGGCGGTGCTAAAAGCGATCTTTTCAAGACAACCTTTGGATGAATTGCAGGAAGAGGGAGAGACAATTCTGCAGGTAGTCTGTGCAGTAGGAATTTGGACTTTTTCTTAGGTAGTAGAAATCAAACTATAATCCAGAAAAATAGAATTTAAATTTTTATCAGAAAAATACATTTAGAATTTCTATTACTGGAGGTTGGTTGGGAGCAAGTGCATTGTATGATGAACTCAATGTGAGTGTCTCCGAAGCTTGGCCGAGTGAGTAGTCGGCCAAAGTCATAGTCAGCTCATCTCTATTAGAGACTTGACAGTGATAGTAAATTTTCCTAATGTTACATATATCATGAATTCAAAAATATTATCTAAGTGAAGATATAAATTAAATCAGCCTTAACCATCTGAAGAATGTCCCTGTTCTAGATGATGGAATTTTATACTTTAACATTTTTAAATGTATTCATAAAATTTAAAAAAAATATATAATTTTGTCTAAACTCCTGACACTTGACTCACCTCATTTCTTTTAGCGCTGGTCTCTACAAATGCAGCCTTCCATTTCTCTGCAAGTCTTTTGCCTTCTTCTGTACTAATTTTTCTTTCTAGATGTAGATCAGTTTTATTACCAACTAACACTATGGGCACACTGAAATGATAAATGAAAAATTGTCACAGTATAAAACAAGAAATTAAATCGATAAGAAAATTAGAATATTTTATGTACTCACTGTATTTTTCCAACCATGTCCAGAAGTTTGTCATAAATAATTTGTACTATTTGAAAGCTTTTACTGGAATTGATGGAGTAAACTAGTACATAGCCGTGGAAGTCCATACTGTATTGGAGTGGGAATATGCTGTACTCATCTTGACCAGCCGTGTCCACCAGCTTTACTTCATACTCAGTTGAGTTCAGTCGGATGAATTTTGTGAATGCTAAGGAATTACATATAAAAGTTAGTCATTTCAATTATTTTATTACATGAAACAATAATTTGTTTGTCAAAAGTGATTTTAATTATTTTAATGTCAACAAAATTTTCATCTGAATAGCATTTTCTTAACACTGTTGGGATCAGCTTCAAGATTGACCAGATGGCCGCTGAATACCATCAACAAAATAACATCATATAATTTACTTTAAGACAAAAAAATTATTTTGCTAATAGTTTCTATAAATCAGTGCAAAAAAAAATGTATGACTATTGATAAGATCAAAGAGCTAGTAAAGTACTGACCTTCTGTTACAAATTAATAATAAAAAACTTTGGTCTGTTTCATTGAATTTGGTGAGATAAAGGTGTTCTATAAATAACCTACATGATAATATTAGAAATAACAAAAAATGATAAAATAATGCGTTTTAGAATAAGAGAAAAGGTTCTGAAAAGATAAATGCAGTTCGCAAACATGTGGGGTATCGTACAGTACACAAAGATTGATCGTACAGTGACCGTGGCGTGACAAAAACATGATACCAATAACATTCAGTATAAAATTTACTTACTGTTTTCAATTGTAGGATCGTAGGAGTCAACAAACTGTCCTTCTACGAACTGTATAATTAAAGATGATTTACCTGAAAACGTTTTTATATTAATACAATTTCACATGAAATAAGACGCACAAGACTTTGAAACGATAACATTACCCACGGAACGGTATCCCATCATAGCAATCTTCCTTTGCTTTGATGGCATTTTGAAAAACTATATGAGGAAGAACTAGAACGTTTAAAATATTTAAATAGTTGTACTCAAACTGTTAAATGTAAAAACACAAGTTCGACCAAATTCATAATTCTCCAGCACTTTTCGCTTGTTTGACAAACGTCGTATTTGGTTTTGGTTTGTATTTGACTTTGACATTTCGTTGATCGAGTTTGTTCTCGGTTACAAAGACTTAATGTTATTTTATTTTGATAATACTGATCCAATAACCACATATATTTTCAATAACCAAAACAAAATACGTTCTTATAGCAGATTTTTAGTCAGCTTCAGTTCACATTTTTACAGCGTGTCCAGTATGACTTGGAGGACGGTCTAAGGTCGCCCCAAACAAGTCATTTTATAACGTGAAAGCGCCAGGGTAGCCCGCGAAATTCAAGGTTGTATGTTGATCAAAATATGATTAGCGACCGTAACAAATATGGCTTTACATAGTTATAATCATTAAAATCATCAAAATAACCCTGTAAGTTCATTTAATCCCACTGAATGACTTTTCCATGAAATAGTCGTTAAGCTAGTCAAGCCAAGAAGAAAGAATCATCGAGAACGATTAAATAATAATATTATTATTATATTATAGCTAGCCCTTACTGTCCATTCCTTCCAACGGTCACGATTCTGTGCTATTTATATCCAATTCTCAAGGAAGACATCCGGTTCGTCCCGTTATCTCCTTCGTGGTCTGCCGCGACCCCATGTCATTGTTTCAGGGCACCAATCCTGAGCTTTACGGGCCCACAGCTCGTTCGGCATGAGACAGACATTTTCTGTCCAGTCTCATTTAAGTTGGGGCAGCCTTTTGAGCCAACCTGAGACGGTGGCGCGTAGAGTTCCACGCGCGCCTCTCTATGGCGGAGCGAGGCCCGCAGGTCAAGCGGGCGGCACTAGTCCGGGGCAGCGGAAGTCGCATTAGTTCCCGTTGCCCCCCGACGCACAGTGGGCTGAAAATCGACTTTCATAGACATATAATACTTTTTTCCCAAATGTCCACTTTTATGACTTGAAAATGTTTTGGGAGACTAAATCTATAGCGCTTAGGTAGTGTAGAATGATACTCCAGATGTGGTTACGAAAAGAGGTATAATCAAGACTAGGATAGCTTAGCTTAACAGAAATATGTACAGGTCTTATAGTGTAGTACATGGGCACAAGTAGTGGATTGCTTATGATATATTTACAAAGTGTAGTTCCTAAATAATACGTGTGGTGGCGCGCGGGTCGCAGTTGTAGGTCGCTGTCCTAGCGCGCTCTAAGCTGCGCCGAGTATAAATATCCCCTCTCTGTGCGCGGGGCTCCAGTACACGGTTGGCAGCGGCAGCGGACGGATGTATGACTTGACTTGCAGCTACAGTACTCCCCCCTTAGTGAAAACGTACAGGCCTCTTCACTGATCGGCCTGATCTGGTGCGGTACTCGTTGGTGTTGGCCGGGAGTAGGCTGGTGTGATCTTCGCTGGTAGCTGCAGGTGACTGGGGTGTCTCACTACTCGTGTGGTCGTGTTCTTCAGTGTCGATAGTGTATGCCGGTTTGAGTCTATCGATCGATATTGTGCTGGATCTTCCCGGTAGTTGGATGGTGAAGAACTTCTCGTTGCGCTCGATGACCTTGTACGGACCTTTGTATGGCTGTTGAAGCGGTTTGCGGACGGTGTCGTCGCGTATCAACACGTGGCTACATGTTTGTAGATCATTGTGCACGAACATGCATCGCTTGTTGGAATGCGATTTGTATGTTGGTGTTAACTTCGTGATGACGTCATGTAGTTGGTCGACGAAGTTGTGATCCATTGACTTCGCTGCTGGTGATGGTGCTATGAAATCACCAGGCAGTCGCAATGCTTGGCCGTAGGTGAGCTGCGCGGCGCTGGTGTCGGTGTCCGTACGCACGGCGGCTCGTAATCCCATTAGCACTGTCGGTAGCTCGGCGATCCATTTGTTGCTATTTTGTAGGCGAGTCATAAGTGCAGTCTTCAGTGTTCGGTGCCAGCGTTCGACAATGCCGTTGCTCTGCGGGTGGTAGGCAGTGGTACGGGTTCGTTCGACTCCCAGTAGTTGTGCGAGGTCTCGAAATAGACAGCTTTCGAACTGTCGTCCTTGGTCAGTCGTTATTCTTGTAGGGCACCCGTAACGAGATATCCACGTTTCATATAGCTTTTTGGCGACGATATCGGCAGTGATTTCCCGTAAAGGTACTGCTTCGGGCCATCGTGTGCAGCGGTCGATCATAGTCAACAGGTAGCGATGTCCAGACGATGAAGTGGATAGCGGACCAACGATGTCGATGTGTACGTGTTGGAATCGTTCGCTTGGTGGGTACGCTGCAACTTCACTGTGGTTGTGACGTAGAACTTTCGAGCGTTGACACGATATGCACGTTTTCGCCCAATTGCCAATGTCAGTGTTCATTGCGGGCCAGAAATAGCGTTGTTGCATGAGCTTGCGTGTAGTTCGTAACCCGGGATGACTTGGATTGTGCACGGCGTTGAATGCGATGCGACGGAAGTCAGTTGGTAGGTACGGTCGAACATGTGACGTAGACGTTTCGCAGAATATTGGCTTGTTTGTAGCGGGCATGACGATTTTCTTAAGTTGAATATTTGTTTGTTGCAATAAATTGGGTATATCGCTGTCCCTTTCTTGTGCTTGAGATACGTCATCGTAGTTAATTGGCGATGGTAAGTCGACGGTTTCGATGCGTGAGAGTGCGTCGGCGACAACATTGTTTACTCCACTCACATGACGAATGTCCGTAGTGAACTCGCTGATGAATAACAACTGCCGGGTGCGTCTTTGTGTGTCGTTATCTGACGGCGGCTTGCGAATAGCGTAGGTCAGCGGCTTGTGGTCGGTGTAAACAATGAGTTCTCTTCCTTCGAACATTTTCCTGAAGTGTTTGATCGCCATATAGATGGATAGTAATTCTCTGTCGAATGTACTGTATCGTTGTTGCGTGTCGGAGAACTTCTTTGAAAAATAGCCCAGTGGTATCCATTTCTTGTTTACAAGTTGTTGTAGTACGGCTCCTGCGCAGGTATTCGATGCGTCACACATTAGGGAGATGGCGTCGTTCGGCGATGGGGATGGATGAGCGAGCAAAGCTGCGTTTTGTATGCCGGCTTTGCACAACTCGAATGCTTGTATAGCTTCTGTGTTCCACTCGATTTTGGTTTTGTCGCGTTTCTTGGAATTATGTAGGTACGCGTTGAGTGGTGCTTGTATGTGTGCGGCATTTGGAATGCTGTCGCGATAAAAGTTTACCATTCCGATGAATCGACGTAAGTCATGAATTGTTTCTGGTTGGGGGTAGGCAGTGATTGCAGTGACCTTTTCTTGTGGTGGCTTAATTCCGTTACTTGACACTTCGTAGCCCAGGAACTTGACACTTTCTTTGCTGAAGACACATTTCGATGGATTTATTGTTATTCCATAGTCGTCTAATCTGCGTAACACTTTTTGTAGGTCTTCGATGTGGCATGTTTCATTATCTGAAGCGATGATGACGTCATCAATGAATGGGAATGCGTAGTCTAACCCGGTGAGTACTTCATTAATGAACCGCTGGAATGTCTGTCCGGCGTTTCTGAGTCCTGGACACATTCGAGGGAATTCGAATAGACCGAATGGAGTGGTGATGGCGGTCTTCTCGATGTCCGGTTCATATACAGGCAGCTGTTGATACGCACGATTCAGGTCAAGCGTAGTGAATATCTTCTTGCCGTGAAGTAGGTAGGTGAAGTCTTTGAGTCGTGGTACTGGATAGCGGTCAGGTTTAGTGACGTCATTGAGTCTGCGGTAGTCGCCACATACGCGAATGTCACCGTTTCTCTTTGGTACGACGTGTAACGGGCTGGACCATGGACTTTTGCTGGGACGACATATCCCCTGCTGCATCATCGTCTCGAACTCCTTCTTCACGGGCAGGTATCGATGTGGTGGTAATGGTCTGGTCTTGCTGTACACTGGTGGACCGGTAGTTTCAATGTGGTGTTCCACCCGGTGTTTTGGAGTGTCCTTCATACATGACGGTCGAAGGATGTCGGGGTACTTGCTGAGTAGCTGGTGATACGGCTGACCAACATCGATACTTCTCACTGTAGGCTCGGCTGAGTAGGTGATTGGTGCTCTGGCGGTGAGTTTGGTAACTTTGTCGACGAGACATCGGCCGGCTACGTCGACAAGAAGTTGATGATGAGTTAAAAAATCGGCACCAATGATGGGCTTGCTGACTGCGGCGATGATGAACTTCCACGTGTAAGGTCTACGTAGGTTGAGATCCAGTTGTAGTGTCTTCTCACCATACGTTGGAATCACTGTGTTGTTCGCGGCATACAAACAGAAATCGGTTGGTGTTGCGTTCCCGCCTTTTCTCTTCGGTATCACGGATACGTTGGCGCCAGTATCAATCAGGAAAGATAAACGTGAGTTTTTATCTGTTATGAATAGGCGGTAGGATGAGTTGCTTGCGCCGGTTCCCGCCTCGGCCAACGCAGGTGTTAGTTTTCCGAGCGGGCGCTGCTGTCTTCATAGCTACACGGCCGCGTGCACCTTCTCGCTTCTTTGCCGAACTTGCGATGGTAAAAACAGATCACTGATTGGTCGTTTCGCGCGCGATCGTGATTGGTCCGGCTCGACGAACGCGATCGTGAGGGTCGCCTGTTATACGATCTGCGTCTATAGCTGTGTTGTTGCGATTGTTTTGCCTTCAACTCAGCAATTTCTCGTGTGAGAGCGTCGATCTTCTCTTCCAGTGACGTAGATGCATGCGAGGTGGTGGGAGTGGAGCTAACTGCTGCGACACTGCCGTATGGTTGCGACTGTTCGAGGATCTTGTCAGCCATCATCGCCAGCTCGTGGACGTCTGATTTCTTGATCTGGAGGTCTTCACAAAAATAACTATCACGTCGGGGTCACCACTATAGCGCTTAGGTAGTGTAGAATGATACTCCAGATGTGGTTACGAAAAGAGGTATAATCAAGACTAGGATAGCTTAGCTTAACAGAAATATGTACAGGTCTTATAGTGTAGTACATGGGCACAAGTAGTGGATTGCTTATGATATATTTACAAAGTGTAGTTCCTAAATAATACGTGTGGTGGCGCGCGGGTCGCAGTTGTAGGTCGCTGTCCTAGCGCGCTCTAAGCTGCGCCGAGTATAAATATCCCCTCTCTGTGCGCGGGGCTCCAGTACACGGTTGGCAGCGGCAGCGGACGGATGTATGACTTGACTTGCAGCTACAAATCCATGCCTAAAAATATCAACATTATGGAATAGCATTGCAAACAACGCATAAAAAAATTTTTCTTTAAAAATTACTATGGAGCTAGCATGAAAAAGTCTTATACCTCCGCCATCGTTCAACTGGCCCTAATTCCCTTGCAGGTAATTAAACCTTGAATTATTTAGAATTTTTTGACATACTCCCCGAAGCGGCCACTGGTGCGACCTTTTTTTTAAAAATCGCTTTCAATTTAATATTTTCAAAAAATATTTTTAATCAAATGTTTAACTTAATTTAAGCTTAAAATCTACACGGACTACTTAAACGATGCACCCGACCAGTACTTTGTATTAACACGCCACATGATCATAAAAAAATAAGGTCTAAAGACCTAATAATGTAACGATCCTAATTATGGTCATTATTTTATGAGTTTAAGTAATATGGTTATTCATATCTATTCTATGAGTTAGCTAATGAGGGTAGTAAGTAAATTAGTTTAATGATTACACTAAATAACGTCGTTGCAATAAATAGGAGAACTCAAAATAAAATCAATTCATTTCGCCTTACGCATTGAAAGTACAAACAGTAATAACATCACCGTAAACATGGAAAGCATCGTAACAAATCTTGATATGTTCGTTATTTTAAAAGGTTCAGCCAAAAAAAACGATTATCAGTTTTTATTTGAGACAGTGTTATCTCGATTGAGATGTAGTTTATCTGAGGAAGATCGTGTGACGTTTAAAGAATTTTGCCGGAAATTTACGAGAGCAGTAGAGAAACGTTGGCATTCTGCAAGCCGAAAAATGGAGTTATTCCGAAAGGAATATGGAAACTGGCTTGAGAAAAATGTCGACTGGCCTAGCTGCATCAAAGAAAATGTTCAGGGAGCTTCAACATCTGTAGCTCATGAGGAAGAAGAGCCATCAACATCATCAGTTGGTACTATGACCAAACGGAAACTCCCTAGAAAACCTTTTGAAGAGTTGGGAACGAAGCAAAAGAAGAGACGGAGTGGTGATTATTGGCGTGTTAATACAAAGTAGTGGTCGGGTGCATCGTTTAAGTAGTCCGTGTAGATTTTAAGCTTAAATTAAGTTAAACATTTGATTAAAAATATTTTTTGAAAATATTAAATTGAAAGCGATTTTTAAAAAAAAGGTCGCACCAGTGGCCGCTTCGGGGAGTATGTCAAAAAATTCTAAATAATTCAAGGTTTAATTACCTGCAAGGGAATTAGGGCCAGTTGAACGATGGCGGAGGTATAAGACTTTTTCATGCTAGCTCCATAGTAATTTTTAAAGAAAAATTTTTTTATGCGTTGTTTGCAATGCTATTCCATAATGTTGATATTTTTAGGCATGGATTTAGTCTCCCAAAACATTTTCAAGTCATAAAAGTGGACATTTGGGAAAAAAGTATTATATGTCTATGAAAGTCGATTTTCAGCCCACTGTGCGACGCAAGTGTGCGAGGGAACACCGGTGCGGTTTTAGTCAGTACGAGTCTGACAGACTCGTGTGCTCTCCCCAGGGCGGAGGACATCCTTTAAGAATTTCCATATCGTGAAAAAACAAGCTTTTTGAACACGGCTTTTGAACCACGTCAACAATTTGCGTTATGGAGCGCAGTGTAGTGTTTCGAACATGATCTGTTCATTTTACACCTAAGATACTGCGCTCCATAGCACGTTGGCAAACCTTTTGAGTTTGGAGTTTTGGATGTTAGGCAAAGACCAAGTTTGTGTACCAAAGGTTAAGACGATAAGGGTTAAGGGAGAATACACATGTCCATTAGCTTTCGCTTCAGAGACATGGACAGGGTGCTCTTAAAATACTCCTTCATGCAGTAACTCTTTCAGGCATTTTCTGTCCGTCTTGCAATTTTCTTATCTTGCCTTGTGTCATGTCGTAGTATTATATTATCTGTGCTTGTGTGGAAAGAGATTACTTGGCTCAATTAGATATATTCTTGGACATATTGTATATTCTCCACGCCTACGTGAATGCTCCTCTTGGAGCTGTTGGTCATGAGCTTGGTTATTGGTTTTCGACATGTTCATCTTCAGTCCAACCTCAAGGCTTGCATCGCTAAGATCTTGTAGCATTTGTTCTAGTCCTGTGGCTGTGGGACAGAACAGGACAATGTCATCGGCAAAACGCTGATTATTCAACCTTGTTTCACCGACGACAAGCCCTTTCCCTTCCCATTTGACTGCCAGCGACTGAAAGACTTCTTTTAGGGTACTGGTGAACAGTTTTGGAGACAGCGGATCGCCCTGTTTGACTCCCTTGAGAATGTCAAACTTTGACCTAAACTCTCTAACTTAATAGCAGCTGTACTATGGGTGTATATATTACGCAAAAGATGTATGTAGGTAGGTTCTGTTGCAAGGACATTAAATATTGCAGAATGTGTGATGCTGTCAAAGGCTTTAGAATAGTCAACAAATGCAAGATACAAATGAGTTTTTATTCTTGGTATTTCTCGACTATTTGATTAATGGTGTGTAAGTGGTCGGTGGTGGAAAGTCCTAGACGGAAAACTGCTTGTTCTGGAGGTTGTTTAAGATCTAACTGGCCAGCTATGCGTTTTTCAATGACTTTAATAAAGGTTTTATAGACATAGGAAATTAGACTAATTGGCCTATAATTATTTATGTCGGACTTATCGCCTTTCTTATGGAGAAGTATAATATTGGAATGGAAAAATTTGATGGAAGATTACCGGTACGAAGAATGTCGTTGAACAGTTTTGTAAGGTAAAAGACGAGCAATGGTTCACCCATTCTTAGGGCTTCAGTGCTGACACCATCTTCGCCTATATTTTTTTAAATAATCCGTATATTCAAATTTTATTGCAAACCGTACTTTTCAAGTGACTGTACAAGTAGACAAAGAACCTTATAGAAATCAGAACACCTAGAGCTATAACTAACCGTTATGGCCCATCAATTTTATTAAAAAAACTTCATTTTTAAATGTTATGCAAAATAGAGGTCATCGACGTTCCTATTCTTATTTGAAACTTATTATAGACTGTTCCTTTTAGGGCCAGATATTTTGATTTCTAGTATACTTAGCTCCCTGGCTCGCTGGCAGGGACCCCGATTGCGGACTTTTGAAGCTTCGTTAATGTCCTGTCCACTTTTGCGCTCCATAGCATAGGTGAGGGTGGGATGGATGCACATGTCCATGAGTTTCCTTTTGAGGGAAGGTGAAAGGGGTCCTTTCATTACGTGGTTCATGTCATCGATCTCGCGAATAACTGCAGTGTTCAAAAATTGTAATGCAAATAGAATTAAGTGCAACTTTTACATTATTGTCAATTTTATTTGACAATTTTGACATGACATGTCATTTGATGTCATTGTTATTTTTAATACTGTGCTGTCTATGGCTAAGTTTTCGTGATTCGTGAATTCCGTTTTTACTGATTACAATTTTTAACAAACAAGGGCGTATTCTTTGAAAACATTGATTGTTTTTATAATACACAGCAGTTGATGAAGGTAGAAGTTAAATGCTATTGTGAAAATGTAACTTGCTCTGTTTGTCACTGAAAAATAATGATTTTGTGGTGATTCATCACATCACTACCCATATAATTTGTTGGTGTAATCAGTGTTAAATATTTTCTTACAATCTTTACAGCTTAATTAAAAATGTCTGTGACTATTCCTGAGTGCCCGCCGAGCTTGAAGTCAATTCAGCATTACTTGAAAACTGCTGCTGAACATGATACTAGGGATCCAGTTGTGGCCTATTGGTGTAGACTCCATGCCTTACAAGTGGGCTTAAAAATTGCTAATAAAAAGACGCCAGAAGAAACAAAGCTACTAATGTGTATGACATCATTATTATCTAATAAACTAACAGAATTATTAGTTAAACTAACACAAAGTCTTATGAACGAAATGCTATAACTGGATTTGATTTTTTCATCGATTTTGTACATAGAGATGACCATGTTTAATCATTACAGCTCTGATGGACTGGTTAGAAGAATCCAAACTAGTCAACAAAGACAATGATGCAGTCATTAATGAGGTGGCTGCACAAGCCCATCTTGAAAACTATGCTCTGAAGCTATTTCTGTATGCTGACAAACAGGACAGGGAACAAAATTACGGAAAGTAAGTTGTTAATTAATATATTTTTCCTGTTCTACCAATTAGATTTTGTTTTCCTTAACTTGTTTAGGTAATTTGACTAATTATGTAATTTAGTTTTATATAGATGATGAATGAGTTGCATTCACTATGAATAATTAATTTCAATCATGGTATAATAGTAATGAAGTTCAAATTCTGTTAAAAACAATGCATAATGCTATTGTTAACAGATGATAATGTTTTATGTCATATTTACCTACATACTTAAGTTTTGGCTGATTGTAAGTGTCTAGTTTTACTGCTAATTTTACTATCTTAATAACCTTTAGCATTTGGCCAAAATGTGGGTTTTGCAAATTATAGTTACCTAAAAAAATGAAGTGATGTCGTTTTGGCGTGAATATGTGAGAGTAGGTGACTTCTATGAACCGCTACTCAGAAGTGACATGAAATTAAGAAAAACCGGCCAAGTGCGAGTCAGACTGGCACACACATGGTTCCGTAGCACCAAAAAATATTATAACAATAATTTTAGCACTCATTCAAATGTAAATTTACACTCAACAGCAAAACTAATTTTGTTTTTCATATAATGCAAAACAAAGTTACTGCTGCAGTTTGTTGAAATAATCTCATATGTCAAAAACTGAATATCTTGTTCTAACCAATTTTTGTTGAAAGGTTTTTTTTACGTTCTACAAACATATATTTTTTCTGAATTTTGCTTTTTAGAAATTAGAGGGGGGGAGGGACAATTTTACGGCTTTAGCAGCAAATATCTCCACCACAGACTTAAGAAAAAAAGATATTTAGGACCCTCAATATCATTTTTTAAGAGCTGTCGATCCCACACAGTCAATTTTTTTTTTCTCAATTACCAATATGGAGAGCCAACCCTATTTTTATTTTATTTCGAAATTTTACATCACTTTTGTGTAGCAGTTCAAATTTCAACTGTGTGGCACCAATAGTCTCAGAGTAAAATGGCTGTGACATAAGGACTGACCGACAAACATCTGTTTTTGCCATTTGGCAATGGAACCCTAAAAAATAGGGATGGCCCTACATACCATTCATTATGTGGGGGTAGAAAAGAAAATTCTTTGCATTGTATAAATGATTGTCTAAGAATTTCTCTCAGTTCTGGAAGTCGAACGACATAAGCTGAAGGTTGGATTCGACCACCTTGTGAGTGTTGGGGAATGTGGTTTGGTGGAGAACATAGTCCGCAATTCCGCATGTTCGAAGATCGATTTAGGGTATCACCTTTACTTGGGGCGGCTCAATTGCCGGCTGATTGATGATGAGACTAGTTGTGATTATGAGCCGATCCGTTTCACTGCCAAGCAGGTGGCGGAACTAATCAAAAGAAGGAAAAGTCTCCGGGACACGACGGTCTCAGCATTGAGCACCTCCGGTGTGCTGGTGTACATCTGGCTAGAGTGCTGGCCCTGTTTTTCTCGATTTGCATTAGCTACTCATAACTTCCACCAATATGCTAAAAACAATAAATAGTACCAATCGGGAAAAATAAGACTAGGGATGTATCTGATGAGGTGTATTACAGACCAATATCTTTGGCCACTGCATATGCTAAGCTGGTGTTGGACGGTCTGCTGGACTAGGAACTTGAGAAATGGATAACTTTACATGGCGCACAGTTTGGGTTTCGGCCTGGACTTTCCACTGAGAGCGCTATCTTCTGTTTAAAGCAGATGGTCCAATACTATAAAGATAGAAGTACTCCGGTGTATGCATACTTCCTTGATCTCTCAAAGGCATTTGACCTTGTGTCATATGATGTCCTCTGGGATAAGCTCAGGGGAGCAGGTGTACCACCTGAGTAGACGGGTTTGTTCCAGTACTGGTACTCCAACCAGTTAAACCAAGTTCGTTGGGGAGACGTTCTGTCTGAAGCGTACAGGTTGGAGTGAGGCGTTGGGTGTGGGAAATCCTCAATGGATATCCTCCGCGCTGGGGAGAGCGGAGGGGTCTATCAGACTGGTACTGACTAAAACCACACCGGTATTTCCTCGCACACTTGCGTCGGGGGACAGTGGGAACTAATGCGACTTCCGCTGCCCCGGACTAGTGCCGGCCGCTCGACCTGCGGGCCTCGTTCCGGGGGAGTGAGGTGTACAGAACCCTATGACGTAACGGGGAGACCCCGTTACAGTGTAGAGAGGCGCGCGTGGAACAATACGCGCCACCCTCATCTAAGCTCTTCAACCTGTACGTAAATGAGTTGATAGTTGAACTCAGCAGCAGACCAGTTGGTTGCAAAATAGGTGGTGCTATCGTCAATAATTTAAGCTACGCTGATGACATGGTGCTGCTGGACCCAACGGCTTGCTCAATCAGGGAGATGTTGAGCGTCTGTGAAAGGTATGGAACAGCCCACGGCCTGCTATACAATGCTATTAAAAGTGAGTGTCTGATCTTTGCTGCTTCTGGGAAACATCTAAATTACGAGCCCTCAATATAACTCAATGGACGTTCACTTAAAAGGGTCGCCCAATTTAAATACTTGGGACATTATGTCACCGAAGACCTCGAAAATCAGGTAGATATGGATCGCGAGCGCAGGGCACTAGCAGCTAGATGCAACATGCGTGCTCACAGATTCAATCGTTGTAGTAACGAGCTTATTGTCAAGGGTTCTACACGGGCCGTTGGTGGATCAGCTATACGTGGAGGGCTCTAGATGCTCTGCATGTGCAACATAATAATGGCTTAAGGGTGGTGTTGAGGTTGAGGTTACCCCGGTTCCGCAGCGCATCTAGTATGTTTGCTGTAGCACGAACTGACGACTTTTATGAGGAAAAAGACGGCATCCTTAATAAGCAGAATGAGGGCTAGCAGTAGCAGCATTTTGAAAACCTAGCTGAACAGCACAATGCACCGATATTAAGACACTTTGTCCGGTTGCTCGTGCTGCAGGGATGAATGATAATTGTGTGTACTTAATTATTAAATACTAACCCTTAGTTGATAAGTTTGTTTTTGTACTAACCAGTGGACCTACATAATATGTAGGACCACTGGTTAGAACAAAAACAAACATATTATGTTGTCAAATTAAATAAGTATATAATAATAATAACAGTGTGGGGTGTCTATCGACAGCTCTTGAAAAATGATAAGGAGATTCCTAAGTTTGTAAACGTAAAAAAAAAACTTTAACGAAAATTGGTTTGAATAATTTTTGATATTTAGTTTTCGAGTTATGGGAATTTTTCGTGAAATTGCAGCACAGTAAATTTGTTTTTAATAACAAAATATGGAAAACAAATTTAGTTTTGCAGTTGAGCATTAAAAATATACTTAATTTTTGATGCTACAGAACCAATTTACACTTGGCCGTTTTTTTGCAATTATTATGATACATTGTAAGGCATTCCTCTATGTGTATTTCCTTTGAATATTGTTGTTTAAACAACAAAAGGACCACAAAACTGTTTGGGGTTTAGGTTTAAAAACCTTCCCTACAAAAAGACTGGCTAAAGGCTCAAGAGATTTTGTTTTGTTTTAGAAACATTGTGAAGGCATTCTACACAGCTGGTATGATTTATGATGTTCTAACTACATTTGGTGAATTGACGGATGAAGCAGCCCAAAACAGAAAGTATGCCAAGTGGAAGGCTGCTTACATTCACAACTGTCTCAAGAATGGAGAGACACCAGTCCCAGGTAAAGTAAATTTTAAATTTTGTTTCATAACTTGATTATGATATGCAATTATTTTTGTATGTAAACCATGACCAATTCTATACTTTATGAAAAAAAGGGTATACTTAGACATGCTAAAACCAGTGTGGTTAAAAAATCTGTTTTAACTACACCCAAACTTAATTTTGTAATCGTAACTGTAAAGGTAAACCGTTTCTAAATGAAAATTCAAAATTTTACACAAGATAGATTAAAAAAAAACAAGTGCGAGTTGGACTCGCGCACCGAGGGTTCCGTACAAACCTGTGGGTATATAACTTTTTTTTATATGACGAAACTAAAAATTTACGGTTTTCGTAATTTTTCCTATATCTGTACTATAAGACGTGACTTCGTACAAAATTTCAAGATTCTAAGTTCACGGGAAGTACCCTGTAGGTTTTGATTCCCGTGCGAGTTTCGAAAATTTGCGGAAATTTGCGGCCTAAGTGGCTGTATCTTTTGATTGCGTTGACTTAGAAGGTTGATTTTTCTACAGCTTCCAGGGACAGTAGAACTAAGTATCATATAGAAATTTCAGTTTGATACCTCCACGCGTTCCTGAGAAAAACGGTCTTGACAGACGGACGGACGGACGGACGGACGGACAACAAAGTGATCTTATAAGGGTTCCGTTTTTTCCTTTTGAGGTACGGAACCCTAAAAACAGTGTTTTCACATTAAAATTTAAGTACCTACATGATACTCTGAGCCATGTTTTGAGGTTATAAGATAGATATTTTTTCAGTTATTTTTTATCAGAACTATAAAAATAAATATAGACAACTATATGTATTTTTATAGTAACCCTTTTCCATTAAATTGTACTGTGACTAAACAATTCTTTTGTTTCGTTTTGCCGCTGTGGTTATCCAAATAGTTACACTTTTCCTTCAAATTTTCGTCATCACTCTTCAAGAATGAATTATACTGATTTTGACTTGTATACAATTAGTATAGACACAATATTGCGTTTAGCAACCAAATCTTTTTAGTTTTGTGACGGTAAAATGTTGTGCCGAGTGTCAAATTCATCTTGTAGTTTACGTTATTTTAAGAAATACGGCATTGTTGACTCAATTCGTGAAAAAATAATTTTGCAACGGTGTACCGTTAAAGGTGCGAATATGTTACCCCCAAAAAATAAGTAATTTAGCTCCTTGAACACATTTTTAAAGACCTTCCTTTTTTTATGCTCTCATAAGGTAGTTCCTAGATTGGCCTCTATTTTGATCATGACATGGTAATTTCAGGACCAATGCAACCAGAGGAAGGTGACGAAAATGCGGGTGGGAGTGATGGTCAGGCAGCTCCAGCGCCTGGACCTGCCGACATGCCTCATGTTCCGGGTTTCTCAACACTCACTCCAGCAACCCCACCAGTTGCTCCATCAAGCTTCAACAGTTTTCTGCCTGATCCTAATGCTGCAATGAAGGCGGCATCCCAACTACCTCCAGTACCATACACTCCGGATCCAAATCCTGGTGGGTTCGTACCTTATGATCCATCTCAGCAACAACAACAACCAGAACCTCCGGCTAATTTATATGGTGATAATAGAGCCGCGCAACTGTCTCCAGAGCAAATTGCAAAAGTTCAGAAGTATTGTAAATGGGCAAGCAGTGCTCTCAACTACGAGGACATAAAAACTGCCATTGGCAATCTTAAGAATGCTCTGGAATTACTCCAAACAGGCCGTGATCCTGCTTGAATTAGTACATATGTGATATTTACTGTATGTATAAATTGTTTATTTTTAATGCTCGTTTTATCAAATAATGATGAAGGCAGTTTGAAATGCTTATTATCGTTAACATTATATACATATTATATTTTGTAGGCTTGCACGCAATGATACCTGAATATAAGGCAGCTTTAAACTACAAAGTTATTTTAATACCCTGTCGGAATCTCAAGGTCAAACGGCGACGCCCGGTGCTGCCGAGACACGCCCTGTAAAATAAACTATTCAGGTTAGAAATCTATTTTGCTAGAATTTTCTTTCTACATAGTTGTAAAAATTATAACAGATAGGCTGTAAATTAAGTTGACACGACACTATACCTCTAAAAAGGCCTAGACATTTATCTATCAGTCATGAGGTTAAGCTAAACCGCAAATTTTCAGTTTTTGAACCCATAACTTCTTTTCCAATATTACATGTTAGGAGACATGCATAATGGTACTCAGAGTGTGCAAGCTACATTCTTTTCTCATCTTTGTTAAATTAACCAATCATAGAAATCTATTGGACGCATTACTTTATGCTTTCCGTGATATTCTGTAATAATAAACAAAAAATATATGTATGAAGTAAAGAGATTTTTACCTATTTGTTTGAGAGCTATTGGTGTAAAATATTGATATTGTAGTAACACAGATAACCTCCTCTAGTTTCCGCAAAGAAGGCAACTTATGCGCGTCGCACATTTGTGACTTAGCACTAATATAACTCGATGCGCGTATTTATTTATTTATTTAAACTTCATGTACAATAGTGGTACATAGGCGGACTTAATGCCACAAGGCATTCTCTACCAGTCAAGCGTATCTATCTCTTCAATGTCGACCAGTTAGACCCATGATGACGCTAGCAATTTAGAGAATTCAATATGTATGAAAGTTTGATTATTACGGTTTGCTTAAAAAAAAGACTACCTATGCTGTTATATGGTGAGGAAAATTATCCAGGACCTTGAGTTATAAAAAAGATGGATTAATATTCAACTATTAAGTAAAATTATAAAATCAACCATTTTAGAAAGAGCTCAACTTATAGTGGCTGAGGTAGTGACTCTCGTTGATGTCTTTCCCTTTCGCTCATTAGGTACTATTGTATTGCTGTCTTTTTCACAAAACTAATAGTGTCATGAGTAATACGTTCTTGCTTATCGATAAATAAAATATCGATACTTTCGATATTTTGCTGTTTATTTGGACAAAATAGTTCAATTTAAATATAAATACATACAATTTACGGTTCATTCTGAAAAAATAATCAGGTTTTGTACGAATTCAACCGTCAATTAAACCAAAGGCATGTAAAAATGTTATAGTTTCAGTTCATTAGGAATATTCGGTAATCTATTACATATTGTAATGAAGTAGGATCCTAACATAAAAAGGGTTATATAATTATATATATAATTCTGTTTAAAAAAATATCGACGTCAGAATCTACATTGAATGTCCTATCACTACGGCCGGTGACGTCACCTTGAAATAGCCAATCGGATTGCACTTGTCACTCCCCGCGCACCGCGTGCCCACCGCTACATTTGGTGAACTCGAATTCAAACAAAATATTTATGATACGGAATCTAGAGGAGGTTCTATGTGTAGTAAGCACTAAAACCTATTGTTATCGAATTATTCTAATTCTTATTATATATAAAGATACAAATAAAACATATTGGTAATACTTCCCATTTATTCATTGACCATTACTTCACTTACATTATTCATTGCTATTTACATATTATAAACACAATATTAAAGTTGCCTTTTATGTAACTTAAAGTTTAGAAGCTTCATTTTTATTTAAGAAATGGGTACATACATGAAAATAAATGGTTGAAAACGAAATATATTACCATTAAAAAGCTTTGGCATTATTAATAATGATTGTAACTGAGCAAATAATAAAAAAGTACATCAAAAAGTGCCATGTTAATTTATACAATCTTTTTATAAGTGCAGTACATATTTACTAAGCCTATCAATATGCATTGGCAGTTATTGTTATGAATCTACAAACGTGACACATATACACTTCACTCACACATACAAAATGAACCTAGCACGTATCGCTTAAATTAATATCACTTTTAGGTACAAATTACTCTCGAGGCGCGTCCGCCTAGAAAATTAGAAATTAACTCGAACGTTCTATTTTAATTAACCAAATGGTTGACTCTTCACAATAATATGCACTATTAGGGTTTTAAACTAAAAAGCTGAATGTAACAAAGTTATTAAATAATCGCAACTTTTGACTAGCATCATCACAGCGTGATTCTTTAATTATCGAGCAATATTGTTTTAAATAATTCAAGTTTCCCAGTAAAACCATGAATGTCCTCTAAACTCAGACATTCATAGAGAACTTGGTCACATCTTTTGAGTAATTTTCTAATTTTACTCTAAAATATGACTCTATTATCTCAAGATTTTGCAAGTATGCCACTGCTTATAAAGTATAACATATTATTCTTAAAACTTAATTCTTTATTCTCGCTTGAGCCCATTCCCGTTCTGTGTAGCAGTGGCTCTCTCCATTTCCTCGCGGCGGCTAATTTGATACCTGTTAAAATGGTTACACTTTAGTAAATGATTTACAAGTAGATACCGTAATGTAGATTTAGATGAAATTTAGGTGGTTTAAGTAATCAAACTTAGAATATAATTATTCAAGCGATTAACGAGTCCAAATTCAACTGAATTTAGAACAACTAAAATATGGCCCTTGCCCAGCTCACTGCTCGGTACATTAAGCCGTGATATTAATAGTTTGCTTTCACAGTGTTGATTTTAGCATGTTGGTAATTTCGTTCGATTAAAAAATCTGAGATTATTATCTCTTCAATGCCAAAGCGACATGTTGCTAAGTACTTGTAGTTAAATTTGCTCATTTGCAGGACTGATGTCTATAACAGTTTTGTAAATTGCAATAACCCGATCGACTGGAACGTGTAGGTACTATTTGCGCGACACAGTGGTTCGTCATCGTGGATTCCCTGGCCCAATGCCAAAACAACGCTAGTGTGCGATAGCACTAATTTTATTCCGTAACTCTTGTTTATACCTCATAAAAATTGGTCAAGGTGCACTACCCTTATAGGCACATAGGTACCGTAGAAATAAATGATATTCTTTCAAATAATATTACGAACCAGCTTTTGGAACTTAATATTAAGCTTAGTAAAATATCTATCAAGTTGCACGCGGCTGTAAAACACTTTCTGGCGTGTTACTACTTTTTTTTTATTACTGAGTTCAGTTCAGCTCGATTTCTTTTTTTATTTCTAGTTTTGTTTGATATTTATATGAATGTTTTATATCAACGGTGCGATGACATGAATTCGAAGAATATTCGGCTAAAATTGACCAGCTCTGACGTCAATAATTATGTACTACCCACGGGCATAGCTTGCAGCGAATCTAGATTATTGTGATTGGGTTTCTTAAAAATCTTCTTTCTCATTGATGGTCTTTTTTAGTGTGATGGTACCGTGCAAAATTAATGTAAAACATGTTACCAAACAACAAGTCTTCCGCTCAGCATGAAGAAGAAAACCAGCGCCGGCGCGCAGCGATCGAAGGGATCGCCTACCATTATATGCGAATATGCTGCTAATATCATCAACAGGACGAGGCCTATATTAGCTGTATTCTTAATTTTATCTGAAACAAGAAAAACAACTTCATTAAGGGTTCTAAGTAGGTCCTCTTTATGTATTTAAAACAATGATAGAATGGGAACTTGAAGTTTCTACTTGAAAATGCACCAATTTGAATTTGTAGTTGAAAACTTCAGACTCTCAATTCGAAATGTTGAAGAAGAAGTAAAGTATTCTACCTTGTTTATAACTTTGGTTTAAAAGACTATAACATTCCAACTACGTATTTATTTATAGTTATTTACTACTATTTAACCTCGCACTTGCCAGTACACACTGAATTTTATGCTTCTACTTTATGTCTGCATAAATAACTGACGGTGACAAACAGCGCTTTGAATATCGAAAATAAGATTCTACCTACGTGTAGACAAAAGGCATGCTATACAAGGCGAGGCCACTTTGTATCACATTTTGTACATTTCAACAAATAGTTACGCGAATGGATCTTTAGCTTTACCTTGAGGCTTAGGTATATCAAAAGACTCATATGATGAATAGGCTCATATGATGGACCACCTCTCTTTCACCATATCTAACAGTCGCCGTCGATCAATGTGTCGTCAACGCACTACCGACGCGCCGCAATGCGGCTAACCAGTAGTGCGTTATAAGCCTAAGGGTGCAAACTTAGGGGACTTGTAATAGGGGTTAAAGAGCATGCTGCGTTCATCGACCTGTCTGAGTAGATAATCCTGTGACCTTTTTTATATGACAGCCTAAACTTGTTTACTACTACGTGGCCTTCAATGACATTTTTTCCCCGGTATCATAGATCTATTTGAATATTCATGTAGCGTCAAAACAATGACATCACTTGTTTCCGGAACGAAGCATCCACCGCTTTGCCAGTTTTCATATTATCAGAATCACGCAACATTTTCAACAAGAAGGCTCGTAAAGTTATGAATATTATATATTATCATACCAACCAGTGCATCCAGATTTGGTAGCAAATTATGTTAAACCCACATCAAAAGCAAGGATTTCTACTTTGCGTGCTTTGTAATAATACGGCACACTCAAAGTGTTACCAAACTTGCGCTACATTGGCGAAATTCTAATTAGGAACATAATGTAGGTAGGCCAGGTTAGTGCCTATGTATAGGGAAATTGATTAAGGGCTCATTTACGGAGCCGCGGCGCGTTGTGCAGCGCGGCCCGCTTTCAATTCAAACATAATAAAATGTCGATGTATGGGAGCGTTTACGGAGAAGCGACTTTACGCGTCGAGCGGCGCCCGCCGCGTCGCCCGCGGCATTGGACGCGCATATACAATTACAAAAAAAAAATTGTTTTATATTCTAATATTTTTAGTCTTTATTTTTAAGTAAAGAATCTAAAAAGAAGAAGAAATATTGGTTGACGAATTTATAAACAGCCAATCGGAACACTTGATAGGCGTTTAATTTTGACGCGTTGTTTTTCGTTCCATAAACCAGTTGTAATAATTGTAAATTGAAACTCGATCGCCGATTGCAAAAAAAAAAAAAAACAAAGCATTCACTTACGACTAGGTATTGTTGCCAGGGCCAATCCAAATAATATTTCGAGGCCGCCTACAGCCCTTCTGTACCATTTCGAAGGTAACTTGAAGTCTAATGTTTCCGTTAAAGGAAACACTTTGGCGTATCTCACATATTCTTTTCTCTGAAACAAATGAACTTTTATTACTATTATTTTACTTATATAACTTGTATTCTCCGCAGGGTGCGGGGTTATTATTATACGGAATGTGTTTAGATAGGCACTTTATCTATCCTCTCTTTGAGAAATACTAAAGTTAGAAGAGACGAGAAGCCGAAATAAGGGAGCTACTTAGTTCAACGGTCTGGGTTCGATTCCCATCTGCTAATAAACGAGCCTCTTTGCGCCTTTTGCTCGTTGTGCAGCAACACCTAAGACACACCTAAGACTCAATTATGATCTAACTAAAAGTTCCATCAACTGCAGATTATCTACAAGACGATAATTGAATACAGTAATCGATAAATCACATATTGATGATGCCGTGAAAAAAGATTCATCAAGTTCTAATACTTCTTACGCCACTAGCATAAACCTTTACAATTTGTAAGATGTAATCATTCTATTACATTGGATCGTTAATGTTTACATGATCACCAGGGCGAAAACTATTTCAAGGCAGTCTTTATTATAGATATCTCCGATATAACAAATTACGTAAAATACGTATGTTGAATGGGCTCGTTAGATCTAGTTCCAGGACTCGAGATCCGATTCGTATTACCACAGTATAAATATACGATCATTGCAAGATGCTAGTGTTTACTTGCGTATTGTTAAGAACGATAATATCTATTCCAAGTTTGTTTACATTTACAATATTAAACATACACATAGAGATACAACGAACTCAGAATTTGACGAACGTTTTGCCACTAAGAAAACATACCCAGTGAAATGAAAACCTCACGCTTGTTGATTTAGGATCAGAGGATTTAAAGAGGCCACATTGCCATCTGGGCGTGTTTACGTGTGCCTCTGGCACTGCTGCACCGAGATCCCTACTGAGGGAGGGATTTTGGATACTTACGTAAAAAAATTAATGAAGCCGCCAATCCACATGGACCCACAATGTGAACTACCAAAACCCAACTAAAAGTTTGAAGACGTGTCACGTTGACCTTTTGAATCTAAGATACGCAGGTATTGTCATTATACCTTACTTACTTTGCTATTTTAAGAGCAGTGGTAATTAAATTAATTTGCAGTTGATCTCTGTAAGTCTCCGGACTTGGTATCCATTAGGAACGAGGATATTTATTTTGCTGTTCCCTCTTTTGTTCTGTCCCTGTCCTTTACCTTCCCACGTAAGTATCTGAATACGTGGGAAGGTAAAGAACAGGTACAGTTAAATTAGTATCGTAACATATAGAGTTATTGTCATCATCATCTATTTAAAATCATAGAGGTCATGTGAGTCGCGTTAGTCGCAGCTGTTTCAAACAACGAAATACGAATCAATAATTTTAGGATTTACGTCTATCTGTCACTCATCTGTCCGTTTGTTTGCTCTTTACGCTAAATTGGTTGCATGGATTCCGATGATACTTTTACTGTTGTTTGCTAACGATTCATTGAACAGGTTCTAATCCCCCACAAAACTGTCACGGACATGATTGATTGTTAGTTGCGAATTAACAATATGACATGTGTTCCTGTCCGTATTCCACTTGGTACTTATTAGGTTGTTCATTACTTGAGTGGTAATCATTGTGCTAGTAGTCGGAAGACAGTTTGATTGGAAACAATTACATTAATGGATCCTCAGACGACAAACACAATTCGATGACCAACAATTTTAGTTTCGTAAGGCAAGGTCGGACAGTAGAGACGTCTTTTCCTTTCATATAATATGTAACTAGGCAATTTCTGGGTGAAATCTAGTGGTGCTGTACTGCTGGCTGATATTCGCCAGCGGTTTTCCTTATGGGGGTTTATTCTCAACAGTCCAAAAGTTATGGCCCATAATATGAACCACAGAACAGAGCTCTAAGCTCATCGAGCTTACTTCGTTCAATATCGTGTCACCTCAGTTTTTCTCTAATATGCTTATTGTGCTTTTAGTAGGTGCTATGTTGACGGATATTTGTGATGACTTTCTAGTTTTGTAAATGACAGCTCCATTTTTGTTACAAACGGCCTTACTAATTGTAGGGCCCTACTAATTGTCTTCATAAGTGTTGTTAGGTACTTATTTAACACACATAACCATAACCTAATTAATTGCTTTTCTACTCTCAACGAGTATCTAAACGACCGAATAACGATCACATAAATAGGTACCTCAGCTCAATCTCATTCTCTTGTCAATTAATTAAAGGCTATAATTAACTTGAATATCATGGTACCTTTTACTGTTTTTATAATGCATAATATATTCAGTGACATAAATATATAAAGCACCTAGCAGATATCTCTAAGTCGGTAGGTATATTATTCCTAGAACCGCTGTGCCGTGTCAATCACAACACCTACTGAACAAATATTTTATTGGTTGCCAACATTGTTGTAGAAGGATCGATTAAAATGTACCTGTCCAATAAGCAACATGCGCCAACAAATAAATTACAGATGATTAAGAATCAGCCGCGCAGGGGGGATCCGCGGCTCGCGATCGAGTCACGCCGCGCCGCGCCGTGGGCTGTCGCAACGAGACGACTCCGTGCTGGTATTAGGCGGCAGGCCAAATACCAAAATAGCAAGCCACTCGCTCTGCTACAAAAATCTAAATGCACCAAGCGACCTTATAATTTGTTTGCTGGACAACTGATAAAAATGCTTACCAAATCTTTATGCAGTTCCTTCGAAATAAATGGGGTTAGCTTTGTTATTCCAACGAACACAAAAAACACCCCTAGAAGGATAGATAAACTTCTCAACACGATAGAACCCATTTTTGTCAAACACACTTGAACAATATTTTAGCACTGATTTTAGACCACTAGCATTCTTTAAAATTATTACTTATTGCATTCTATTTTTCTCTCACTTATGTAATTATGTTTCAGACATAATTTGTACCTCTGTTATAATTACTAGGCTTATTTAGTTACGATTAAACTGATTCAGGGTAAAAGCATTATTTCATTGAAATAGTCAATACGTGAAAAATACAAGGAAGTTAGAAGCAAACACGTTTCGCGCCGGCGCGAAAAAATCCATACCGTCTACCGAACTTAGATCACTACCTATTGCCAGAATAGAAAAATGTAAATGCAGCCTCGCTAAGCCAACACCTTTGAATTAAGTACCTATACATTTCAGTTTGTGTGTGAAACATTTGCTTGAAAATGTATGAAAAAAAAAGGTAATAATTTGTGTACTTCATACGAAATTGTAATTTAAATATGAATATAATAAAAACTTAACATGGCGCCATCTCGTGCCTACTACCAACATCTCGCCTCGTAGGATGCGTTTGTTTCTTGCCCCAAGCCCAAGATGATTAATCTTGCATGTACTGTCTATGATTGCTAAAAAAATATTTTTCACTCGGTAAGCAAGCAGATGAGTGAAGGTCAGCGAGAGAGGCTATCAGAATATAGGTATTCCCGGGGGCCTACCATGTGTCCAGCGCCATTTCTGTCCCATACTGGATTATAGAACTAAAACATTCCTGCATTACCGGGGAAGCGCCAGGGTAGCCCGCGAAATTAATTTTTTTTAAAAGTTTTTTTCAATTTGCAGGTCAGTGTCGGATTGTATACAGTCTGTTCATTTTACGTTTAGGTATGTTATGGTAAAATGAACTTTCAGCGACTTTGATGATTTTAATAATTAAAATTGCAACATGTACCTAATCTCTAAGTAATTTCTTGTTTTTTTTTTTTTCAAAGTTGTTGGATCGTTTATTTTGGATATGTTCAATTTTCTTGAAGGACGATGCCGGGATTTGTATGAACTCTGGTCCCACCCTCCAATACCTAGCTATGTGTAATACATTGTTGGATTGGTATTTTTAAGCTGAACAAAAGTTACTATGGCGCCAAGTTCCAAATCTTAGTCCGTTCAGAGGTATGCAATATTAAACATCAGTTTAACTACCTACAGTCAAAAATAATGTTTTTCTCTAATCTATTGCACTTTTTGAATTAAAACTAGTATTATCTACATAACTAACATTATCATCAGAATCGTAAGATATTTTTTAGAAATAAAACACAATGATAAGGTATTTTAGGTTGTATTTATTTATTAAATAAGGTATTTATCCATGGGAAAATCAAACAAAGTAAATTTCCGAGTTTTTCTACCGCTGACGTGTAAGTAGAATAAGATCGTCTTTCGTATTGATGGTACGACTTATTAGATTTCTAGGATTTCCAGTAGGCGGCCACGCTAATCGCGGCACCTGTAGTATTCTTCAAGTCCTCTAATGTTCAGGTGTAGGGACACACAGGACATTCCAGCAAGTGGACCAAGGCCTGGTTGGGAGCACCGCATTCACACTGATTGCAGAAGGGTCTTAAATTCCTCATTTAGCCAAAGTGTGTTTGCAGCAGCCTACTTTAGTAGGTAAGGATAAAATAAGGTAACATTCACTAATAAAGGAAGGGATAATCAAAAAATTATAATATTTTCTATTTCAGGAAATTCTGTATTTAAATAAGTTTTGTAAGCCTCATTGAACATTGGAGCTCCACATAAAAGAATCTGGTCACTGTTTCGAAAAGGTTTGAAATTAGATAAATATTCGTTGCTTAGCCTATGTTTGTTTATTGGTTCTTGATATCTATATTTAAAATTGTTTGTGCTTGAGCTACTTAAATAAATATTATACTTAAAATTCCAATATGATTTGAAAGCATAAAGTTCATCCCTAAATAGTACAGAATTTTCACATTTACAACAATATAGTAATATTATTTTGGTCATATCATCTTCATTATTTAAAATTTCATCTATGATTGTAATAAATGGAGCTATCCCTGTCCCTTGAGCAATCATTATGATTCTATTAAATTTATTGGGTTCCAATTTGTAATGTCCGTAAGGACCTCTCCAAAATGTTGCATCCCCTTCATTTAAATTACTCAAGTGAGTAGATACTAGGCCTTGGTCATATTTTTTAACAATTATTGAGAAATCACCTTCTGTTTCTCCATTCTTAGCTTTTAAAGGAGTATATGCTCTTGTGCATGCATTTTTATTTTCATTAAATTTAAAAAGAAAGTGGTCACCAGGTTCCCACCTAACTTTATTTCTATTTACAGATGCCTTTTTGAATGTTATACAATTGTGTAAATGGCAGACTGACAAGTTCTTAACAACATTAAATACAGTGTATTTCAATTGTGATATACCATTATTCTGGGATATATTATCATTATCATACACACATTGCCCACTCTCTATGTTTTTTTTATACAGTAGCAACTGCCTCTCATATATATCAAATATACAAGGAGTACAGCCACTATTACAACAGTCTTCCTTATCTGGTTCAATCGGCTTTTCCATGGATGAGCACAAAGCAACGCAGTATTCCCGAGTTAACATAAAACTTTAATTTCTTTAAATCACACAGTACTGGGCTATACCCAAGTTATAACAGTGGAATGCAAGTGTTTTTTATGTATTCAGCATGATATTCAAGAACACGTGAAAGCCGCACGAGAAAGAATTAATGAACTCATTGGCCATTCATTAGAATAATGTTTGTACATCTATCGTTATTCGTTATGCTGTATGCATGACATTGACATGATAAATGACACTCGCTAGCTCTTTTCAATTTTCAAACTGGTGGCACTGACAACTGTCAGTGTCATAGGTCCGTTGCTCGTTATATTTTAATGTTTTTGCCATTGCAGTTGCAGTTAGGTTCCGGCGGACCACCAAAATGAGATATCGCATACAATGTTATAATAAGCGTGTTACTCAATACTTTTTTTGTAAACAAAACAAATAAATGCGGTGGCAATAGTGGGCGCTTTATAAAATAACAGAAGTGGCAGCCTGGAGACGGGAGTAATGTGGAAGTGGCCTACCATTACGATGACGTCGTCATACTGAATTGACATTATTACAGTATTTAATGTCACTTCAGTGTAGGAAAAAGGTGGAACTAGATGGCGTATACAGGTGTAACATAATTGACGCACAACCAGCTCACGTGGTGTCTCGGACTATGTAACTGAAGAACTTTTGTTTTACAAGTTACAAAAACTAGCAAAAAATATTGGTTGATCAGCAGCTTGCACGGTTAAACTAAAAAAAGTTATGAATTTTCAAAAGTTATAGGACAAAAGGGCTTCAGTTTCTTGATCAGAGTCACATCACGAGTGGTTGTGCGTTTATATGATACAACTTGTACAGCGACGTCTCTCAGTGAAGCCAGATTAAATTAAAACACGGTAGACCAACAGATAATATAATTATTACAACTGTCCAGTCTGCGCCCACCACCGCAGGCCCCCGCTGCCTGAACAACTGGCAGATTACTACCGACACGTGGTGAATACTACGATATGGCTAGCCAGGAAAGGGGTGCCAGACGACTCGTGAGTCCAGTGCCATCTTTTCCATTGGGCACTCTGTGCAAGGGGTCCCAAGTTCTTGCAGTTTCATAGCTAGTGCCTGTCAAAAGAAACTTATCCCAGGCAAGATACTAAAATTTTCGAACTTTTCGCTCGTTTTTGCATCTTCAGCATAAATTAATAGTTGCTAACGGAGGATGTTTTTTTGGAGGCAGAGAACTTTTGTATTATTACTAAATACAGCCTGATTTACTGCGAAGAGTGTGTGTCAATCACAGAACATAATTATATACTCTAAAGGAGTGTCAATTGAACCTCCAGATTTTGGCATTTCATGGACACGTGGGCCGCGGTGGCCACATGGTCAAAATCACATTCAAACATTAATGACAAAATTACCAGTCAAATAAAGCCAATTTCATGGACATAAAAAAAACTGAGCTTTATCTCAATTTAAAGATCTACGGCTCTCAAAAAAAACATTCATTATTTTTGTATGAAGTGTTACAAGAAAACCCAAACTAACCGAGGCAGAGTGCTAAAAAAATCGAGTTCGCTTCGCTCGTTCTTGCATCTTGTATCCTACAAGGGCCACATTATTCTGAAGTGCTCAGGGCCTCACGAGATGACGCCTATTAATAGAGGAGTTTGGAAGACACCACCGACCTATTTAATTTATTAATATGGGTTGGATGATATAACGAATACTCCTGAATCCTGATTATTCACTGTGTTCACACAAGATTTTAATGGCGGAAATCAACTACGCTACATGTAGATTAATAAAAATATTCGGTTCCGTATTCAGGCGAGTTACTAAGTTTCCTCTCTATCTTTTTAAGATCAGCTATCAGCATTTCTTGTTTGTTTATTGATAGCTTCCTGTTAGCGGGCATTTTGAGATAAAGCTTTTATTTTATTTTTTTATTAATGTCTTTACTGTCAATAAGCTGCCAATAACAAATAATCTCATTTTAACATTTTTTTGTATCAATTCAATATAAATGGATAGGACAATGTTTGTTCCATTTGTTTTTATTTTTTGCTAACAAAGACTTCAGCGCCCTCTGCACAGACGCCAGACAAACACCGGTTCGCTGCCCGCCATAAATTCTCTTTGACCCATTGCGCTAACGTTTGCTGTAAACAATTATGTGAGTATTTTTATTATAATATTGTACAAAACTCAGATTTCATATTGTATTTTAAAAGCCGTTTTTTTCCCACGAAAATTTATGATAATTTATTGAATCGCTTCTTTATCTATACTGGAATTCACTAGTCTAAAGTTAATGTAAGCAGACTCCATTATTATGTCGCTTGGCGTTCCTGCATTTTACTGTGTTGTTTTAGTACAGATTTCCTCTTGAAATACGTTTTATTCCAATATTATTTTGGAATATTTTTTGACGTTAGTTATTTTCTAATAAGTTGCTGTCTAATATCAGACTCTTGCTAGTGTAGTGGACATTTAATTAATTCGATTGCTATTAATTATTTAGGTATAACAAAACGATCGTATTTTGTTGACATTTTCTTAGTTTATTTTATTTTATGACCAGGTTTTACTTATTTTTGGGTCTTGATTTCATTTTTATTAAAAGCTGTAGTTTAGATGAAAACTCGAGTCACGTAGTGGCGTTACAAACAATAATGGAGTACGAAATGGAGTTAGTGTCTATTTTTTGTGAGTGAAATTATTTTCTAATCTGGTTATTTATTTCTGTTTCAGATTTTTTCTCTACCTAGCAGTAAATAAATAACCGACTATGTCTGATGACGGATCGACGGTCGTAGAGAAGAAAGGACGCGGTAGACCAAAAGCCAATGGAACACAGCCGGTCAGTGTTTTATTTAATATCCTAATTATTGAAATGCATTTAAATTACTTCTAGACTACTTTATTTAATTGTTAAAATTTGGTTTGTCAGGAGGCTAAGAGTGATACCAAGAAAAGAGGGAGACCTCCTGCACCCACCAGGACGAAGGAATCCACAAAGTCATCGGATGATGAACAAGCTCCAGTAGCGAAACGAGGGCGAGGCAGGCCTAAGGGGTCTAAGAAAAAGGCAGCTGCTAAGGGAAAGGTATTTTATTTCTCTAGAAAGTTATTTGCTTTGCATAAGAAATTTAAACAATTGTTTAATATATGACTCTTTTTTTTGCTCTAGAGTGCACCCGTTGAAGGAAGGGGACGTGGACGACCACGCAAGGACCCCCCACCTAAAAAAGATGCTGCCTCCACTGAAGAGGAACAAGATGAAGATTATGAGGATGAAGGCTCTGAGGAGCAGTAAAATATGTGTTCTGTTTTCTGACTCAACACTCACTTTTAGTGTAATTTGTTTGTCATGATAACTCTTTTTGTGTGTTACTGCAATTTACTCATTTTGTTGTAGATCTTTACATGATTGCAAATATCAGTAAATACCTTTTGGATAATATTGCACATGGGGTTATCATGACAGTACAAAATTCTCATCTGAGATTGTCTACCCAAATTTGAATCATGTGAGAAATTAAAGACAACTTCAAATGTAATAGCTGCTTAGGAGACTGTGTGATTACAATGCATTTACTCGAAATATTTAGCAAATAAAAATATATCTCACTTGAATAAATTTGGGATGACTTAGATCTCCCTAGAAACGTACAACTTTTAAGATTTAATTTGTAAGATCCTTTTTTGTAGAGTTTATTCAAATAGGTATTTTGTAATCTCTTGATTTTTAATTCATACAACTTTGTAGATTTATTCATTTGACTTTAAAGTCAAGTATTATTTTATATAATATAATAATAAATAAATATTATGTTCACTTTTCGGAATAATCTTATTTTCCCCCTATTGTATTTAATATTAGACACACTGGTGACATTTGTGAACAGTGTTATATTATATCCGTATGTGTTCTTGATTGATAAATCACTTGGTATATTGCTGTTCCACAATCTAGTATCATGTAGTGGTATGGGTAGTGCCATGTATCAATTTTTTTTTATATTTGGGCAGACTGAACTTGTTTTAATTGACATTTATTGTGTGTATGTGCGTGAATGTACAAGTTTAGAACAAAATATAAATCTATGAAATCCATGCTTGCTTTTCTCTAAACAAATTGTTACTTTAGTTTTTAAATTACCTAAAACAGACATTGACTGCAATACTAGTACTGGATTGTAGCTGGAGTGATTTGAGTTAGTTCCAGGACAAGTCCTGTGAAATAATTATCTAGCCTAATAAATAGATTTTCCGGTACTAGGAATTAAATCCAGTGAAGCTAGAACCGTAAAGGTTGAAACCTTGAGAATTAAAAAATTACAATTCAATAGGTGTTTAAATAATGAATAGTGTATGACCAATCCAGTTCAGTGTTGGATTGAACTTACTGGATCAGATCTTGCATCAGTCTACTATTACTTCTTCACCACTACACAACTGCTTCCGTTTTTATGCAAGATTTGAAGCAAAAAAGTATATAATACACCTAATAAACGCTTTGGGCTTGGCGCAGCATGTTTTCTTCATCCATACTTTATTACTCGTCATCCCATGAGCCTTCCTAGGCATGTCATTGGCCTTCCTCCACTCTACTAGCTTAAATTGGCTAGCGAAACTGCAGACGCGCCGCTATTAATTTATTTCATTTTCTGGGTACCGTACCCAGAGGCGGCCCTAGAGCGGTGCGACCGCACCGGGCACCCATCGAGAGGGCCCCGAAAACGCCCGAAATCTTGTTCCTAATTAATATATATACGAGTATTCATGTCACAGATACGGATAAAGAAAATCTAACATCTCCAGGGCAAGGCAAGGTGCTAAAAATTTTCGATTGTTATTGTAACAAATTATCTGTTGATTGATTGATTTGAAAATATCATGCATAATTTGACAAAATCACTTCAATATAATCTGTTAAAATGATAACAAGAAAATCTAACAACTCCGAAGCGAGGTCCTCAAAATTTTCGAGCTCGCTTCGCTCGCTCTCAAGGAATCCTCGGCTGTCTTGATTGCTCTGGAACTTTGGATACCATCTAGTATGAATAGTAAAGCAATTTAACATAATTAACCGAGGCGGGGTGAAAAATATACGAGCACTCATAATTCGCTCTTGACAAATTTGGGGGCGGCAAATCTTAAAATACCACCAATTTAGGTTCGGTGGGTTGAGTTCGGTTGAATTACAAGGTAGGTAGGTAGGTAGGTACCTACTTAGTTCCTACTAACAATCCTCCATGTTGTGCAAAAGGCCAATTTTGGTGCAAAAACTGCGCCTATACTTCGATCAAGCAAGTTACAGATTCAATTACGAGGTATTTTGGAGTGACGAGTTGATTGAAATGTGAGTCAAAATGTACTAACACGATTAATCTGGCATCATCATCGCGAATTCAAAAATTTTATGAATGATTGTCAGATTAATAGCCTATAGACGCAAATTCTCCATGCGGCTTCATTCTTTGCATCATTCTCATGATCCTATTTTTATTGAGATTGGCACAGCTTGTCTTCTTACATACTTCTCTGTGGGTAATCATCAAAGAGATTTATTTTAAACCAAAAGGCGTGTCGAAACATATTTCTTTCTAGCTACCTATATTATTATTCACACGGTCCACTTTTTATGTTTCTCTGATACTTATTAACACATTTTTTTTATTACTCCTCTTCCTTTTGATTTGGATCAATATTTAAATGGGAAAGATCGATCACAGCTCCTTGTAGAAGTTGATAAGAAGAACTATGACACATTGCTCGTCTATAGTCTCCCTTAGAATGAATCAAAGGTCGGTCGGGTTTTGTTTTGTTTTTTTTTTCGCATCGTTAACGCAGATAATCGTTGCATAAAAAGGCGCTGCAAATACAACTAGTAGTACTACTTTTACATGTGTAGTAAGGCACAGCCGTAGAGCTGAGCTTTAGGCCAAAACGAGCAAATGCTCAGAGACTGAGTGTATAAATAAAGTGCATAGGCCTTATTGATGCGTTCTAACTATTTTGTTGCATACTTGGATTAGTTTATTCTGTTGAGGTATGATATGGTTAAACGTTTGATAACATGAAAAGATCAACATACAGGCAACTTTATTTCATAGGATAACTGAATTCCTCTGCTTTCTATGATATATTTTATAGTCTGTGGCATCTGTGGGAAATTAAAAAAGTGCTTTTTTTGTGTTGTGGAGACGGTTGCTGACTCTGACTGTCAGCGTCATTCTCGTAAATGGTGATTGGTGTTCTTACGTACGTTGAGAAATATTTTTAGGAGCACTTCCAACGTTTCTGCGATCTATTGAGTGTACTAAACGTGAGCTGAAGTTTACTATTTGAAACTAATGTGTGTTTTAGATACTTATCTACATTATTTTACTACTTTAATGAACTTTTAAAGTGTGTTAGACTCCTTTGAAAACCGTGTCGCGCAGTACATTGAAAAGTTGTTGACTAATTTCAAAGTTCTAAAGAGTGATTGTTTTTGTGTAATTGATGATCGTTGTTTTGTTGTTATGTGTGGTTGCTGTTGAATTGAAACATAAGCATTACAACAGGTTAGTTGGGTAAAATATTAGTAATTAAAAGTTTGATAGTGGTCTGCGCGGAATGCCGTGACACAGGTAGGTTAATCACGTAACGTTATCTGTGTGATTACATTACACATCAGTAGGATCCGAACATTAATGTGAATTTACACCATTAAATTAAGTATTTAATTTGAAAAAAATAGGTATCGATTTAAAATTTTGAACATGACATACTTTTTAAAACTTTTAGAGCTATCAAACTCCAAAATTATTTTTATTCTGTAATGTTTAACAACTTTGTTTGTTTACTCTGATGGAAAAGTTCTGGTAAAAGCAAATTGTTTCTAAGTTATTCATTCAATATTAACTTTATGCAAAAAGATGTTGCTGTGTTCAAATCAAACTACTAATTGTTGAGGTTTATTTGGTTAAAACCACTTGAACTCTTCACTTAAAAACTTGTTGAAATGATTGTTGTCTATCACACGGAATTCCAATATGTCTGAATATCACATGTAGTACATAAACTTAAATAAGTAAATGTATGTTCCATACTTAGTTATACAAAGAGTTATTATGTATTGTATAGCCTAAAAGTAATTCATTCAGAGGGTCGTCTTAAGGGTGGACCTTAGGTAGTTAGTTATTAATTGTACTACAGTAACTATGGTTTATTTTAGATTGTTACCTATTTGGTATTCCAGCTGTGCCCCACGGTTTCAATCCCCATTTTTCTTTTTGCTTGGCCCCTAAGGGTTGTAGTGTAATGTTAAATAGCCTATCTACAACGCCTACGCCTACCTTCAACTTTCCTCGAGAAATGGGCTATCAAATGCAAAGATAATTATTCTATTCTGACAAGTTGTTCCTGAGATTAGCATGTACAATTAAACAAACAAACTCTTCAGTTTTTTCATAGAAGTACTGATTGTTATTAGACTGTTTATTCCATGTAAAATTATATTTCCTTTATTCAATTATCATCTCATTTTTTTACATTTTTAAATATTTCTTAAAAAGAAACATGTAAAAATATTAAAAAACAGTTGTCCGCCGGTATCGGGACCACAAGGGTCCAAGCTACCAGTGGTTAGGGCTCCAGAGACAGGAACCTCCTCACAATGCGAGCCGTATCGAGGAGTACTGCCTTCTGAATCAGGCCCTTGATCCAACTGCCTAAATTATATTTATTATTAGCCTGTGTTGTCCCACTGCAGGGCAGAGGCCTCCCTTCCTTTCATGAAAAATTAGAAATGTTAATTTTCTCATGCAGTATTTAGCTGCATCTGACAATACTGAAGCCAATTACAATGAAGGGAAAAGACTAGGCAGACATTGACAATAAAACATTGAATTGAACTCGTGTACAGAACCACAATAAACAATACTGCAATAAATTTTCATATACATAAACCTGAAATTACACACTTTGGATGTGGAGTTCCAGACACCAGCCCGTTATACAATATTTATGTATGTTCATATAATATCAAATTAAAATTAAGTTCTGTTTTTTTTGTTGTTTTATTTTGTATTTGCAAAGGATATATTGGAATGTGTGTTTTAAAATGTAGGTAAGGTGCCATAAATGTTTTAAATGGCTCATCAACTTAAAAAAGTTGCAGAAAAAAAGTTTTTTACAATTTGGACCGCCAATGATAGGGACAAACCACGAAAAAAAAGATACCATCCTTTCCTTTAATCCATTTAATGTAACAGGTATTTAGTCTAATAAAAAATTGTTTTTGTCACCCGTCAACCCCTAAATCTATTCGAAATTTTATATCATGAAGTGAGCACATAAACCATGTAAACTAATATAATCAAATAGATATTACTACATTATGCTCAATAAAAACTTAGTTTGAATGCTGACTAATAAGGCTGGCTAGTTGGGTAAAAAACATAGTACATTTACTACAATCCCCTCTTACATTGATTGCAAAAAACATTTTTGTTTTTGGCTCCATACCAAAGTAAACATAATGTTAAAAACTTTAAACTCAACTGTGGCAAAAACGCCATCTAAAACGATATAAGCTAGGCATCACAGACATACTAATTTGTCTTGGTACCAATGCAAAATCCACAAAAAAATGTACTATTCCACTGAAGTGAAGACAAGCAGAAAGGAGCAGAGGCATGGTGTGGATTTCAATGTTTAACCAATGTTTTCAAACCCTTTGCTTTACTTGTTTTGACTTCCTAAAACTTAGGAAATCAATGGTGGCAATCACCAATCTATTAATCATTGGTGGCGGGATGGGCAGACAACATTGTTGCCATCTCAAATATATCCTGGACGAGGCTGGCATGAGAATGTGGAGCTTGGCACAAGCAAAAAGAGACTGTAAATGATGATGATGAATCACCAATCTCATATTCTCATTGAAAAGTGATACTTTGGCAAATAAATTCACAACAGCTTTTTCAAAAAAGATATTAGCTCTCTATCTTATTTCTGGGCTTCAACACCACCCCCTAAAAGATTGTTGTAAACCTCGTTTGTCGAAAATAATTATATTATGTATGAATGAATGAATCGGCAGTCATTGTTTAGAAGTGTTATGTTTTAGCATAATTATGCTACTAGGACCGGTAGTAGGTACTAGACTACTAGTGATAGTATTATATCAATATTTCCTTAGAGATTTGATGATTCCCAATACGATGACGGTTTTTGGTGAACAATCGTGACACGTGCTTGGTCGTACGCAGGCCTATGCCGCATTTACCATAGTCGACCACGAGTGTCGAGTACCTATTGACTATAATGCTTTGCATACGAGACTTCCATTCTAATTAGCTTTGTATGGGTTTATGTGGTCGGTATGTACTTATGACACAACCTTAGTCATATGTAATGTCATCACGTTAATATTATAATAAATGGAGAAATACTTCTGCTGCTTCCATTGCTTTACGATTGCTGGATTGAAGTGTAGGTAATCGATTCTATAGTGGGCGCATGTCTATTGTCCATGTTCCATGAATTTCGGAAAAATATTACGAAAATGAAGAAAAGAATGACAAACATTGTGCACAAGTAAGACGCAAACTATAAGATAATATGAATTAGCCAAAAGCCTCGTAAAAATTAAAATTATTCTAAAGTTCAGAACATATTATTATTTGTCCATTAACTCAACATTTTACAATTACTGCATAATATTAATTCGGCAATCATCAAAAGGTCGTCTAGGGGATAAAGTCTTATCAACCTAAGTAGTGAAGAATGGATGAACAATTCCGTAAGTCTATACCACCCGGTCGTTGCCTCAATGACTCATTGATGCACGCGCTGAGTAGCTCAGAGTTGAATACAATCATTGCGAACGAATTCAGGTACGAATTTCGATATCTTTTTTTGTATTTACCCTTTAGTAAAACTGTATCACATAAATGTAATATATTTTCAGCAATCCTGTTATGCATCGAGTCTGATTCATAATTTTATCATAATGCCCCTAAAGTAAAATAGTATTTCTCAATCGGGAGTCAGCGGTTGAGTTACCATCTCGGTAACATTTTCTATTACATTTTTACAGATAACCCAATGTTAATCCCATACGGATTGTTCAACTGGACGCCTTTCTTAATCCCCGACAAACGAAATTTAAAAAAAAGAACGGAAGAAACGGAAGAATACGGTCACAAACTTTAAGTTAGTTCTGATGAGCTAATACATACCTATTTCACTAAATATTAAGAAAATAGTAATGTTAAGTAGAAAACTTACAGATGAAAATTGCAAGGCTCAACCAACACCCTGCAGACCTGCAGTGATTCCACAATTTTCCTTCTTGCCATTTCTGCCACAACGTTAGAAATATTTAATTTTCTTTATGGTACAGCGACGATTTATACTACGTTAATATCAGACTAGAAACCAAATTCGCATTTTTATTTGCGCAATGGTTTGTAATTATGAGTTGTCGTTCTATATCATATTGTGAGTGTCACGCTATTATTTTGGTTTCGCTTCACAATTGTGGCAATTGATACCGTAACCGTGCTGATGGATGGATGGCCTCGTTGCACTTGTATCATTTTGTCAAATGATACACAATTTTCAAATGGGTCTTTTGTTTCAGATAGCATGACGTAGATTATTCCAGTCAGCTTGCTGTCCAGCCAATCGTCTAACGAGTGCATTGTATCGAAGTAAGTTTCACCTGTTTCACTATGTGGTCTTAGCCACATATTGCTTGTACCGCATTCTGTAGATAGAAAGCGTTAACCAGCTATGTTAAATACCATTGCGTTCGTCAGTAGGTCACAGCTATGGTCGACGTCCTGAATTTTTAAGTATTCCATTAAGGCGGTGCTTGCGCCTCCTTCTCAGTTTGTGTGCGCTTTTCTCTCGCTGATTGCGTCTTTATACGTTCTCCTGGCGGTTTTCACCACAAGGGCCGCTTTGTATCAACGCGCAACGTAGTAAATGCGCCGCTGAGCCCGCCCCGGAGGAGCCTTGCAGTCTCGTTTAAAACATTTGAACCGTGTTGTGCTAGCGAAACTAAACTCCATGCTCAAACATCGCAGTGTTTAGAACTCGTATACTATGCTCACAGAAATGATAGGTGCCTGAAGTTTTAAAATTAAAACTGACTATTATAGCATAACTATTAACTACAATCCATAATGACAAGTGGTTTCATTGATTCCAAAATACCTGTACAATACTGTGTGTTTTCACTCTCTAAATTTACGAGTTTCTGCTAATTTTGACACTGAGAAATAGACCCTTCATAACATACCAAGATCTACAGGTGTAAACAAAGTATGTAATGCATACGTTTGCTCCAGTTGGTGAATATATTTAGGTTCGGTTTGTTTACTACTTTCATTGCATCCGGTCCGAAATTAATATATTTCTTCTTTCTCGAAAGCAAGATAAAATTAGTTAGTATGGCATTAGTTTGTATGAAACGATTGCCTTTATTTTCAAGTCATAATCAAACATTTTGGGGACCTTGGAATACTTGGAACAAGTCCTGCGCTAATGTTATGGTCCTACGGTTATGGTGAGTGATAGAAAACAGCGCCACTGCCAATCTATGAGATCTAATGTTGGTCAGCAATGAAGTAGCCAGTTTTCTAAGCTCGGTTCAAACTTTCACGTCTACTTCTCGCAATAAATGCCATTTAACTACTTAGAACCAGTTTTTTTTCACCGTGCGCCATCGAGGCTTTCGTTTGTTCCTTCGGATCATGTTGCATTCTGTGCTGCAGAGGTTACGCTCTGACTGACGTATGCCGTAGCCGCAGTCGCCGGAAAGTGACCGGCAAAGACTACGGTCGGCTTGATGCGGATGTTTATGTGCTCTGCACCCGTTTGCGGTTACCATTTCGCGACGAAGGACGTACTTGATTACAGTAACTTTGTTGTAAAGATGAGGAGTTACCAATGCGAATAGAACACCCTACCATAACTTATAGACAATCATTCGGTTGCCGGAGTTATAAGACTTTTTAACGACGCGGCACATTTGAATTGAAAATATGCGTCCGATTGTCTTGCACGTTAGTTAATTACATATTGGTGCGTCGTGTGGGAGGAACAATGACCTTAGGGCGCACGAACAAGGGGGGCGGCTCCGCACTAGGATTGGCGCAGCACCACGTCAGCAGCAGAGCCGATTGCTTCTAATTTAATTAGGTTGCAAGTGGAACGCGCCTGGCTCACGCAGCCTGACCGCTTTACACACTCTCACTGAACTGCTGCTTTACATAAAAATATTAGATTCGTTAAACTCGTAGAAATAGAAAACAGATGAATGTTTTTCTATTTGGACGTGAAATTGAAGAAAAGCTGTTTCAATCGTTATTTTTTTTTGGCGTCTGCTTTTTACAGTCTTTTAGTAATTGCAAAAATTATCGTATAATCCCCTTGTATGGTGCAAATAAATAACAAGAAAAATACCACACTACATTGCAAAGTGTATTTGACCTTTCATGCAGGGAGCCTGAGAATGCCCATTCGTAATAAAAAAAAATGTTTTAGTTATTTATTGGACGGTATCGTATCGATCCTCGAGTTTTATCGGAGGCGTTCTTAGTTTAGCACATATTTCAACATTTCACCACTGTAACGAACGTTATATTATGTCCATGTTGCGCTGCAAAAGAGTTGTTTTAACGTTACAAATACCCAAATTATAGGTACATTTAACACTGAATTGGTACTATTGACTTGCAAAACTGATTTAGTAAACAATAGCTTGTAATGGCATCTCGCTTTGTCTGAACATCAATGGCGCAACTGTAGTATTGTTTGAGATTATCTTTTAAATCGGTTTAACTTTTCGACTGTTATGAAATCATAATTAAGTACCTGCAACTGCAATAAAATTGAATTCAGATATTTGAAAAATAACTTCGTCGTTCGTTGTACTTAGAGGAGGTAGAGCGGTGGGTATAATATTGAGGCTACATGACATTTTTCGTGTCAGGTTCGCTATTGCGAGAACCTGCGTGAGGTGAATCGGTTCCCTTTGCACACTCGGTGCCAGGCTCCACCGACTCCATGTACGTACCGGTGGTCGATAGCTAGATATATGTCAACTGACTTCGTATGTCGGAACAGTTGTTCTGCGAACAACTAGTTACGGTGACGTTTCACTAAACATCGATATCTTACAATTGCATGCTCGGCGATCCCGTTTTCGTTGAGAGTGAACGCGTCGTCCGGTCACGGTCATTTGTTGGAGCGCGAATGCCGATAAGTCCGTGGCGTCACACTTTTCTCTCTCCTCGATGATGGCTGGCGTGAACGTGGCGACCGAGACCGGCTGGTTGCATGCCAGCATTGCTGGCGAGCCCTCTCTCTCGCACTCTCCGTAGTATTGCCCTACTATCACTTCGCCAATGAACGACACACAACACTTCGATATTTGATACATCTTTCTGTATAATTTTTGTGTTTTTTTTTTTTTACCATGACTATATTCTCAATTACTTCGATTAGTTACATAAAGTTTTACTTGCTTTCTTTGCTAAATATGTTTCCAGTTGTGGTGGTAATTTTCGAAGATTATCGGAAATGAGCAGTTTGAATAAATATCATATTTTAAGGTTTTGTCCATGACTTCGTACGTATGCATGTACTTACTACTAAATTCAATATTAATAATAAGAAATGTGGCTTTATCGACTCTTTATTCAACACCATCTACGAAAAATATTTTAACTTTCATGGTTTTCTTTATTGAGTCCTATGGACACAACTTCATACGATTAAGAAAGAAAAGATTAGGCACCTTTAGGTTTTTTTACATTATAGTGTAAAAAAACCATGATGACCATGTATGAGACATTACTTTTCCGCTCACATTGTCAATGAAAAATACCGTTCTAAAAGGTGACATGTGCCCGCGATGTGGGAAAGTGTACAAAGTTTATAGTATATTTGGGCTACAGTTGACAGTGTGTCTGGCGTAAAGTCCGCGTTACGTATGCGTAACACCTTTTTGTACTAAAGTAATAAAAATAATTACCATAAAATATAGTAAGTACGATAACCCACATAGCTGTAACTCGATTCTAGAATTAAATCACGTCGCGTTATTAAGGAATGTTCGTGTGTGGATCAGGTGTAAGTACATACGCTCAGCGCAGCGTCAGTCGATGCCCAATATTATTGCACAAGAGCTTTAACCTCACGAACTCTATAAATATTCCTTAGTGAACATTTTCTGGCAGTCAATTAAGTACTGATCGTATTTTAGGTTTTTTTTTAATGTTGTCGTGGTGATTTAAGCGACAGTTTGTCTTAAGTTTTTATAATAAGTAGCCCTTGGTTAGAAGGTCTTGGGGGTAGAGCTTAGCGGCTCTATTCACCGGTACTTGACGAGTCTCGCGTGCCTTCTATGTGAGTCATACTAATGCCTTAGCTTGGTGCTTTCGCATTCCGTTTGTTTAATACAATAACATGCAGTCAATATTGTAGTTTTTTTTTTAATCTTAATAAATGTCTATGACAAGAGGTGGTTTTTATTTTGAATTAAGGTTTACTTAGATCTAATTAAATAAATACTAACTATAATCTTGGTGAGCATTTAATTATGTATTTATTTTATTTTAAATCATAATCTTTAATATTTACCACAAATGATTGATAATTCGTCGGGATCAGACCATTAATAAATCGTTTCTCAAATTGCTATAATGATGAATCATGAATATAATGATGCTGTATGAAGCGGAACGTCTTATTTGTTTCTTAGTCATAAAAGGGTTTTTTCCAATAAAGGCGCGGGCGTGGTGACGGAAGACTATTACGAAAAGCTACCAAAAATTATGCGATTCGATTTTAATTAATCTATTGCACTGCTTAGTACTGAGTAAGCTGAACTAGCGGCTTGACATCAGTCACTCTTCGTTGATCTAAAAACTCGTTATCCATTTGCAACGAGGGCAGCGATGATACAAAAGCCGGTTTTGAAATGTTTTGCCGTGCTTAAGATAAGGAGCGACGAGTGACGTCTGGGCACACCGAAGCGAGCAAATGCGACCATGTGAATTGTGAAGATGAACTTAAATCGCCGTCAATTAGTATTGTTGCGTGACAGGCTAACAGTACTGTCGCATTACATAACAGACATGGGAGCATTCACATAAGCGGGCCAAGTTCTCAGGCCCGCACAACGTCGCGATCATCAGCGACTCGCAGACACTCGAGTTTCACGATTCCCGTAACCGGAGTTACTCTGTGCACGCAATTACACTGATAGCGCATCCTCATTTTGTCAAATGCTGTCTTTACCGCTAGAGAAAACGTGCATCATAAGAATAATTGCGATTGTTACGGGCTTTATTTTAGATAGCGCTGCTGATGAGGCTTGAGGTAATTGTTTGGTAATGATTTAAACGCTTAATGAAACAGAAAGTGTTAATGTGTTTCCGAATACCTGACAAATGAAAGATGATTTCAAGTTGTAGTTGTGTCGTGTTGCTTATTCGTCACAACCATTGAGTTAATTAGGTACGTTTTTATATGGTTAAAAAAAAAACCAGAGATAACCTATAATCTTGTAAATTAACAAAAATAATACCAAAATATTTGATCACCGTTAGGGCAGACAAGTGCACAACGGTGCTTAACAAATATGTGTTGTCGCGTCGCGGATAGGTCCACTTGTTCCGCCCCTATGCACTTGCCGCGGGGGTCGATATGCCCATGGTTTTTGCACCCGCTTTATTATTTTAACTCCACGCGTTCCCACGCTGCACTTAACCAGAATTAACCTGTTCAATGAAAACTAGAATGTTTATGTTTACTCATAAATTACGCTGGCGTACTGCTTCTTGCAGATTCTCATACCACATTGTTAGGTGCCTGTTACTTCCTGGAATTAATGTTTAGTGCTATTATTTATGGATTTAGTTCAGTGCAAAATTACAGTTATTGCCAAACATCCATGGACCTAAAACTATTTCGAGTCTGCAAATATTTCTTTAACAACAATAGAATCGTTCCATGTCAATAAACCTTGTACTTTGTCTATGACGGACAATTCGGCAGATCTCCTGGTGAGCCCCAGGAAGAGGCAAGGTCGGCGTCCAAGCGTGAAGTTCCGGCACCATAGACAACTACTTCGTGTTTATGGCAATCAATTTCGTGAATTTCGTACTAAGCTAACAAAGTAACAACCACTGTTGTCAATATTTGGGGCTTCTTTTCGTGTGACATCTAAACTTGGAAGTACATATATTAATTTATTGAATAGGCACTCAAATGTACAGTGGCAGACTGCTTTCGCCATTTTCTACCATTCAACGTTTGGGTGATGCAGAGACAAACGGTAGTAAATAAAGTAAAAAATCAAAATGGAGAAATCAACATATTAAAAAACTATAAATTACACAAATAAGTATTACCTAGTATGCGTGAAAATTTTTATTTTGGTCGTTCAGTTAGGTTATAAATTCTTGTTGGAAAGTATTACGTTGCCTAAGTAACAGTAATTGTCGATGCGTGTTTATTTTTTTTCAAGTCAACGATCTGTTTTGAATGGCTCGCAGTTCCTCGGTCTGGCCAAGTGTAGTACGTACGTAGGTACGTACCTCGTACCGTACGCTGCATTCAGCCAAAGCGGAAGCGAGCCGAACCATAACAACGTTGACGGCTGTTTCGGTTTCTGACAGTTAACACTAATAAACTGGTTCAGATGAAAACTGAGATGAAATAGGAACATGTTTCTGTGTAACTCTAAACTAAAGCGAACACCGGTTATGTTGTTAGTTACTGTTGTAGGGCTGCCGGTATACTATTTGAAATACAAGCATAGTACAGGACAAATGTTGGGCATGACGTGCACGTGATATGAAATACACACACGCATAATTATTGGAAATATCATGGAAATGACATTTATTTGTTTGTGATAAAGTTGATATTGCAGGTGTGTTTCTAGGACCAAATTAATTTTGTTTTTCGTTTTTGTAATGTACCGATATTAAGATTGTTTCCGATGTTGGCCGATGCACTATCTTAATTCTGCGGCACTGTATTCTAGTAAGCGCATCAGTATTTCTAATACATAGTAGTAGTAGTCGTCGACAAACAAAATATGTTTCTGACCTTTTCATGGCAGTATAGGGTCAAGTGTTACCGGATAGTGCAGGGCGTGTCTGTCGCGTATTGCTTAAGATTCTACCTTGGTAACCAAGCTTAACATTTTCATAATTCTTGCCATTAAAACGACATTTTAGAAATTGGCAGCCCTAAAGAATTCTTCTTAACAATATTGTTATGTAGGTTGTAGGAGGAAAGAAAGACAAGTAAGTGTATCAATTTAAGCTTCTATTCGTTAGAAATGAGGCCTCAATTAATATCAAATAACTCCTTTTCAATCTCATTCATTACATAGGTAACCCTTTTTTATTTGACTTTATTCCAAATGGTTTACAGTACACACAAATGTGGGGCGGAGCTGTACCAAAGAATGCAATGGTATCATGGTAAATGGCTAAAAATCGTTTGGTTGTTTGTTGAAAGTCACACGTTTGCTTACTTACCTTTTTAGGAGAGAGAAAATTTACGGGCATTGGTGGTCGGTCGTTTCATGACCGCCGGGGCCATATGTTTACGATATAAATACCTACAGTGATGTGTGCCTGTAACAGCACATGATGATTGCCAGAAACCGCCCACAACGACTACATTTTTCATTGAAACTAAACAATAATAAATACATTATTAGATTTTGGCTAGACACAGATGCAATTAAAATACTTAATCGATTAATCGACAATTAATGCGATATCTTTTCGTAATAGAAAGTTACCTGACAACCTTAGCCGCATGACCTAGATTCACGATCACCACTGAATGGTTACCATAGCCACTGTGTTTGTTTGATTCAATACTAATGTTTACTATACATAAACGAAATGCGTTACTGAATATTGCGGCGGGCATTGTGTACGTAAGATTTGTTACATTAACGTTACATCAATCAAAACAGTGGAATGAGTATGACGCTTGATCGGAACTGCGCTGTTACCTGAAACGTTGTGCTTTCAGGAAGTGTATAGCTTCACTGATGAGTTTTTCGCGGTTGTTATTGGGTCTTACACGAGTGTTCTATATCTCTAAAGGTGCCATATTTATTTGTTAAATTATCGCTATTGGAACATTGATAAGGACGACATGTTTGGGTGCGGCTAATTGTTAACATTCCTTTTTGTGGTGACATAATAAGCCAATCGGCAACAATTTTAAACATTTTTCAATAAGAAGAAGAATATTTTATTTGCAAAATACAGGTGTTACCAGTTGTTAAAATTGGTGGTTTAGGCACAAACCATATTTTGCCTTTTTAGGGCTTGCATTTCCTTAAGCTAATTTAAAGGAAAATAATTATAAATAAGAAATAGAACCACAAAAAACACATATTGCACATAAAACCTTAAAGATACCTTAACATAAAATTTTGTGTTGTAGAAATTCTTAAAAAAGGTCAAAGGTCTGCTTGAAAATTTGGCTTAACTTCAGACTGTAATTAAGATAGCGGGTTTTAATAGAGGTAACCTAATAATGAAATCGTTACTGTGGTCAGAGTGATAAACTTTGAGTATGTAATTAAAATTACGATGACATTAGGTCGCATAATGAGCGCAATGATACGAACGTGATGTAGTTCACTAGATTGTTTGTGTCGGGCTAATTAATTTTATGATGTTACAGTGAGAATTTATTCAATAAAATATGTAATTATACATATAGGTAATAATAGAGCCGCACACTTATTGATTACTCACGAGTATTACTGAAATGACATTTTCTTGTAAACAAATGTGTTACACACTTTTGACTGCCGCTGTAAGATAATTATGATCGCATTAGAAAAATTGTTATTTATGGTTGAATTTACTGAAATAGTTTTTTTTTGTACAGTCAGGGAACTAAAACGCTATGCACGCTCTAACTGGAGCATTTATAGCGTATTCTTTAGTCTTATGAAAATCAAGTTTCTGAACTTTTGCTGACTGTACATAGTTTTAACCATTCATTCCACCCCTGATATCAGAGGCACTGTGTTTTTGTAACGATGTAATGTATTTTTTCTACCGTTCCAGGCTGACTGATGCGGTGACACAATGGACGCGGCGGACAAGCGTATGCTGGAGCGAGAGGCGCTCCGCAACATGATCCAGCAGTGGAACGCCAATCGCCTTGATCTGTTCGCGCTCAGTGAACCCAATGAGGTAACGTTACATTGTACACCTTATCACCTCTGAATAAAGTCTTAATTGCCTTTTGTTTAGCTTGGTGACCTTACGACTTATTAATTTAACGACAACTATTAACATTAACATCAATATTATTAATCATCAATGATACTTATTTTTATTTCTGCTCAAAGCCTTGTTTTTAAATTGAACGTGGCTCAACTAGTCTCTCTCATAAGAGTGGCTATGTACCTATTAGGATTGCCATAAGTTCTACAATCTGATTCTGAGTGATCAGCAGTGATCGGAATAGGTAGGGCTATTCGCGGGATTTAGTGACCGTCACATGGATGATAATAAGTTATTTTTAATTTGGATGGGCAGCCCTATCGCGTGTTTACGTACCGCGCGGCATTATTTCACGCGATATGAGTTTATTTTAAGGATAGGGCCGAGTTACAATACTAATAGATATCTATACTGTGGTTTAACTCCATCTAGTAGGTACAACGACATTCAGAAAAATATGCCTGGAAATCCCGTGACATCTCCATATTAACATTATCATTCAGGTTCAATGGCCCAAAATGGCACTGCCTATTCCGATCCCTAATGATCAGTGATGTTGGCATATCGTCGTAGCTCACTACTGTCATAATATAAATATGGACGGTAGGGAAACTACCTACAAACGCTCGAAACGGCACACTCACACAAACATGCGCAACGACGAGATTCCTAGATGACCGGAGCCGGGAGCGGTGCTCTCAGTAGTAAGTGCCGCGTCAATACGAGTGGTCACGTTTAAGTTTATCTCCGCGATCTTTTTAAAAATGCCACGAACGTATTGCGGCGTTTTAGTATACGGCTGTTTGAACTCGGCTTCATCAAAACCGGAGCTATCGTATTTTAAACTTCCAAAGTTAAAGATCTATAGTTCTATAAGTTGCTGTATGTTAATATTAAATTGTTCTCCGTGTTTAAACTATTTTCTTTTGCCGAGATTAACCAACGCCATGAGATTACCTATTTAAATTGTATTTGTAAGCTAGTTATTTAAATTCGATTGATTGATCACTACAGAACAAAAATGTAAATAAAAAAAACAATATCAAAAACATTAAAAGTTACAACCCTATTGCTTCAATGGAGCGTAGATAATTATGTCTTCAACTAGGCTTAGTTTCCATACTGTCCATATTTATACTGTGCTACTATCAATGAATCAAATCAGCCTAGCGCATTCCACAGATGGGCCTAGTAGGCATCTCCTGAACTGGCCCACAACTCCCTGTCTTCCGCTTTCCGCATCCAGTCTGAGGCGACGAAGTTAAAAATGTATGTAGCTAACCCAGCTACATACATTTTTAACTTCGTCAGTCACTATCATGAATGATAAATAGTTATCTGATTTATGTTTTATGTCTTCCATTTTCTCTTTTTCTTTTACACACTTTGTCTACATCTCTTTTTTTAGTATCTCCTTTCGCAGGTTTGCTGGAAGAGATTTCATTAGAAATAAGCAATACCTTTGTACTCTCTTTTCTGTTCCTTTCTTGATTTCTGTATTTAGTGTGTACATAAATTGTTAAATAAATAAATAAATGATTACATTCGGATTTTATAAGCTACCTAGCGATAGGTAATAGGGTAATCTTTGTTGTGTTAAAGGATAGATATGATTAATTCGCGTTAATCAATCAAACAATCTAGATAAACATACTTCAGTACGGGAATAATAAACGTCTAGAATAGAAAAATACATGTTATCTAAAATGCTATTGATCAACAGAGTCACGGACAGGATAGGATATAAGTAATCGTATTTGTGACGTCATTCAATACACAATTGATCCTCGCTAATCCCCGAAGGAATCCAATAGATACTTACCGACATCACGGAAAAGCAATAATAGGCCTTCACACATTCACAGCTCATTTACTTTTGAATGAAGTAGCTTTACAATGTGGTAATCTTACTATAAATATGCAATAATAATGAAGATGTAGTACATGACATAAAATCCGCCATCCTTGAAGGGTGAGGTAGAGGTTTACCTATAGAACACCCACTTCTTACCAGTTATATTGAAGTCCCATTGAATAAGGGACGAGCCTACTGCCATCAACTGAACATAAATTCAAACTCAGGGCTGCTACTGAGATACTGATGTTTTCCATCAGTTTTTTTTTAGTTACCCTATTTCACTTTGCTTGATCTGGCAATCGAGTCCACGACTATACAGCAGTACCGCTTGCCAGCACTTGACCAACGAAAATCTAGAGTATATTTTTTCTGTGTCTACTTTGCATATTTCTTCAAATCTGAATTTCTTTTTAACCTAGTTTTCTTGGCCCATTGCCAAGTCTCGAGTTTTTAAAAGGGATTTTAGTATATGATTAATTACTATTGGTACGAAATTGTTTAGACTGGCGTTTGCAAACCCCGAAATCACCGTTTTTTCCGGTAAATAGATGTCTGTGTATAGTCGAATTCATAATTGCTTTAGCATCCTACATTCTCACTTGTTCGTCCCAACGACAATGTCTATGGGACCATTCGGTAGTTTCATCCTATTTAGTGAACTTTCAATAAATTGGGAATGATTGTCAAAAAGTGTAAGCTATTACGAGTACGAGTATAAATAACGTTGGGCAGCATCTCTATTATTAAATTAATTTAATCCTCACGTCCCCTCTAATCTAGATAAACAGATTAGAAATGCTGAACAAAGTTAACACAACAAAGCTGAAATTGCCTTTGTTTCTAACTTTGTAAAGCGTGTGTCATGCAAATATGTTTGATAAATATTTTGCGGAGATAAAACGAGCGCTGTGTAACTATTTTATCGTTCAAAGAACCGAATGAGATAATTTCGTTTCCATTTCATTATTTTTATAAATTGATTGTACAAATGGAAATAGTCGCGGGTTCGATTCCCGCAAAGTATAAATATTTGTTTAACCTACTGATAGTTGTTTTGACTTCCGGGGCTAGGTGTTCGTGCATGTGAAATCTTGTGTTACGCTTCCACGATTACTGGAGAATTTCTATAGTACACACATACATAGACTCACGCATTTTCCCCATGGGGTAGGTAGAAACTGCAGAACGCCACCCGCTACGATTTTTATATACTCCTTTTTTGCTTCGTCCACCTCCATACACGCACGCCAGTTGCGAGTACCTGCTACGTACCTGACATGTCTGAAGAACATCACCAATTTCTCTAGTGTGAAGTGTAATGTAACTAATTGCCTGTAATCTTCGTCATTTCAGAATCTGGAGTTCCACGGTGTGATGCGGTTCTATTTCCAAGATTCAGGTCAGAAGATAGCAACGAAATGCATTCGTGTCGCCTCCGATGCCACTGTGAGCGACGTAATAGGTGAGACCTCACTGCTTATTTAAGTTGTACCTAATGTCTAATGTGCCTTTATGATGTAAACATGATTTCACTCAACCGCCACTGGGGAAACTCTCGCGACTAAGTTACTGTATTCTTTGAAGTACATATTTAAGTAGAATTTTTCTTTCATGTTTTTTTTTTTTGCGGACAATGTTTAGGTTGTCTAAACTTTTTTAATTATGAAAGTTTGTTATCTTACGCCCGAAGATTAATCTCTCAAAAGAGGATCAAACTACAGTCTTGTTGTATTACAAGATATTCTAAACTTCAGATATAGTGAAAAAAAATGAACACTTAGTGAAAGTTTTACATTATTCTGCAAACATTTTTCAGTACTTTAGATCTTCAACGTAATCTCTACGATTAGTTTCAAACTAAGATAAGTAAATTGTACAAAAAAGTATTGCATATTTTATCAGTCAAGAGTTAATTTCGATCACCATTCAATCTTGCTAGAATAAATAAACAGAATTTATGTTTACTTTTGCTTTCCTTTATACTATTCTTATCTCGAGGCTATCACATAAATGCAATATTTTATATTTTCTCGTGGCGAGCGAAAGAAAACTGGGTATTTCGTAGTGTTTTATTGCTATTTACATTATAAAAAGCTTGTAAAATAATACAATAGTTTTTATTTATTAGAAAATATATTAAACCGTATAATATAAATCTGCGTGTTACAATAATAATTCCCTCCTCGCCTGAGGAATGTAGAAATAATTAAAGTTGGTTGAATATAAGTCATCAGAAGGCAGTTATTATGATGAAGTACAGTCGACTGGTAACCTCCTTACATACCGACATACTAGATAATTAACGAGTCTGTAAAACCGGATAACGGAGTTGATAACTTGCTATTTCAAAATACATTCCTTTGCAAAAAAAAAACGGGCACCGTACAGTCATTGGCTTTTCTATGGATAATATTAATAATTTTAGTATGTCAGTAGCATAAATAACTAGAAAATTATCAATGTGAATATAGTTTTTAATACTTAAGTCCTGGAATCGCTATTTTAGTCAATGTAAACAGAGAGCCTTGTTAAAATGGTATTTTTATGGGTATAATGATATTAAGACTACGAGTAATTTTGTGGTATTTTAATAAAAAAAGACATGAAAAAATAAAAATTAATAACGTGTATGACCTCCCCTTGCAGCGATTACGGCATGTAATCGTCTTGGCATGCTTTCCGCCAGGCTTTTGATGTGTTCCCACTCAGCCGAGATCAAACGTTCAAGCTCCCTGATGTTTTGTGGAAGTGGTTGGGCAGATCGTACTCGCCTTTATATGAAGCCCCAGATGTGCTCTATGGGGTTAACGTCGGGGCTCCGCGCTGGCTAATCCAAACGACGAATAAGGACCTCTTGCCTATAAGCATCTACGTCGCCAGAACGGTGGGCCCGAGCATTATCGTCCATGTGAATGGCATCATCACCAATAATTTACAGTCAGTGTAGGTTGTGTATGTTGACAAAGGATTTCTGTTATGAACCTTTGCGCATTTAGTGAGCCATTTTCAATGAATACTATCTCGGTACGATAGCTGGAATTTACGCCCGCCCAAAACATAACGGACCCTCCACCATAAGGGGTGCTTTCTACAAAACACACGTCGGCATAGCGTTCCCCTGGTTTTCGTAACACTCGCCTACGTCGGTCCTCACCATTCAGACAAATTCGAGCCTCATCGGAGAAGAGTACGCTACTCCAGTTACCTAGTGTCCAAGATAGGCAATTTCTAGCGAACCTCAATCGAACAATCCGGTGCTCACGGGGTAACTTAGGGGCCCGCGCTGGTCGTCGACTGCGTATATCAGCCGCTAGAAGCCTCCTCCTCACTGTCCATTAAAACCTCTTTAAAACTAAATGATTACCAATAATGTAAAAAAATCAAAACCGCCCGTTTTTTTCCAAATGAGTTTATAAAGAACTTGGGAGTATTTTGCTAACCTACATCTGTGGAATGTTCAGTTTCCGCACACACTACTCCTCAACTGATAATAATAATATGAACAGAGATGATTTTTTTGCGGATCGGTTATGACCTATGTTATCAACCATATCCTACATTCGTTCAGGAAGAACCTAGATTGCTTTTACTTGCCTGTTTAATCACGTCCAAAGCGTATTTTGCGTATGGATGGAAAAATTGGTCCACCCCAGCTACTCAACAACTTTTAAGGCTTTCATAAATCTTGGTTTCTAATCACCATTTCTTTCCACAGAGACATTAATCGAGAAGTTCCGTCCAGACATGCGCATGCTATCCCTCGGCTCGTACTCTCTGTGGGAGACGCACGGGCCGGACGACGAGCGCAAGCTGGAGCCCCATGAGAAGCCCCTACTGGTGCAGCTGAACTGGCATGCCGATGATCGAGAGGGACGGTTTCTACTTAAGTGCCTTAGCAACAATGAGGTAACAATCAACAGTGGTATAGTGTAGCATGGTTCTTTTCGCGCTGTAATGACATTGTCAGAGGGGTGCAGTTGGTAAACATTTGTGAAAATGTCAGTGGAAATTGTATTCTGAATAGACGGATCTATTTCCGACTTTAGGGATATGGAGAACAGAGTGCAAAGTTCTTCATTACCCATAGGAAAGCGAAGATCCACCGACCAGACGGGTGTTGCGTCTGGTGGGCCACTGCCCGACAGTGGCCGTCGGGTTCTTCTTGAAGGTCTTAAGTCACGGAGAACTTTAATAGCGCGATTCTGAATTTTGATGTTAGTTCTTCCTTGGTGTCATAGATGGCGCTGTAGTTCTTTTTGTACTAGATGCCGCTACACGACACGCCACGACATGAAGAAAGGGATTCTGATAAGCTTGTTTGTTTGATCATTATTAGTATATAATTTATTTGCATCAGAGCACATTTTAACAAACCTCTTTTGTTCACAGATCCCACTGTCGGCGGTGAACGAAAAAGGAGATCAAAACTTCAAACGAAAACTATCGAAACGAGAGAAGAAAGAGTTGAAGAAAAAAGAAAAACTATCGAGACTCAAATCCGACACCAACGATGAAAATAGACCAGTCGCTGAAAAACTTTATACAGGTGATTTATTGACATATTTTTGGATCGAGTAATGTCACCTCGTATCTATCGGTGGTTGATTTTAGCGAAGAAGTCGAAAGTCCAGTGATACGGGATTTGTCTTACATAATATTTATTTACATAATATTTAAACTAACCTAAACCACAATTTTGTATGTTTAATCCGTTTCCTGTGCATGCGGTGTTAGCCTTTAGGTAATTGTTACACTTGCCAATGTATATCTATCAATCGCAATCTAATGTTACGTGTAAACAATTGTTGGCTAACCTTAAGTAAATAAATAAATAAAAATAAATAAATAAATAATATGGCTTCTAGAAGAGCACGTCCTGAAGCAAATGTCTTATATTGTGTTTTAGCATGGCAATAGCTGTCATTGACCCACCTATTTAGGTTTTTCATTTAAAAAACGGAGGCTAAGCCTTTTAATGCCCTATATCGACATGCGCCGAGATCATTTAAATGTTTTCGTTCGTGCAAAGAGATATTAGGAAAAGGGCAATGGCCATTATTGTTATGATAAAATGAGACATCTATAGTACTAGTCCTTACGTAAAGGTATTATAAAAAAACTTTTATACAAAAAAAAACCGACTTCAAAAAAAAAAAAACAAAATAAATTGAAAATAACTTTACTTTCGGATGTCGGTGGCCAAAAAATCAATGAAACAAACAATAGTCAAAAGTTTTTATTTTACCCTTTTTGGTTACCACAACACACACAAAGCCTTGTCAAGTATCAATTTCGCAATTTCTTTTACTTGGATAACATATTTTCCCCAGATATTTTGATTTAAAAACCAAACTACTGAACCGATTTTGATAAAATTTCTATGGGGCCAATCTATATACATACTTCCCGTATATCCTTTCAGATAAAAGAAGAATTTTTCAAATTGGTTCATAAATGACGAAGATTCATATCTTCGTCATTTATGAACCACAAAAAAACAAAAAAAAAATACAACCGAATTGAGAACCTCCTTTTTTTGAAGTCGGGTAAAAATAAAAATAAACCTACTTTTATACATTTGACAAGGCCACTCTGTGGCAAAAAACTTTCTGCAGTAAACGACCTAATAAAATGAAAGATTTCCGCAAGAATGCGAAGCTATAAGCGAGCAAATAAATACCTTTAATCGTGTTGTTAAAATCAAGTTATGATTCACATGTTTGTGAAGTACCTTGGAAGACAACTTGTAGTTTCTTTTGTCCTGCAAGGCCACATTACTGACATACATTACTCACACATTGTCTTTTATGCAAAGGTGAAAATCGAATGCTAGCTTAGGATTTTTTCTGTAGTATGCATAGCCACATGAAATCACGCATGCAATTCCGTTGGGTTAGGCAGAGATGAATCTAGTATCAACACACACATTTCGCCAGTTGTTTATTCAAGTCAATTTCTTTATTTCAATCTACAAGTTGGATCATATCATAATTATCATTCATCATATCATTAGGCATATTAAAAACACAACACACAATTTCACTATAATATGCCCCAAAAATCTTTATAGAAAAATTAAATTGGCAGCGTTGGGCCTGTTTCATGTCTTCTTTTTTCTACAAAGAATTTATCAGTAACGGCCCGTAGTTTAAATTTGCCGGCATTAGGCCCGCCCTTATTATATGGAACTTAAATATAACTGGCGCAAAGTGGGTATACTATAGCTAAGCTTCCGCATAACGCTTTGGCGAAATGCTATGTTTCCTGGATAAGTCTTGGTATTAAATTTTTATTTTAAATTATACTACAATATATATACCAGCATATTACTGTACCACTGCTGGACCAAGGCCTCTTCTCATACAGACAAGGTACGAGCCAATCACCACGCTTGCTCAAGACGGGTTAGCGATTTTAGACTTATATTATTTATAAGTCTCGGTTTCCTCACGATGTTTTCCTTCACCGATGTTATGTCCAAGATAAACTTAGAAAATACATATGAATTGAAAAAGTCACATTGGTACTTACCCAGATTAGAACCTACAATCGTGCATGAGAGGCGAGGTCTTAACCTCTGGGTCATGATGACATAATTGAAACGAAACTGTTGTACACAGAGCTGCCGGAGACGTCGTTCATGCGCAGCATCAGTAACCCGGAGGCGGTGATGCGTCGCCGGCGCCAACAGAAGCTCGGCCGCAAGCTGCAGCAGTTCAAGTCCAAGGATGGGGGACCTGACACAGGTAACGAATTTTAATCAAGCTAAATGACAGCTTACAGCTACATCATATCATAACATCACGCCTGTAATACCCGAAGGGTTAGGCAAAGGTGTACATATTCCTGATGGAAAAACGCAAAAACACTTGGCCCGACATGGAAATCGAACCCAGGATCTCATGCTCAGTAGTAGTAGCAACTCCTCAACAAGACAAGCTTACTGTCATTTTACAAAAAAAAATATTTCTGATATAGAAACCCTATTGAAACTCGAACAGAGATCACTGTAATTTTGACCGACATGTCGGCGGCAAGGTGGCAGCAACCCATTACGAACCTTATCGTAACAATAATAGCCATCAATGTGATATTGACAGTTTGCAATATGAAGGCTGTGATAGATCTGTAGCAAATCCGTAAATTCAACGTTCTGTCGTCCTTTGACAGGCGTATGAAGTATACATACAAAATAATACGTTGTGTACGTGTTTTAAATCGATTTTGTGCTCTATAATGCTAATTTTTCATGCAACTGTTCATGCAACACAATGTAAGTGTACTAAATCTTTATTTTTGACGAGGACTTTTTCATGACTGTATGATCCCACTTCACTTGAAACTTACACATAGCTATGCCAAATACTATTCTACTTATACCCGAAAACGACTGCCTCGCTGGTCTCCGTGGACGCAAGCGCGACTGCTGAGCATAGGTTGGATCCCAGGTTGGGCAAACTGTTATTGGGTTTCTCCATCAGGAATTTCTCGGCAGCTGCCACGGATTCTGGATTTGTGCCCGGTTGATGGCAATAGCATAGCCCTATACATGAGACGTAAAAATACCTAACTGTACTATTAGGTACGTCTCTGCCTAACCCTTCGGTTATTACAGGCGCGATGTTATGTTATACCTGAAAACTTGCAAACATGGACCCTTAAAACATACCGCTACCTTTTTTGACAATAATATAAAAAGGTAAGTACTTTACTTAGCGTGAACTTGACATTTGAACTTGTGGCGTGTCACTTTGGCTATTTCCAAACATCTGCCTCATGGTTAATAGCACACAGACTATGAGTAGTTAGTAGTAACAATTGTTTGATGAGTCACCATCAGAGGAGACACGCGACTTACATGTAATAGATGGCTCACGCATGTTCAATTTATTTGTAAACTATGCTACTTCCGTTGGACTTTGTCCATTTGTCTTTGTTCTTGACTTTCGCGGGACTACGATTTTTTACCCTATAAGCCCTGGGACCGATATAAACCTATGACATGTTTGATCCACCAGCATACGGGTTAACCTTTATAAATATTTGAGTGAATCATTGAAATATTGCTTTTCCTTATCGTGTGGTCAGTGCCTTACCTTGAGTTTTTATGCCGCCAATGATTTGCCTCTGACTTAGCTTAAATATTGCTGATTAACCAGAATGAAAGAGACAAAGCACCGAGCGCGGGCTAACCCGATTAAAACCTCTATACTGTTAACCCTGCTCACACACAATACACACGAAATAATCATGAAATATTAGTAGATTATCCCAATGTCAGGCAATGTTGAATCTAAAACTGACCTGCTAATTGCAAGAAACGAAAGAAAATTTGAATTTCGCGGGCCTCTGGCGCTTCCGCCCTAACATCAACAAAAGCATCGCAATAAAAAGCAAAACTGAAAGACACTGATCACCATGGTGATCTCAGTTAGTTGTTACCAGCAGACCAGGACATTAGTTCAGTAGTGGTAGAGCTCGAAGAAGCTCGTCTGAGAAAGTACTACCTCCAAACTTCCTATTGCCGCTTAAGTTGGTTGCTGTGTTCAAGGTATGAGTGTCCGGTGTAGTTAAAGAAATACGATACAATAAAATTGTCAATCTGTCAAACTGTGAAATAGCAACGTTGTTGCGAGAGCTTTGTTCATGGGCGCCGGCAACAGGGTGCAAAGGGGTGCACTTGCACCCCTCTGACGGGAAAGAAAATACATCTTCTTCTACTTTATCGTGTGGTTAGTGCCTGTACTGGTGTCAGAGTTTTTATGCCGCCCAAGGGCCTCTGACTTGGCTTTTACATGCCGTCGAGAAATTTCCTCACGATGTTTTCCTTCACCGAAGCAAGTGATAATTTATAGGTACGCGCATAATTCCGAAAAATCAGAGGTGCGTGTCTTGGGTTCGAACTCGAAACCTATGACTTGGCATTCCAACGGTCACACCACTAGACTATCACTGCTCACAAAATACATAATATATTATTATATATTTTATTAAGTTTCTGTGGGAATAAGAACCTAAGTCGTCTGGGTTGCTATCCACATTTGGTCATCATCTTGGTAGTAAATTTAGTGTTCTCTACTCTTTTCCTGTGAACACAGAATGCACAGGCCGCTTACCATCGTCAGGGCCGTAGGCATGGGGATGGTGCGAAATCTCGGAAAACTATAGAGAGAGAATCTATCCGAGGCGGAAAGCAAACATGTTCAAGCTCGCTTCGCTCGTTCGTATCCTATTCTCGTTTTTTATGTATGAACAAAAAGAACCTAAGTTACCAGTGAATGAATATCCTAAAAGATTCGAACTCGCTTCGTCTGCTCACACATCTTATGTTCTTAAACTTTTCTTTATCAATAGGTAGAATTAGCCCTATTGCTACAATAAAGGACAAAAGAAAACCTATCGCTCTAGAATCAATTTTTTTTATTGATAGGGTTTCCGTTGAAAATCAAACATATCCGATGTGGAATGCAAAAAAAGATCTAGCTGTTTTCATGAAACTGAAAATGCACCCCCCTAGAAATAATCCTGCCGACGCCCATGGATGTGTTATAAGTTAGCAGATGTCCAGAGGTGGCGCTGAGTGACTACTTATCATCAGCTGGACAATCTGGCTTCTCCACCCATTCATATAAAACAGATTTTGTATCGCGTTTTATGTTTTATGTACAACAATTATAATAATTAATAATAATATTACAAGCCTCTAACTGTCCTACTGCAAGTCAAAGACCTTTTCTCATACAAAGACAGCATGAGCATTAAATACAGCGCTTATTCAAAATAGATTGGCGATTTCAGACTTATTAAAGGCCCATGTTACCTCACGATGTTTTCCTTTACCGATATCACATATGAAAAGTATAAGTAAACAGTTTATAAACTTTTACAGAGTTTAAAATAGTAGATATATAATACGTGACTGCTGCACTGTATGTCCAAGATGAATTAAATTTCTAATAACTTGTTATGTGCATTTAGGTGGTACCCTCAGGGTATACGGCTCAATACTCCGGCCCGACGTGTCATACGTCACGTTACTGCTGTCAGTGAACGACTCCGCTGCCACGGTCCTGCGGGAAACTCTCGACAAGTACGGGATGTCGTATCAAGATCCGCTGCAGTTTTGTATTGTGCAGGTAAGGTTCCCGTTATGACTCCCTAGAATCTATTGGGCACCTGCCAAAGAACGCACTTCGTCTCGTTGGCGTCCTGTCATCACCCCGTCACATTTTTTTCTTTACTTGTGTAGGTGATGACGGATGATGACGAAATCAGAGCAAGGTGCCAATTAATCCAATTATAACTTTTCCAGATAACTTAGTATTTAATTTCTGTATTGACACTCATACACTTTTCTACCACCTAACAGGTATCGGTTAAGTAATCGGACCGTTTCATACGAACTATTCTGTACCATTTTTAAGATTCCGACCTTGAAACTTTCTTTATTGTCCGTTTGTCACAGAAGGATTTTTTGGGAAGTATTGTCGATCCGGACGCAAAGTAAAACAGCCCCTTAGAGACATTGACCTATTAACTATTATGGAATGGATGTCGTGACTGACTACAGGTCGTTACCCCGCAGTGGGACGCACAATTTATGATTACTTCCCTTCCTAAGTTATTAATTTTACTTCCGCCAAATTCCATCATATCGATTCGGATAGTTTCAAAACTGTGTGGCAATACAATGACAATACTACTAAACATGTTTTTTTAGGAGGATAAAACTGACAATTCGGAATACATCTTGGAAGACGACGAATGCCCGCTTGCGCTGATGAATATGACACGAAGTAAGTACTGCATGCTCCTCATTTAATTTAGAATCTTATTGTAATGGACTGTAATTTGGTTTTTAGCTGAACATTGATCATTTATTAGAAACGTTTTTCAATTAATCTAAAAAACTTGAACGTCACACATTCTTTTTGTGGTCTTAGCTTGATATTGATTTAAGTTCCGTTCGTATTCATAGTCTGTCTGTACCTACATAGATAATTATGTCGTCTTCAATGTTGATTTCATGTCGAAAATGTTATAAATACCTGACAGGCGAACAGTTAATTAAAGTAGCTGGTAAACAGTCTGCAGGTATTTACTGAGGCTCATCCAGTTATTATTTATCCTATCACCAAAATTTTAATTGCTCCTTTTGTTTTCCACAAAAGCCGCTGTTTATATTGATCCTAATTTTGTTGTATCCGACGTGTTTGTTTTGTTCAAAATACAGCATGCATCAATAAGGTGTGGTCGTAACTTCATAATTAAGGGTGTGGTACGTAACATTAAACTGAACAACTTTCTCTATGGAACTATAATCGTAATCTCGAAGTAAAATTCAGCTGTGCCGTACAAAATGTCTTGACCTTCTCGACCCAAGTGTGTGGCTCAGCTGATATTTAATTTACTTTTTTTAAAAGATTTTCGAAATGTCTATAAATTAATGAATTCTAAATTATATCTCTGGGTCGCATTTTCTATAAGTTTAGTGCAAGTTCGTGTATAAGTACTATCGTTTCACTGTTTGCAAAGTATTTGCCGTCGCGTGCCTGATTATATTGTGCCCACAAATGATGACAGCATTCACTACCGATTAGGTGAAATTGCCTTTTTTATGCACTGAGAAAATTTGATTACTGGGGTTTAGTGGCTGGCTGGTTCTTACGGCTCGTTGCCTCCGTCGCATAATGTATTAGCCTAGGGTTAGCGCACTGGCGCGAACTTACTGGCTTGGTAACTTGCCGATGCGCTAGCGGACCTAGACCGTCGTTAGAATTTACGACATGAAGTAAAAAGTGAGACGGAAGAGGATTCAATAAATCATTCAACTCTGTCTTCCGCAATTAGTAGACTGACTTAGTTTGAAAAGGTAATTAAATCAAAATAGCTGGAAAAAAGTGGAAAATAACTTTACTTTCGGAAGTCGGTGACTATTGTTTCTTTCATTGATTTTTTGCCACCGACCTCCGCAAGTAAAGTTATTTTCCAATTTTTCTAGTGTTTTTTTTTGGAAGTCGGTTATTTTTTTGCAAAAATGTTTTTATTTTACCCTTTTTAGTTATCGAATCACATACAAATCCTTGTCAAGTATCAATTTCGCAATTCCTTTAAATTGGATGACACATTTTTTCCAGCTATTTTGATTTAAAAACCAAACTACTGAACTGATTTTGATGAAATTTGTATATGGGACCAATCGGGAAGTAGATCCTTTCAGATAAAAGAAGAATTTTTCAAATCGGTTCATAAATGACGAAGATATAGAGGTAAAAAACACAAAAAAATACAACCGAATTGAGAACCTCCTCCTTCTTTTGAAGTCGGTTAAAAAAGCGGCTATGAGAATGCCTTTGATGATTGTTGCAAAAAAACTTTTATGCAAAAAAAAAACCGACTTCCAAAAAAAAAAACACTAAAAAAGTGGAAAATAACTTTACTTTCGGAAGTCGGTGACTATTGTTTGTTTCATTGACTTTTTTGCCAACGACTTCCGAAAGTAAAGTTATTTTCCACTTTTTTAGTGTTTTTTTTTTTGGAAGTCGGTTTTTTTTTTGCATAAAAGTTTTTATTTTACCCTTTTTAGTTATCGTATCACACACAAATCCTTGTCAAGTATCAATTTCGCAATTTCTTTTACTTGGATGACATTTTTTCCTAGCTATTTTGATTTCAAAACCAAACTGCTGTACCGATTTTGATGAAATTTCTATGGGACCAATCGGGAAGTAGATCCATTCAGATAAAAGAAGAATTTTTCAAATCGGTTCATAAATGACGGAGATATGAGGTAACAAACACAAAAAAAAAAAAAAAACAAAAAAAAAAAAAAAAAAACATACAACCGAATTGAGAACCTCCTCCTTTTTTTGAAGTCGGTTAATAAAACATTACTAACCAGTGTACTCACACGAACCAGATGTATGAACGTGGACAAAGTAAAAGAAGTATTTGCAAGGATCGTGATAACTGCCGTTCTGTAGTTTCTGTATGAACATGCATAACATTTAAGTCAAAAGTTAGTTCCAATTCATCTCAACATTTCTATCTCATCTTCGCTTGTCCAAAATAAACCATCTTTTAACTAGCATGTCTTCTATTTTCTAAAGCACATGGATAAATTCGCTACGTAAGCTACACTCCGAAGAAATGTTAGCCAGCTTGAAGCTGCATAGAACAGGGTTGTTTAGTTTTCGTGTAAAGTGAAAATGAGATGTCAGCGCATGAGCCACTTGACCCACATGCTGGTCGAGTACAGACACACTATACGAATATTCTAGAAAAATACTATGCGGAAATACTAGTCTTTGTGTTTTGTTTGGTTAGGGTATTGGGTAGTTGTGTACCGTATTTCTCGGGCTTTTGTTTAGAGACAGTTTCGAGTTATTGGATATTTACATGTTCCATCTATGTAGGTACAGTCACATGCATTCACTTAGCAAACTGCAAAAGCTTTTTTTTTCTAAAATATATGATTGAATTATAAAGTGTGAGATGGGTCTTATCTCAATGTTTTATTCGGATGTCACGAGCTAATATACATTAGAATTTAGCTAAGTGTATGCATATTTATTGACTGTGCTCGATGAGACCGCTAGTCCTTTAGGTTACTTATATTATTACAGTTAAATCGTAGGCCTATTACAAGAAATAGTATAATCAAACTCGATAAAGGCGCGTGTCGAAGGCAAATATTGTTTCGTTCATGAATACATAGTAAACCACAAAACCAGGTCTTGCTAATCCTGAAGATAACAGAGCTATTTACTTAGTTTAAACTTGAAGCTAAAATTAACTTTAGCCCCGCTTATCGGAATTTTCATGAAGGTCTCTTCATTACATAAAGAGTTCGAGATTTTCATATGAAAAAAAAATAACATCCTGTAGCCAATCTCATATCTGAAGGTAATATCCGATCGGAACACGTTTCTGTTTTATAGTATCATCCTAATAATATTTGAACTTTGAAGGAGTCTCGGATATCGAGAGCATTTGGGATGTTAGGCATCGTAATCGCAAAAAAAAGGCCGTCGAAAGATTATCTGTGGTGCTCTAAGATGGCCTTATCTACTACAAATATCAATATGAACAGCATTTACTTATTCTTGTAAAACTGTAATAAGTATGATATTGACTAGATTTTAATCTGCAGGTATGTTGTCCAGAGAGTGCAAAAAATATGCATATCTCTCTCTCACAGAGATTATTCGACCCCTCGACTCTCTTGGATTGGATTGTATTGTAACACTAATAGAGTAATAGCCCACCGAAGCTCAGCCCATCTAAGCTTTTTCTTTTTTTTTTAAAGTTTTTCGAAGCTTTTTCCTTTTAACCATTTCTTTAAGTAGAGTCAGCTCATCATATAATTCAACGTTAAGGGTCATAATGGTAACATGCTGTGTGGAAATGAAACACAAGGCATAATTATAAAATATTTCCCTCCAGCAAACACAGTTAATTGCGTTTTCTTCCTAAAATGGGTCTTATCTGTCCTATAAGAAATACATAGAAGGTACAAAGAAGATTTCAGCTGAAAACCATTTCGTTTACAAATACCAGAGGAAAGAACAAAAAGAATAACTTAATAAAAATTGTTTTCGCGACATCCAATCTCGTCTTTGCTACCGACGACATTTCAATCGTCGCGTCGTCGTACGTGTCCGCGGCGATAAAATGGTTAACTCTGGCTGAATAGAATCAGAGCAAGCTCGCTCACTTTTCGTTCTAAGAGCAGCTTGTGCATACAAATCTAATGTTTACTGTAGCAGTCTCATGTTATATGAATTTGGATGTGATAGATACGTGCTTGCGATATTTGGGATATTACAAAGTATCTTCAGGTATCAGTAATTGAAGTAACTTTGCTTCTGTTCATTTTCGTAGTAGTTTATTAGTGCAGTTATACGGCTATCTTTGAATTCATTGGCATCCTTCCAGTTTTGTTTCGTTAAAAATGAAATAAGTTTGAGTCCTATCAAAATGTATATGAATCAGACGCTTCAATTTAGAGTTGATTCATAATCATAAGTGCTTTCACCCCTTTCAACGTTCAAAGTCGGCCCGAATTATACACGTAGGAACCTTAATGAGCTTTTAAGATTAGTAATTATTTTCCAAAAGGTATCGTAAAGGAAAGGTAAGGTGAGGTAGGCAGTTGGGTGCTCGCAACCGCAACTTTATAACGTCATCAGCCATTCTTGTTGTGGGAGTCAAAATATCTGTGGAGACAACGGTACAGGGATAGTCTTAGAGCTGAGAATAGTCGTAAATGATGTTCATTACTTATTCATGCAAAGAAAATACACTCGTTAAATTTAATAGCATTCCAAGAAAAAGGTTAAATTTATAATAACGTGGTAGATCAATACTAGTATGTACCTATAAACCTACGTTTAACAATTTACGAGTCCAGTAAAACATTATAATCAAGGTTCACGCACGAGCGAATACCTTTCGCGGTTATTTCCAGAACGTTCATCTGTATGTTACTATTTTTTCATTTCATGTAAATCATCAGGCTAAGCTGCCTTTGAGCGTGCTAATTTTCCACAGCTTTTAACTCGGGTAAAGCCGTCATTTATGTTTTATTTTATACGATACATTTTTCTCTAGAAAATTGCTGTCCTAAACAAATTGCAGGTGTTTTTATACCAATAAATAACAACACCTACCCTAATACATGTATCTGCGGCAAACGAAATCACAGTGACCAGAAAAAGTCCAAACAGTCGGACAGTCTATCTAACAGAGAAAGCAAAAGTTAGTTCATTACTTAGTGAACTTTTGTCTCTCGGCAAATATCGAAATTGAATCCCGTTCGATGTTCGATTTCGGGATGAAATTTGTCCCCTGTGTTGATTTGGGTCATACTTGCTCTATCGGATATATTCGAGCCTAGTTTAGCCAAAATTGATGCATTGCGGCAAAACTATTATACAAGGAGTGGTTTCCGATAGTTCCGTCAGTAATATGTATAGTGTTATACCATCAAAGAAAAAAAAAAGAAAGTAACTAAATAATTAGAAAAACCTACAAATACACTGCAGGCCAAAAGTTTAAGACCACCTTAATTGAAGTAGGAAAATAAAGTAAAACACCAATAAAATATTAAATGTTTAATTAACCAGTTTAACTATCTAATCAATTAGTCACTAATTAGTGTTTATTGACAAATTGTAATTTAAAAAAATAAGGAAATATTAACAGTCCACGCGAAAAAAGGCTATAGTTAACTAAACTGATGTTTCATCAAAAAATCCTCCTTTACATTGTATGACTTTTTTCTCAAGTCTCGGCATACGAGCAATCAATTTGTTGATGGTGTCTTGTGATTTATTGCTCCAACTTTCGCATAAAGCATTCCACATTTCTTCTTGCGAGGATGGGCCACGATTACGGACGTTCCTGACAAGCTCTTCCCACAAAAGTTCAATTGGATTGAGATCCGGGCTCTGAGGAGGCCAAACCATGTTTTTTAACACCCCTTGCGCCTCTTTCTCTTCCAAATATCCTCTGCATAATTTGGAGCTATGCTCTGGATCATTATCTTGTTGGAATATGAATGCGTCTCCAATTAATCGCAACCCGGAAGGAACGGCATTTTGTTCTAAAATGTTTTTGTACTGTTCTTTTTTCATAATTCCTTCAATTTTGACCAAATCGCCAGTTCCTTGGCTAGAGAAGCAACCCCAGACCATAATTGAGCCACCGCCATGCTTGACTGTTGGGACTACACAGTCCGGCACCATCTTTTCTTGAGCATTGCGTCTCACGTAAATTCTTCGTTTTGAACCGAATAGTTCAAACTTGGATTCATCGGTCCAAAGAACTTTTTTAAAATCTTCTTCAGTCCAATCTCGATGGGCAAGAGCCCACTGCATCCGCTTTTTCTTGTTTTGTGGCCTTAGCAGAGGTTTTCGGACGGCGACGCGACCATACAACTTTGCATCTCTCAGTCGCCGTGTTACTGTAGTCAATGATAAAGGTTTAACTCGAGTTTTGTTTACTTCAACGCGGATTTCTGGTGCTGTTAAGCGTCTATTTCGCTTGCTGGTAACAACAATGAAATTATCTTCACTAGACGTGGTAGCTCTCGGCCTTCCCGAGCGTGGACGATCTTGAAAACTGCCTGTCTCCCTGTATCGAGTTATTGTGCTATGAACACAAGTCTTCGATAACTTCAGTTGTGAAGCAATCTCACGTTCGGATTTGCCTTCATTATGCAAAACAACGATGCCAGAACGCACTTCACTGCTAATTTCGCGTGCTTTTCCCATTTTAAGACGTCTTCACTGTAGAAACCACAAGTTTAGACTAACTGAGATTGTTTGTGAACAACCCAAGTAAACTCAGGTAAGAATAAATTGAAACTACGTGTTTTCAGAAGCTAAATAATCCTTAATATTGACCAATGCCAAACAAAAGCAAAGTAATAAGTAATGAGCACACAATAAACATATTATTAGGACTCTACCACCTGGCTCTAGCGCAGCGTTTGTCGGTGATTGAAAACGATAGATGTTTATTGTCCAATAACTTGAAAGTAAACAAAAGAATGACTTCTTTAAATATTCTACATTAACAATAGAATATGCAGGTGTGCATTTCTTTTATTTATCTTATGGGACTTTATTACAATTGATAGATAATTATACTGTTTAAGTGCGGTCTTAAACTTTTGGCCTGCAGTGTATGTAATTGTCATCACATAACAAAAGTATAAGTGTTTAGTAATCGAGGTCCTACATAATGTTCTCTATTGGACTCTTATTATTTATTCACCGGAGAAAAGTGACAGGTGCTAGCTATCATCACTATGTCCAATAATATGGTCATATACAAGGTGTAACAAAATAAACGCACGAACTGTCGGGTGGTGACTCAGACATGAAACTGAATAGGTACTTTTGTTCTATGACTTTGGAAATTCTTACTTTTTTTTTTAGTTTTACCATCCAAATGTTGATCGTACCAATCAATTCCTATAAAAAAAAACACTTTTTTTTTGTGAATTTCAAGAAGTCTTAATACAAAAGTTGTCTAGTTTCATGGTCTTTCTTCTTCTTAGCGTGTCGATGACAATTTAAATTGAGTCAGCCCAATATTTGGTGACGAGTTTGGCACTTTCAGTAGCGTCCATCAGTTCCTGTGATGTTTCATGGTCTGAAACACCACAAGTGCGTTTATTATGTTACACCTTGTATATTGTATTTTGGCCCTGTCGATTTTCTCCAGCAAATTAATAGTAGGTACGAGTAAAGTAACCCCTTACGAAATAAGATACTCATGAATTCAATATTAAACCATAAGCATAAGGATTCGGCTTGAGATATAATATGTATAGTCTACATTTATGAAGTCGTAGTCGAGTTTCAATCGAATAACAGTTTGTCAAGTCCAGAGCTGAACGCAAACTTACTAAGTTGCGTTAGAAGTTAAAACATTGTTGCGTTAGGTCCCTTGCAAATACTGACACTATAAACTTGGACACTAATGTTCGTATTCACTAACACACCGGTTGACAAGCAAAGCGCACTGTCGGATTTTCGACTTTAGAAGCTGAGTGGAGCGTTGGATTTAGGTGTTGCCTAGAACGGGGCATATAATTTTTCTGTTTTTACTCGTGAGAACCTGTAATTATTGACTCTGTATTACATATACAGTTGCTATGAATCTGTTCTAGCTGTTGGTTCTCTTATTAATAAATATATCATACGAACCCTTAAAACTTCTCGAATATTTCATGTAAAATAAATCTATAAAAGTAAATAAAAAAATACCCTCCTTTTGGATCAGTCGGGTAAAAATAAAAACCATCTTGTTCTCCTCTTTAACAAACAATGATCTAATATAGAACGTTTAATGGACATTTAAAACGGAATCGAATCTCCAACGGGAAATGAGTGAGTAGGCCGTAGCGTATTGTCCGATAACGCTTTTTCATCAATAAGCCCGACCTACAAATTCTTTGGTCCAAACTGAAGTTGAGGTAGGTATTATGTATGTTGTATAGGTATGGAGGTCGGTTCCTGAAGGGAGGAACAGAACTAAATTTAATTATTTAGGGTAGGGAGACTTTTGCGCAAGACCTCACTTCAAATCTTCATAAAATACAGTTCTAAAAGATGCTCCGAGGTCTTCCTAAACTGTTCATAATTTTGTCAAAATTATGTTAAGTTAAACAAAACACAGACGAAGAAAATTATTTTGGAGCTAGTACTGCCTATACCTACCTTTTTCTGCGCTTTCTAAAGAGCATACCAGTAGCCTATGTCAGTTTCATCAATGATACGCGGAACAATCACCAAACCACAGTCACGTGCGCACTGGAACTGACCCCCCCACACGTTTTTGACCTGTCATTCAACTAGAAATAAATTCTGCATGCATTCCCAAACTATTTAGAAGAGCGTTCACACTTTATAGGAAAAGCTTTGCATCCTACCTTGACGAGGACATTTTACGTGAAAGTATATGTTTAGTTTGTGTAGTTAGTGGTTGCACTGCGTGTCCACTATTTCCACGAGTTGGTTCCTCTTGGGTCGGACAAAGCTCGCCGCGACTCACAATGGGAATACATGAGAGGGAACGTGCGGGCGCAGGACGCGGCAGTCGCCTCGCAGACGCCGCGCCACGCGCCTCACTTACCGCGCGCCTCGACATGGATTGGGGCCTCCGCCGTAAGTTCGCACGAAAAAACTTTTTGTTCAAAAATTGCAATGTGATCGCCGGCTAGGCCCACTGCGGCCAACGCCGGCGCCGCAGCCGCGATCGAAGCAGATAGTAAACAAACGCATGTGGCCGACAGAGTAGTCTGACCGGTGTGCCCACAGATGCCGGTCGACCGGCCGCCGGTATTTTTAACTCGTTTCGCGGTTCGATGTCCGTTTCTTCGCGGAATCGATATGCATAATACCGTCCTTGAAAGTCTCAACTTTTGCAAGAGTAAAATAGAGTTATAGTTTCTCAAGAATCCAACAATCGATGTCTTACATATATCCCGGTGCACGACTGTAAGTTGCAAACTTGTTTTATCATTATGTAGTAGTACTCGCAAAGTTTCCGTGTGATGCGGAAGTACCAAACTTTCTAAATGATATTGTGTCGTCACCGATCAAAGCTTGCTAGTGTTTCTTTTGTCTTGGCTTAAACCAGTTTTATTTCGCCGAGAATGTCGCGATAAAGAGCACTGAGCACTTTTTATAGTCTGGCCATAAAGTGGTGTCTTTCTTTCTGCCAGTTACAATTTGACCTTTAGCATTATTTGTTATTGAGAGTGATCCCTAAGGCGACTTGTTAGTGAAGATAAACGATTGCATGGACGTGCCGAGAGAAATGGCTGACTTATGACGCTGGGGTATCTTGCATGAATTTATGGCACATAAGGGAAGGCTACTAGGCTTTGGAAATCGCAATATAATAAGAAAGACACAGTAAACAGCATACCATTATAAGAGTAAGTTATCAGTATTACGGTTGATAGCAGAAATTGGATTGTGGTGGCCAAAAGGCAGTCACTCCGTGTAAAGTATTGTCAAAGACTTTCAATTTAACGAGTTACGGATTTTATATAAATGTATGAAATCCGTGTCTCGTTACATTGAAAGCCTTTTACTGATGCCGATGAATAATATAAAATTAGGCGGCATACGATCTGTTTTCAGTTTTGGCCCTGATATGGATTTAATTTTCCGGATTAAACCTGATTGCCACCTCTAATTTTAGGCTTAAAGACGATAGTTTACCTTTGTGCAATTTGTATGAAATTAGTTCACCGTGAAAACTTGTTAGAGTAACAAACATCAATTTTTTTTCAGCACGTTTTTTAAAAAAAAATCTCTCTAAAATATTCTTTCATCAACTGCACTTTGTGTATAAAACTGGTCATATTTAAATAGCCCGAATGGAAACTGTATTCACAGCAATGGAAGCGGAAAACGATCTCTCGAGTTTGCAACCAAACTCAATATATCGAGAATTCGAGGTATAACACAAAAACACATATTAGAAAGAAATTCTCTGGAACGATATCATTTTCATACATGTGCCTATTATTTAACCAGATCAGGTTTTCTGCTCGATGGAATAGAATACAAAGCGCATTAGAGTATTATCACTACCTTTGGCGTATCATGGTGAAGTAGGTCACGAATAATGGCATCCAATATCTTCGTGCAGAATCTATTACTGGGTGTGACACCGTGTAACCCATAACACTTTGTTTTTTATTTTATTTGCGACATCAAGTAGTAAATGTCAAGGTAAGAGGCACTTATCCTACACCTGCTCTATTAACCCAATAGAAACTGCGTGGAAGACGAATAGCTTGTGTGGTTAGCTCGGGAACAAACTGGCGTGTGGCGGGTAATGTATTTGTTGACCCTTCGCGCCCGCGCGTGCTTGCATACTTATACGTTGGCTATATCCTGCCATAAAATACCAGCACATGTACAATTGTACACTCTACTGCTTAGTACTTAACTTAATATTAGACTGCGCAAGCTAACTGTCGCCATTCTTCTGTTTTTTGATTGCTGATTTTATCAGCTAACACGATACTGTCAGCACTGATATCTTTTTAATTTACCGCGTGAACTCTTGTAACTGAACAATGACAAAGTATAAATACTTTTGCTTAACTTTGAAGTTCGTTTTAAAGTTTTAATTTACCAAAGCTTTATCAGGCACCAAGTTTTCTCTTATAGATTTGGTTTTTCAGACAATCATCTTTACTTCATTAGGACTTTCACGCTTTAGCGCGTTGATAAGTGCGGCGTCAAACGTTGAAATCGAAAATAGGGAAAACCCAAAAGTATTTTTAGACTAACTGAAGTTTGGGTCTGTAAGGGCGTTGATTGACGTGGCAGGAAACTAGCTACTAATACCCGCAGCCCAGACTAATTAAGATGCCGTATTTAAAGCCAAGTCTGTTTATGAACTTCTCCTTGTTGCGAGTTGCGGACGGGGCGCGGCGCGCGGCGGCGACGCGTCGCGGCGCTCTGCTGTTATTCTCTGCAAGAATAAACGTCCTAACAATGCAACGTAATTTTGCATTTTACAATGAAAATTTGCTTTCTGAAAAGTAAAGGGAAAAGTCGATGAGAAATTATTCGGTTAAATTTACAAAACCTTTACTCATTATCTATAGATGAATAGTTATCAAAGGTTTTTTCAAACTAAAAAGTGTTTTAAAAGACTAAAACTGTTGCAAGTATAGCTTTTATTCCAACGAGGGCTTCGGTGGCTAGACGTTTCCCTCGGGGGTTTACCCAGGCCATTTTGATCTTTCTCGCAAGTGCCTATACAAAATTGTTTAGAAATAATATTTGAAATTCAAAACAATGTATAGAGTGATTTTTTTACAGGCATCAAAGGAACAAGGCGTCTATGCGAGCCGGTGAAGATGTAAAGATTTGATGTTACTCATCTATCCACATTTTTAACAAGAATATTAAAACAATAGTAACGGTTTTTGAAAAATGGTTATTTCGATTTATGATAGTCATCAAGTGGGAAAAGCATGATGTTATTACAAAAGAAAATTTAAGCAATATGAGTAAAAATTAAAACTAAGATTCCTGCATCACGCTGTGACTCTAACTTCGATCGAGCAAGAACTTTCGAGAATATGTTCAATATTTATGCCACGAGCTTGTTGAGTATTATTTGCAATTCAGTGATCTCAGCAAAGTATTTTGAAGAAGTTTAGAAGTCAGAAGCTAAGCCACTAATTATAAATCCACTCTCGTCGTGAATCTCAGTTCTCACAAGTTTGTCGTGTACTTTCATACATAATGAAGTCAACAGGCCTACGACCGCTGAAGTTTTTCATTTTCAAATATCGTTTTTCGTCGCCTGAATAATTATTGTGTCGGGAACGCAATTGCTGTGCCGAGACTCACAACACCATTACGTGTTTTCCCGCATATTATAAGAGCACTTCACGGCTCGTTACATGAACCAAAAGTAATTTTCTTCGTTCATTTGTCAAGTAACATTAATATTTTTCGCATCACCGTAGATTTGACAAGGGACCTTTAATGTGACAACGCTCTACAAATTTCGTGATAGTATTACCTACTTAATATTTCTTTAATACATCAAAATCTTGGAGCACTTACTAGATTTCCAGATATAAGAAGATATTGTTGAAAGTGCAAATAACGTTTTTTTTTTCATATATATCTATCACGCTGGGGCTGCCTAAAGAATTATGTTAATAGGTGAAAAGTACACGTACAGTTTGCCTCACGACGCCGACGGTATGAATTCCCTCAGGATAGACGAGTCCTCATATAGACATGTTCTACTAGTATAGAAATAGCTAACGCCTAACTGGCGAGCGTAAATGAAGAGTTACATCAACACCTACCATATATCAGGCGGAAATGGCCCACATTAGACATGGTTAGTCCTTAGCTATATGTTTAGTTCAAGTCACCGCCTCGAATCGTGACAATAGATGCGGAGTGTGTCTTGATCGCCACGCTTGACGACAAATGAGACCCCAATAGATGTATATATGTATGAAGGTGTAGATGGCTCTTATCATCCATCGTTATACATAACGTAATCTGTAAGTGGTTTGCTATATGGCACCCACGGGACGCTATGGCTGATCCTATTATTCACTAAGAAGCGAGTATGTGACATAACTCCTTAATAAATTGTTCAGGAAATATAGCATTGCTTATATAGAAGTATTTTCTTGCTTCCGTTTTATGCTCTCCGGGAGGTTGATAACCCATAAACAACTATACTTACCACACATCTACCCTCAATCGATATTTGGATTCAATAAGCATTGACGATACTATCTTCACAATATACCCCTGCTATCTTAGCTTTCTTATATTTCTTGATGTTTTGTCCACTGCTTCGTTTAAAAAGGGGGTTTTATTAATCTTAAGCACGTTCTCTGAAAGATTAAGAGGAAAAAAAAAACTTTTCCAACCAAAATAAATTAATCTTGCCATAATTTTTGAAAATTGATTGACTTGAAAAAGCGCGTAGAATGACAAAATAATTATGCTAAAATTGTCACAAAAAAGGACGTGGTACTTATCGAGCTGGTTTGAGAGCAACGCCATAAGGCGGCTTTTTATTCACACAAAGTACCTCTCCCCAACAAACCTTCATTCAAATTTTAAATTTCACGACATTCGCTTCAAAGGAAAACAGCCTTTGATGATCTGGAAAATCAGAGGTTTACAGTTACTGTTGCAATTCAAATTTATGAAAATGTTTCAGCGTGCCTGCTTTCATACTTTCATGAATTTTGTATTGAATCAAATTAGGTTCAGCTTTTAAAGATTTGATAATGTTAACGTGTTTGGAATGTAACTTTAAAAGTTGGTGTATGTAGACTAGAAGTTGGTATAAGTTTTCAAATAAATAACGAGTTTTTCTCACTCGAATGCAATCTGATATTCTATTTTTCCGGCTTTCAGCAAGTAAGCGGAACGATCAGTAGTTCTAAATGTCACAAGGAATAAAATAAATACTCATCCACTTTTATGTCCATTCTAACATGGACACAACGGCATACGATTTTAAAGAGTGCTAATTTATGCAGAAGTTAAGATTTTCAACTTCCGCTGAATAAATCTTTTGTTTTCACTGCATACAAACTAGGACAAGTCTTATTTCCTGAAAGATTCATTGTTATGTTGGAAGAATAGAAGTTTTTCTACTTGGATTTTCTTGTTTAAAACTAGTTTAAGAGCCACTGAAAAATGTTATTGTATTGCGATTTTCTTAATGATTGCCTGATTTCCTCTTGGGCAGCGACTGATAACAACAGCACACAAGAATAATACACGGTATCCATAAATACAATATGAGTTGACATCGTCGTCGAGGGATATTTATTGTTAGCGAGATGTTCAATCAGGCGATGTTTAGATACTTGTATTTTGATAGATAATTGTACAAGTCTCCTTAGATGTATTGTTGTCCCGGCATTGTAGGTCCCGGGTACACAGGCGCACATGTCCGCCCTTCCCTGCCATACATTCATTGTTATGTTTACGCAAGGTCCGACACGGCGACATTGCGTGCCGGCGACATCGGTCGTCGCCTCGTCGGCAGCATGTCATATATCGCTGCACCCACCTTCCGTTGATGTTATCGTAACATTTATGCACACGCATACTCATATAAGAACATGTGGTACCGCGTATTGTTCAAACATGAATTAAACCAATTTTGCCATGCATAATGCGTATGAGAAAATATTTGCATGCAATAACGTTCTGTTCGCAGATTTTTTCTAATGTTTATTCAATAAGATGTAACATCCATCTCGCCCAATTGAAGCTCTTTTTACGATTCACATATTAAAATTCTTAGCCACATACTTGAATCTCTGCGTCCTTCATCCAGTCAGTCCTAGAAAATAGATCATCGGTCCTTCTAGCTGGAAAGCATCCCACACTGCGCTTACCGATAAGCGTCTACACTCCCAGAGTCTGCGGCAAAAACGAATATCGGTCCTTTGACAAACACGGCTGGTGTACTGCTTCTGTAGCTTGCTATTTCGCAAGTTATGTCGATGGCTCTCTCCAGTATCTGGATCTTATCTTTCAAAGAAACTTGGAGTATAACTCGCTGTATAGTTTGCTGAGGGGCCTTGAATTTGTTTTTTTACATTTCGGAACCGCATGTCCTTGACTGTACATCGTAAAACCATTGTTTGTAGCCCGTTATGATACACGGTGAAATGTGCTGGTGTGGGTAAATGTGATACCTTCTCAAATACTGCCCAGCCTGCGAGGATCACAAAGAAATCGTTAGACATCATATTATGTTACAATGTACCAATGTTCTGAATGCTTATTACCGTCCCGAATAAAGCAAATCGCAAAATTTTGCTCAAAATAAAGTGTAATTTGAGAGTCATTTGCGCCAATGAAAGGAAAAGGGTGTGGAATGGATTATGCTATACACATGTATATTCGTGACCTTTTAGAAAATGAGGTTTTCTCCTTTATGAACCCGACCGTCCCATATCATTTAGTGTGTAATGTTGAGTGGCGTTTCGTCGGAGCGATTGCTATCGGTCCTTCACCACAGTAGCATGCGAAGTGCTTTAAAATCTGTATTGTACCCACATCTGGGTATAATACCGAGCGTACATCAGGCAACTCCAAACGGAAATGCCCATTGTTATGGCTCCGATAAATACAACTTAGACGCCAATACAAAGGATGAACTGGTTTAACTGTAACTGGTTCACTATCAATTCAATCAATACTTAACTGAAAGAGTACTAAACTGAAAACAGCATTTCATGTCGAACTAAATGTCAGCGCATTAAATGTTTTAATTATTCAACCTGACACGTGGAGTAAAAGGGATTCGATCGTATCGGAGAAAGTTGTGTCGATTTGTTGACTATTATTATTTGTGAACTAGCAACAGGTGAGGTGATTATACAAATTCACGCAGGCACGCAACGTATACTCCGACTCGACGTGACGACGCCGACGACCCGCCAGGCCGCAAGTTGACGGCCTCTGCCGCGCCCAATCTACAGACTGCCATGTCCTGTCGCTTCTGAAACTCACCTTCGTCATCGTGTGCCATCTCCCGTTAATTAGTTTTGGGAAAAATGGGTCATCGCTCAATATCACGCCACATCTTGTCATTCTGAAATATCGGTTTTGGCAATTTGAATCACAGTTTCCAAAACGTGTTTTCTGATTACCTTATACTAACACGTATACACGGTGTTGTGATATCATTACCAAGGTCTCGATTTCAATCACAACCATCTGCATTTACTTTCACAAGTTAATTATTTTACTTTTCACATTTAGGAACTTTTCCATACCGCTTACTGTTTGCAGAGGTTTTAAAGTTTTCTTAAAATTTTATATTATTGGGCTCATTGGAGTCATCGATTAACTTATTACTGAAATGACCATTTGTCGATATAGACGTTGCGACATGTGCGATAGACTTGTAGACGCCGAACCAGTTTATGTATCACACCTTGCATATAATGTGTACAATGTGACATGTATTATTCTGTGCATCGACGTCTGGTGGTCACTGAAACAAGGCAAAACTAATAAAGTAGTCCTTAACCTGTATTGCACTATGACTTAAGTGGCGGGCGGTTGGCACCGGTGCCGCGGTGGTGGTACGTCGTGTATGACGTAGTGGTGGTGTGGCACTCAGTCCAGTTACAATTAGACCGCCGGTCGGTTTGAACTTACTACGCGCTACGCTTTGATAGTAATCGGCCGGCTATGGCTAAAGAAAATTCTAATCGCGCTCGCAAATATGCTTTTCAGTAGATCCTTTAGTTCTCGATTGCGAAATGATAAAAAGGAAGTCGTGCTAGGTAATCGTTCCTCAGGCTTACAGTGTTCGTACTCACGTCTGTATAAAGTGTTCATGTGGTGTGTTCAGTGTGTTTTTTATGCTAGACCACAATATCGAATTTTTTATCTCCGATTTTTTTCCCCAAGATGCAATGGCATATGAGATGTTCGAATTATTTTTCAATTCCCTGTCTAGCGTAAGGGACATCAATTTCATGTTGAGTTTCATACCCAGTAATAAAACACGTATGTAAGAGCTTTAGAGGACGTGGGCTAGCTCCCAGCGGGCGTCAATTTTGGTGAAGATGCGGCAATTGATAAACTGAACAACCATTACTATGAATTTATAACTCGTCGATTATTTATATTCCATTGCTTGTTCGGTTTAATTATTGATTTTGCCATTCTGCTGAGCCCAAGTGCATTGTTTATGTATGTGTATTATATATTCCACAAACGGCCCCATAAGCTAAAAATCCATTGTATATTGAGCTCAAACAGGCTTACCTCGCCAATTTTGTGACTATTGACCCGGTTTCCAATTCAGATATCCATGTAAAGCAGGTACGTAAGTCGTTTGTTATGAGTGTTGTAGTATTACTAATATATTTGACCTTATTCTGGATGCGGACTTCCAAATTAAAAGTTTCTTGGTTAACTTTTTGACTGAGTTCGAAAGTTAAGCCTGATTTTCTTTCCCAATATCGGCAGAGTGGCGCCTTCGATTAATCACGAATTATTTCTTTGTTTCCATCGATCATTACCTCAAAGACATCCACAGTATGATTGATACTGTTTAATATTGTGTGTATTGCAAATGACTGATAGTAACGAAGTTGCTCGTCGCCAAGGTGAAATTTCAATTACTTACTTAGTTTGTAATCTGCTATCACTTACCAGACTTAATTATTTTAGTTAAGATTGCTGTTTTAGAACTTCAATTTAAGTAAGTTGCTATGTACGTTTTTTTACAATTAACATGTAACGAAAATAATTGCACTAGGTTTCTGACCCCAGAGGTTTTCTTCACCGAAAGTGAATCCGATCTTATGCAGCGGCCTACGAAAGTTGTAGCTCGTAGCAACTATCGTAGCTCCAGTAGAGCAACGGGACAATGTAGACACTAATGATGTTGACACTAGAGGCGAGCTTGTCTTACTCGTAGCACGTCTCCCCTTCCTCCATCAGCCCCCTTCGCTCAGCACAACGTAACACGCTTTCGAGTGCACTTACCTAAACACGATGCCACTAAATGTAGCACTTCTGAAATATCCTCAAATTGTGTTAAGCCATGTGATTGTGTTTGTAAAGTGAGAATATGTACATGTAAGTGCTAGGCTCCTGCAAAGAATATTTTATAGTGGAGCACTTTATTCTTCATGCACGAATCCACTTGTACCTGATATAGGTGAATTCAGTGTCAGTCTACCAAGTTTCCTCTTCGTTGTTTTACTTTAATTATGTTTACTTACCCTCATAATGAATCCATCTCACCGTGCCAGTTCGGTTAATTATTTCTTTATTCACTTAGCTAATGTGTTTTTGTCTTGAAGGTCAGCGTTCTGTTTATCGCTTGTAACAGGAACGACTTCCAGCTAAATAATAACAAATTAACATTTTATCGTTCGTGTGGTTTTCTGCTTATTGTTTCACTATTTTACCAAATCTCATTATCCGTTCTAGACATAATAAAACAAAAACCAGCAATGTCAGCAACCTTAATTTTTAATAACACCATACAATACGATCACTATACTATTTCTGCCAAACCGCCAAGTGTGGTCATTAGGGTAATGTCCCCCAGGATCCATTGTGGTACCGCGGTACCGCCATTTGTGTTTGTACAGCCATACATAAATTAACTTTCGACCACGAATAGGTATGTGGTCAAGTTAATTAAGTAGGTATGTAGTTGAAAGGAATACAGCAATGTTTTCAGCACGTAGTTAATTACCATTACCAGCGACCGCGTTAGGTGTACTAATCAATGGCTTGTGTTAGAACTTGGTCAACCTCGACATTTTTATTAGGCGGTTCAAATAAACCTAGGACACGATTTAACAGCCTAGCCTTTCAGTAGCCACGAAATCGAAAGTATTAAAGCAATAAAAAGTCTCCTATAGCCAAGCTCTATCTTGGAGCGTTTACGCCGTCCATGCGCTGTTTGACTCCAAAACAGTGCTTTTCAAACCCTTTAATACCATCAACCCTTTATCTTACAAAAATGTTAATTGCTAATAACTTTAGGAAATTTCTTTGTCTCAATAGTTAGGGAGAAAAATATTTTAATTAATAAAGTATTGGTAAATTCTATCAAAATAAACAGAGGTTTTCTTAATTTCCGTTTCAGCGTCAGTATCGAAGCTCTAATTATAGGAAACCACTGGCAAACCTAATTAGATTTTTTTAAAACCAATTGCTAAGATCTTAGGGAAAATAGTTTTTTGGTTTAGGTATCTTTCTATAAGAAATTAAAGTTCAAACATTGTGAAATATTAAGGCATTAAAATGATTTTTTCACCGATATATCTTACTTAATTTAATATAATAATAGCATAATGTAATAGATGAACATATACTTTAAAACATCCACTTTAAAATTTCAACTAATTTACAGTGATTATTTTTCTATAAGCGAGGGATTTCTAGAGAGAGGGACATGTCGCTTGGCGCTCTGCCTGGCCTGTGTTGACCTTTGCCGTACACTGCAGGCCAAAAGTTTAAGACCACCTTAATTGAAGTAGGAAAATAAAGTAAAACACCAATAAAATATTAAATGTTTAATTAACCAGTTTAACTATCTAATCAATTAGTCACTAATTAGTGTTTATTTACAAATTTTAATTTAAAAAAATAAGGAAATATTAACAGTCCACGCGAAAAAAGGCTATAGTTAACTAAACTGATGTTTCATCAAAAAATCCTCCTTTACATTGTATGACTTTTTTCACAAGTCTCGGCATACGAGCAATCAATTTGTTGATGGTGTCTTGTGATAAATTGCTCCAACTTTCGCATAAAGCTTTCCACATTTCTTCTTGCGAGGATGGCCACGATTACGGACGTTCCTGTCAAGCTCTTCCCACAAAAGTTCAATTGGATTGAGATCCGGGCTCTGAGGAGGCCAAACCATGTTTTTCAACACCCCTTGCGCCTCTTTCTCTTCTAAATATCCTCTTCATAATTTGGAGCTATGCTTTGGATCATTATCTTGTTGGAATATGAATGCGTCTCCAATTAATCGCAACCCGGAAGGAACGGCATTTTGTTCTAACTTAGACGCCAGTACAAAGGATGAACTGGTTCAACTGTAACTGGTTCACTATCAATTCAATCAATACTTAACTGAAATAGTACTAAACTGAAAACAGCATTTCATGTCGAACTAAATGTCAGCGCATTAAATGTTTTAATTATTCAACCTTACACGTGGAGTAAAAGGGATTCGATCGTATCGGAGAAAGTTGTGTCGATTTGTTGACTATTATTATTTGTGAACTAGCAACAGGTAAGGTGATTATACAAATTCACGCAGGCACGCAACGTATACTCCGATTCGACGTGACGACGCCGACGACCCGCCAGGCCGCAAGTTGACGGCCTCTGCCGCGCCCAATCTACAGACTGCCATGTCCTGTCGCTTCTGAAACTCACCTTCGTCATCGTGTGCCATCTCCCGTTAATTAGTTTTGGGAAAAATGGGTCATCGCTCAATATCACGCCACATCTTGTCATTCTGAAATATCGGTTTTGGCAATTTGAATCAGTTTCCAAAACGTGTTTTCTGATTACCTTATACTAACATGTATACACGGTGTTGTGATATCATTACCAAGGTCTCGATTTCAATCACAACCATCTGCATTTACTTTCACAAGTTAATTATTTTACTTTTCACATTTAGGAACTTTTCCATGCCGCTTACTGTTTGCAGAGGCTTTAAAGTTTTCTTAAAATTTAAAATTGTTGGGCTCATTGGAGTCATCGATTAATTAATTACTGAAATGACAATTTGTCGATATAGACGTTGCGACATGTGCGATAGACTTGTAGAAGTCGAACCAGTTTATGTATCACACCTTGCATATAATGTGTACAATGTGACATGTATTATTCTGTGCATCGACGTCTGGTGGTCACTGAAACAAGGCAAAACTAATAAAGTAGTCCTTAACCTGTATTGCACTATGACTTAAATGGCGGGCGGCTGGCACCGGTGCCGCGGTGGTGGTACGTCGTGTATGACGTAGTGGTGGTGTGGCACTCAGTCCAGTTACAATTAGACCGCCGGTCGGTTTGAACTTACTACGCGCTACGCTTTGATAGTAATCGGCCGGCTATGGCTAAAGAAAATTCTAATCGCGCTCGCAAATATGCTTTTCAGTAGATCCTTTAGTTCTCGATTGCGAAATGATAAAAAGGAAGTCGTGCTAGGTAATCGTTCCTCAGGCTTACAGTGTTCGTACTCACGTCTGTATAAAGTGTTCATGTGGTGTGTTCAGTGTTTTTTTATGCTAGACCACAATATCGAATTTTTTATCTCCGATTTTTTTCCCCAAGATGCAATGGCATATGAGATGTTCGAATTATTTTTCAATTCCCTGTCTAGCGTAAGGGACATCAATTTCATGTTGAGTTTCATACCCAGTAATAAAACACGTATGTAAGAGCTTTAGAGGACGTGGGCTAGCTCCCAGCGGGCGTCAATTTTGGTGAAGATGCGGCAATTGATAAACTGAACAACCATTACTATGAATTTATAACTCGTCGATTATTTATATTCCATTGCTTGTTCGGTTTAATTATTGATTTTGCCATTCTGCTGAGCCCAAGTGCATTGTTTATGTATGTGTATTATATATTCCACAAACGGCCCCATAAGCTAAAAATCCATTGTATATTGAGCTCAAACAGGCTTACCTCGCCAATTTTGTGACTATTGACCCGGTTTCCAATTCAGATATCCATGTAAAGCAGGTACGTAAGTCGTTTGTTATGAGTGTTGTAGTATTACTAATATATTTGACCTTATTCTGGATGCGGACTTCCAAATTAAAAGTTTCTTGGTTAACTTTTTGACTGAGTTCGAAAGTTAAGCCTGATTTTCTTTCCCAATATCGGCAGAGTGGCGCCTTCGATTAATCACGAATTATTTCTTTGTTTCCATCGATCATTACCTCAAAGACATCCACAGTATGATTGATACTGTTTAATATTGTGTGTATTGCAAATGACTGATAGTAACGAAGTTGCTCGTCGCCAAGGTGAAATTTCAATTACTTACTTAGTTTGTAATCTGCTATCACTTACCAGACTTAATTATTTTAGTTAAGATTGCTGTTTTAGAACTTCAATTTAAGTAAGTTGCTATGTACGTTTTTTTACAATTAACATGTAACGAAAATAATTGCACTAGGTTTCTGACCCCAGAGGTTTTCTTCACCGAAAGTGAATCCGATCTTATGCAGCGGCCTACGAAAGTTGTAGCTCGTAGCAACTATCGTAGCTCCAGTAGAGCAACGGGACAATGTAGACACTAATGATGTTGACACTAGAGGCGAGCTTGTCTTACTCGTAGCACGTCTCCCCTTCCTCCATCAGCCCCCTTCGCTCAGCACAACGTAACACGCTTTCGAGTGCACTTACCTAAACACGATGCCACTAAATGTAGCACTTCTGAAATATCCTCAAATTGTGTTAAGCCATGTGATTGTGTTTGTAAAGTGAGAATATGTACATGTAAGTGCTAGGCTCCTGCAAAGAATATTTTATAGTGGAGCACTTTATTCTTCATGCACGAATCCACTTGTACCTGATATAGGTGAATTCAGTGTCAGTCTACCAAGTTTCCTCTTCGTTGTTTTACTTTAATTATGTTTACTTACCCTCATAATGAATCCATCTCACCGTGCCAGTTCGGTTAATTATTTCTTTATTCACTTAGCTAATGTGTTTTTGTCTTGAAGGTCAGCGTTCTGTTTATCGCTTGTAACAGGAACGACTTCCAGCTAAATAATAACAAATTAACATTTTATCGTTCGTGTGGTTTTCTGCTTATTGTTTCACTATTTTACCAAATCTCATTATCCGTTCTAGACATAATAAAACAAAAACCAGCAATGTCAGCAACCTTAATTTTTAATAACACCATACAATACGATCACTATACTATTTCTGCCAAACCGCCAAGTGTGGTCATTAGGGTAATGTCCCCCAGGATCCATTGTGGTACCGCGGTACCGCCATTTGTGTTTGTACAGCCATACATAAATTAACTTTCGACCACGAATAGGTATGTGGTCAAGTTAATTAAGTAGGTATGTAGTTGAAAGGAATACAGCAATGTTTTCAGCACGTAGTTAATTACCATTACCAGCGACCGCGTTAGGTGTACTAATCAATGGCTTGTGTTAGAACTTGGTCAACCTCGACATTTTTATTAGGCGGTTCAAATAAACCTAGGACACGATTTAACAGCCTAGCCTTTCAGTAGCCACGAAATCGAAAGTATTAAAGCAATAAAAAGTCTCCTATAGCCAAGCTCTATCTTGGAGCGTTTACGCCGTCCATGCGCTGTTTGACTCCAAAACAGTGCTTTTCAAACCCTTTAATACCATCAACCCTTTATCTTACAAAAATGTTAATTGCTAATAACTTTAGGAAATTTCTTTGTCTCAATAGTTAGGGAGAAAAATATTTTAATTAATAAAGTATTGGTAAATTCTATCAAAATAAACAGAGGTTTTCTTAATTTCCGTTTCAGCGTCAGTATCGAAGCTCTAATTATAGGAAACCACTGGCAAACCTAATTAGATTTTTTTAAAACCAATTGCTAAGATCTTAGGGAAAATAGTTTTTTGGTTTAGGTATCTTTCTATAAGAAATTAAAGTTCAAACATTGTGAAATATTAAGGCATTAAAATGATTTTTTCACCGATATATCTTACTTAATTTAATATAATAATAGCATAATGTAATAGATGAACATATACTTTAAAACATCCACTTTAAAATTTCAACTAATTTACAGTGATTATTTTTCTATAAGCGAGGGATTTCTAGAGAGAGGGACATGTCGCTTGGCGCTCTGCCTGGCCTGTGTTGACCTTTGCCGTACACTGCAGGCCAAAAGTTTAAGACCACCTTAATTGAAGTAGGAAAATAAAGTAAAACACCAATAAAATATTAAATGTTTAATTAACCAGTTTAACTATCTAATCAATTAGTCACTAATTAGTGTTTATTTACAAATTTTAATTTAAAAAAATAAGGAAATATTAACAGTCCACGCGAAAAAAGGCTATAGTTAACTAAACTGATGTTTCATCAAAAAATCCTCCTTTACATTGTATGACTTTTTTCACAAGTCTCGAGTAGGATATTATTGGGCATTCTACCCCACCTTCCGTTCCATCGGCTCACTCCGTTCGCCTCGTCACTCTCGGTGGAGTAGAATGCCCAATAATATAAATGAAATCCTACATAGCGCAGTAAAATACTGGTTCGGCGCCTATTCCGCCCAGTGGATTAAACAGTGTAATAAAATACTGATGACTTACCTCGATCAAGTACCGCAGATTCTCGAATTGAGCACTAAACCACTACTTTAGTTGACAAGTTTTATAACACCAAGTTTCACACATAACCACTACCTTAGCTGACTGTTTTTATAACAACAAGTTTCACACATATTTCGTTTACTAATGGAACTATACGAACATAGTAAGCTATAATCCAGGACAGATTGTCTCATGTCTCTTCACAGAGCAAGAAATAGCATGCACCTATAGGCACACGCACATTCTATTTCTGTGACCCCAGATTGGGCACCAAGGACATCTGAATTATAGGATACTGTAAACATTAAACTAAAATTTGGGACAGATTGTCTCATGTCTCTTCACAGAGCAAGAAATAGCATGCACCTACAGGCACACACACATTCTATTTCTATGGTCCCAGATTGGACACCAAGGACATCCAAATTTTAATTTAATTAACTCATACAGTTGGCACTAGCTTACATGTTAACAAATAAGGGAGCTCGCTGCTTGAACCATTAGCCTAAAATTCAGGACAGATTGTCTCATGTCTCTTCACAGAACAAGAAATAACATGCACCTACAGGCACAAGCACATTCTATTTCTGTGACCCAGATTGGGCACCAAGGACATCTGAATTATAGGATACTGTAAACATTAAACTAAAATTCAGGACAGATTGTCTCATGTCTCTTCACAGAGCAAGAAATAGCATGCACCTACATGTACACACACATTCTATTTCTATGGTCCCAGATTGGACACCAAGGACATCCAAATTTTAATTTAATTAATTCATACAGCTAACACTACCTTACACGTTAACAAACTACTACTGGTTGCTTTGCTGGTCTGTTAATCTGCGTTGTGCTTTATTAAGATGCTTTCGCACTCGTACAATTGCCTTCGAAACGGTTCGTGTGCCGTCCCGTGGTCATCTATTGTGTCATACTCTTTGTAAAACGCCTGACAACGGCGCCGGAGCGCCGATCGTGTTAAGCTTTCACAGTAGGAGTAAGTGATTCTTAAGAATCTCAAAGTTTGCAAAATTGCGTGTTGTAAATTTGCAGTGTTCGAACTTTGTTACACGAGGTGTATGTATGAGTCATTTCTATGTATTCAACAATTACACTGTAAGATGATCGCTGTGCATGTTGCAGTCATTGATTAAAATTGATCTTTATAGGATTTCCTAATCAATGCAATTAATTTAAATAGAGGATGATCCTAGGAACATCATCATAAAGTTTCGTAACAAATTGTTTGAAAGATGAATCTTAATATCAGTACCTACTGAACCTTTGCATGAAATGTTTATAAAAAAATCGTTTTAGACGTTAGATGATATTACTTATATTGATGTTAAGTTTTACTGCAGCATATTAGTGAACTAACTTTTTGACGCGAGTTCGTTTACATAGATTATTATGCACAAAAAAATTTTTCAGGATATTTTTCTTTCAGCACGTCTTACCTTGCATCTTTGAAAAAAAATCATTTTTTTAATTCACATGTGTGATGTCATGCGGAGTTTTACATCAAGGTTTAAACAAACATACATACTTTATTATAATACGTAATGTATTAATCATAAGTGTCATGTATCGTCGTCACCTTTGTCGGCGAGGGTAAAAAGCTGGTTTTTTATTTCATTTCTCACGATAAAATTGCAATTTGACGGAAACAATTTTCAATCACTACGATTTAATTAGACCTAAGTAACATAAATTAATCATACAACTGTGACAACATGTAGTTAAGGTTTAATTTTGTAATGGGATAAATATTGCTGAAATGGTATTTTTTATGAATAAAATCAATCAATTTTGATCACAATATTACATTCCCTTCAGTATCTTCCAGTGATAAACACCGGTTACCTTCGCTATATAATTAGTTACGTTATACTCGTACAACCTTCAACTTTAAAAAATGTAAGTAAGTACTACTAACTTTACTGAATTTGCTAATGTATTTATTTAATCACTACCCAGCTACGGACCTGGTTTCTGCCTGCCGGCTGTTGTATCGGAAGTCTTCATCAAGTCATAGTTATAAGGTAAAAAATTAATCTTTATTTGCTCCATTTCAGGTCTGACTCCGATTCAGAATTCCAGACACGGTCTGCAGCTGTAGCCGAGGTTGCGAAGGTGCAACCAAAAAAGAAGGTGTCGAAGCGCAAAGCTCTCGAGAGCACCACGCCGTCAGAATCGAAATCAAGGTAATTTTGTGTAACTGCTTTTAACTTTAGGTGTTTGTTGTGTATGTTAAGTCAATTTCGAACTGTAACGCAGAGAGCGCTGAAATCAATTTCCAATTATTATTCCTTGCAGGAATGTTTACAGTTAATTCATGAGGTATTTTTATTGGAATTAATATAACATAACATCATGCTTTCTATCCGCGTAGGGTTCGACAGAGGAGTATATAATACACCCTCAATTCGCCACTTAAAAAATAAATGTAATGTAATGTGTTGTGTAAATTATTATAAATAAGAATTATGTTAAATTGTTTACAGTAAACGACGCACTTCGAGCTCGGACCTTTTTGGCTTGGTGGACTACATTCCGTCATCGACCTCAATTGGAGACTTCGGTTCGAGCCTCTGCAGCCGTGTCGCCAACGGCAAAGTGCGACGAACGGCGAACTTAACCGGGGACTTCTATGTGGAGGTAAAAGTCTACAACAAGACCGAAGTTGCTTCCACCCCTAAAGAGGATAGGTGGAAGAAAGCCTCGGTGGTTCTAAAAGTGCAGCTAAACCGTAACACGCCGCAGTGGGACGGACTCCAAGTTTTTATGAGACGGACTCATGAATTATTTGATGATTCTGAGCCCGTCTTTTATAGTGACAATATAAACATAAAATAAATATTTAAGTTATTGGGCACCAGGTATATTCTATTATATCCAGGTATTTTTTGTTGTACATCATAATCTTAATAATAATATATTGCAACATCTAATAGTAAGTTTAGAACTATTTTAATCTAAAATGCCTTTCTGTACTGTTTGTAACACATCTGTTGAGCGCAGTCACTGGACAGGTCACCTACGTAGTACTAATCATAAAAACAAAACAGTTTCACATTTTTGCGATGGTGTTGAAATAATACATTCTGCATTTCGTAATCGTATAGCTTCTTATAGAATTGTCGATCCGTCTGAGAATTGTTCTCTAGAGCCTTTTCTTAATAATATTTGGAGCAAAATTAAAACGTTAATTGACATGTCTCTTAAAAAACATACTTGTATAAAAGTTAATTTCGAATATTTTGCGTTGTTTTTAATGTTTAAAAATGATTCTCAGGAGATGAAATCATTTGCCACAAAAAACGTTACTATACATCAGAATTATGAATTTGATTCATTATCGTCTCAAGTAAAAAACATTTTAACAAAAAAGATAGAAGAATTTCAGGACCGAGACAGTGGGTGGACGTTCTTGAGCAGTTCTCATTTGGAAGTCAATGTTAACAAATATCAACCCTTACGCGGTTCGGGCTTTATCGAATTGCCTTCTGCAATAAAATCGAAAAAAGCATGTGTTAATATCCACAATAATGACGAGTATTGTTTTTTATGGTCTGTTGTTGCTGCTTTATATCCAGCTAAGAGTCACCCTGAAAGAGTATCTTCTTACCCTGATTTTCGTAACGTGTTAAATGTAAAGGACATGTCATTTCCAGTGAATTTCTCAGAT